>OX411558.1:4590744-5155744 GCA_948146395.1 Fragum whitleyi
CTTTTTGCCAACTTTTACCCGGCTTTGTACACAAGTGCATGTGCAAATTGAGGTATAATTGAAAACAGTTTGCATCGTTTTTTCATCCTGAACGCAGATCTGGGCCCAAGGTTATAAAACTTTTCTAAGGCTCAGGATCAATTTTCTCAAATTGCAGTTTAAGATTAATGCCATAATTCTGTATTATTACTCATTTAAATGTATAAACATGAAAGACGATATCAATAAGTTGTTATAAATAACAACTTATTGATACTATCTTTAAATCAATACATTTATTTTAATTTGAAATTTGAGAAAATTAAGCCTGAGCCCGAGAAAAAGTTTATAACCTCGGGCCCTGATTGAAGATTACAGGGCAGTTTTTGATACTCTGAGACCTTATCTATTTACTAAGTACATATTCAGAGCGCACATGCTCAACTGATATCTCTTATTTGCACGTGAAATAATAAATCTGCATGTTGAGGAATCTTTAAAAGGGTTGAAAACGTCATGTCATAGTCCGTTTGACTTCTATATGGATCAACATTTCGCCGTAAATCTCAGAAACAGTCAAATGAATTATATATTTTTCTTGTCATTCACATCATATTTTCTATCTAATACCATGAAGATTTTCAATTATCAGAATTTTTGATTTTAAAATAATGATTTTGTCCGTCCGTATACACATCGAGGGCCGCCGTCATAGCGCAATTGGTAGCGCGTCAGACTGTCAGTCTAGAGGTCTCGGGTTTGATCCCCGACGGCGGCACTCATTCTTACCGACTATTTGTCTTTCACAAATGGGTTGATAATCGTAGACCTATGTGAGATAGAAGCTAGAGGCTAGGAAAAGATGCGATGGTTGAACTGGTGAAAGAAATAACAGGAATCCATTGTTAGGTATTCCAACCGCCGCGATATAACTGGAAAAAAATGTTAAAAGCGGCGTTAAACTCCATTCAATCAATTAACCGTATAATTGTTAACTCTTAGCCTGGCATGCCTTCTTGTAACTGTATTAAACCGAACAGCAAATTGTCTATCCAAAATGGGCCGAGTCAAAAGTGTATGATTTTAAGTTATTCTTTCCAGTATCTTTATAAGACTATTTTATCGAAGAATTTTCACATCCTTAGGATATCAAATCTGAGTGTAAGTTCTCTTTGTTCAAAAACAGTTTGACCTCATAATAATTGTTTCTATCTAGTCTGAGATGAACCCAATATTCCCTTATTTAGACCAATCAAAAAGCATTATTTTACGAAGACGTTTGGGATTTACACGAGGAAAACTAGTTAAGGTAGTGGACTCGTAATAGATTTGCAATGTCTCAAAAGTAATGAACTTTAACAGTGTTAACAGAGGTTTCCTAATGATTTTCATTAGGAAACCTCGGTCAACATTGTGAAAGATCATGTGGTCTGAAATGTTGCGGAACTATTACGGGTCCACTTCCTTAAGCAGGCGAGTGATAACGATGCAAGTCACGTGATATTTTAAGTTAAACATGCAATGAAGGTCGATATGCTAATTAGCATTTCAAATAAGGAATAATGGACATTTCTTCGTTCAAATGTTTAGTATAAAACCACGTGTTTTTACTATATGTTTACATGTCAGCCCTATTAGCTCATTTGGTAGAGCACCGGACTTCAAAACCATTCGATTCGACCATGGGTTCGATTCCCGGGCTGGATTCAGATGAGGCGTTAAGCCGAGACCCCGTGAGACGGTACTTATCACCGAGCACGTTAAAGAACCGTGGCGGATCTCAGCAGTAGTTTCGTCATGTATCCTTGCACTTACCCCCGTAACAACTTACCTTTTTCTGGGGCGTCGCTCATATGGGCATGGGCTACGGTAGCGACGATAAATAAACGGAAATGTAGTTCCGCAAGCAAGAGTGAGGTTCGAAAACCGTTATCTCCTATCAATTTCAATATAAAACTAATCTTTGATAACTAACTTGAATTTGCTGGTCTATACACACACACATATGTTTACACTTTCTTACTACTGAACAGCCCGAATCATCCCTCGTGTTGAAAAGCGAAAAATGCGCAAATATTAACATTAATCAGATAGACAAAATAATTATTTTGAAATCATTTTATTTTTAAACAGTAATTTTTGAAATGGTGCTAAGCTGAAATTATTAATTTACCACATACAAATCCCTCATTCAAACGCAATTTTATGTAATTGGCTGAAAAGGCTGGTCCAGATAGAAGTCAAACGGACTATATCAAGCTATATTCAGGATCACAAAAGTTAGCTAATTATTCCCTGCTTTGCACGCAAGTGTGCGTGCAAAGCGGGGTATAATAGGAAAATTGTTTCCGCTGTTTTGTGATCCTGAACGCAAAGCTGTTTTTATATCCTGAACACGGAACAAATTTACCAAATTTGGCGTAAAAACACTTCTTTTCCTTTTGACGGAGTCATTTTAGCTTCGCTGTCGATCTACAAGTACAATATACATCAGAAAAAGGGGAAAGGTCGCGGATCGCACAATTTAATGTTGCTCCAAGGGACAACCTGTACACGCATAGTTTACCATATGTGGAAAATGTTTGGGAAAAAAATGATGTGAACGTTTCATAGCGTGCGTGTCATGGTTTGATTAAAACCGTATTATATGCTGAGATTCAGAAATCAAAATATCACACGGTGTCGGGTTGATTTGAAAGAAAATAAAGAATTTTTAAAAATTACTCCCAAGTAAATATATGAAAAAAAAAAATAGCCGAATGCTCTTATTGCTTTTTAAAAAGAACATATTGACTCTTTTTGTGAAATATATAATAAATGGGAAATGTTTGTTAAAAGACTACCCTTTCACAACGTGTTTGCGATTAAAATTCATTTTCGTCTTTAGTTGGTATTGTCAAGTTCTAATTCGACAAATTTGTATATTTTTCAACAGCTATTATCCAATCGAGACTACGAAAAACACAGTCACAAATAAAGCCAGTCATGCAGTATTGCAAATATCTTAACATTTTTGTTGAATTTCCCATACAAACAATCTGGATCCGAAATTACGAGTACCAAAGGGGGATAGGGGTTGATAAAACTGTGGATTTCTAAATAAACGCTCAACGTTTTACGGGGCAAATTTTGGCTAACCACCACATAACATTGGCAAGTAATTCAGAAATGATTTTATATCTTATTAGATGTAGTTGTTTATCTTTATTCGGTGCATTCGTGAACAGACTAAGCTTTAAATAGCTTAAAGTATAAATTTCTTTGATAGATTTTTCCAGAACCATGAGATTGCTTTACTACTACCACCCAGGACACACAAACACTTAATCTTGCTAATTTGTCTAGCATTTAACCGGGCATTGCTTATTATTTTCATCACAATCGACAAGGCGGGATGTTAAGGATAGTTTTTCTTTGTGATTTTAGGGATATACTGCGAATAGGCATTGAGGAACAGATGTCGGAAAAACGTGCGCCGCTGTCGGGGGTCGAACCCAGTACCGGATGAATAAGAGGCCACTGCATTATCAATTGACGCTAGGACGGCGGCTTTTGAGCCGAAAGGAGACAATTTTGTAGAAATCATGGCTACGATACTCTAACCGACACCAAGACAAGTTCCATGATTTTGACGGCGCAATCGTTTTAGTAGGATAAAGTATCTTAATTGGTGTTTATCAAACGCTATGTTAAATAGAGTTCATAGACGTACGACAAAAAAACGTAATAATTCTAAATTTAAATATGTTAATCTTATAGTGGAACCCAACGAATTCCCATAAATTTGATAGAAAAAAAAAACACGATCAATGAAACTTTGATATTGTACCAACGTATCTTCACTTCAGCTTATCCAAGCCGGAAATAACAATGTGCTGGTTATCAACAAAAGATACTTATTTATGTTATTTACGTTAATAATTTGAATCAATGCTCAAAATGGATGCATTAATTGTGAACCAGTAATTATTTTTAATGCAATTGATTATTTTTCTGGTTAAAAGATGCGATCAGGCGATGTAGACTATGATCAGTCTGCATATATGTGTCTTTACCTTCTGCTAATGCAGAAAAATTCTTTGTTCAGCATGACAAGGGTAAAATTGAGGAATATATTAATTAACCCTTGTCATGCTGAACCCGGAATATTCCTGCTTTGGCAGGAGCTATAGACAAACACCATCCTGCACATATGTGCAGTCTGATGTTAGTCTACACCACCTGTTTCTCACTTTCAAACCAGAATTGTCAATATATCTAGTTTTTTCAAATACAAATTGACCTACAGATGGGACTTTCGGTGCTTTTTGCCCTTTGATTTTGATGAAAATTTATAGCCAAATTTTATTCAGCAGAACAAGGATTAATTCAATGAAGTTGTCAATGATATTGATTTGAGCACTGGACCATTCAATTGATATTTAAGGAAAACCAAATGAGCCTGTGCGTTACATTTCCAACAATTTGAAACGTTCACGAGGTGCAAGCATTGAGTAGCGTTTACAGCCACATACTGTAAATATAAAGTTACCTGATTGTCTACAGATACTCTGAGACCTTATCTATCTACTAAACGCATAGTAAAGACTCTGATCAGACTGTGCGGATGCACAGGCTGGTCGGAGTCTTTGCTTTGCGCATATTTGAATTTGTTGGAAATCTCACGCACAGGCTCAAATATGATTAGACACAATGCGAACAAGCATTCATTTCTTTTTTCAATTAGGTCCATTACCATAACTATCATTATTGGATCATCAAAATGTTGAAGTTTTGAAAGGCAACATTTTGTTCACTCACTGACGAATGTTCACTCACTGACGAATGTTCACTCACTGACGAAAGGTTCCGCCAAGAAGCCCTTTCATACATTTTTACAAAAATTCCGTGTATTGACGGGTGAAAACATTGTTAATTAAGGAAAGAACTTGAAAAGGGAAGTCATTTTTTTCATTTCAAAATGCCCACCCTTCCACCCCTTGATGAAATCCTTTAATTTTTTTTAAGCGTCTCTTTCAAATGAATTCCAATTTGCTTTCATCTAGGACTAGTCTTAATTAAATGTTCAACTGGAATAAATGAAAACTGAAAAGAGGATTGACTTAATTACCAGATTCTTTATTTGTAAAGCATACAATACAAACATTCTGACACCCCTATTTATCCCTGAATCCGTACAGTTATCGAAATCGTAAAATTGACACGCATTCCGATCAATCAATCGTCTAAATAATTCACTTAGCGCTCCATTCATTCATTCATTCCAAACTCTCACTCAAACCATTCTAAAACGCTCCAAACGTACCGAAAAAGATAGAATCAACAACCTCATTCAAAATAAATAGGGCCAGAATCGCGATTTCACTGACACAATTCAAATTGTAAGCATCTGTTCTAGGAGTATTAGGAAGGTATTTATAGAACGTGTATACATATTTTATTGAGGGGGAAAATACATATCGATAATTTTGTTCATCCCCACACACTCATTCAGCTTCGATAAAATATAATTCAAAAAATCATTCATCTTGTCATTTTCACGATGTTTTAACTTTGCCTATCTTTCATTTCACTCAAAACTCACCCATCGCATTCATTCAATTTTATTACAGTATAATTCCAAAATAATTCACACTATCCATTTAACGATATGGTCAGCTGTTTTCTTGGTTGGACATGTCCATATAATGCCTATATTGAGTGGTTTTTCAACTATCTCTGTCATCTTACTATGCGAACAGGTCTGTGTAACATTACTATGCGAACAGGGACGTTCACCATCAGCACATTCAGTACTTTGATCACTTGGATTTTTATAATTAGCTATTTCTCTTGTTAATGAAATATATGACCTTACAGACAAATGCTGCCGCCAAATCTGGGAAGCCCATACAACTTAGGCTAGGCATTTTGTCCTGGTTGTCAAGTATCTATATTTTGGAAACAAACATGGCAAGAGGTATCAAAGAAAAAGGAAAAATAATGAAAAAGGCCAATATCAGCGTCGAACATGTAGTTTGATTCTGAAAAAGCCACGACGTTTAAACATTTTTTTTGGAGGAGGGGGGGGGGCTGTACGCTAAATTGCAAAAATATCGCGGCGACTGGTGCACCTAACCGTGGTTTTTAGGTCGTTTCTCACACTAGAACAACAAAAACACCAGCCGCTCATCCCGCTTAGGCACAAATCTAATCATAATCTCATCGACGGGACACAAATGACTCATTATAAAATTGATTCTCATCTTGATCAAAACCATTCAAAATAACTCGCTCAGCGCTCAAAATATTCATTCCAAGCACTCACTACAATCAATCTGAAACGCCACCAAATTGTTCAAAAACGCTTCGAAATCTTACAAAATGATAACAATTTCTATCGAATCGATCAAATTATTGCGTGATTGTATTGGATGGTGTTGATTTTTACGCACTTGATTTGTCCGTCAAGACATAATCTCAAAAGGTAGGTAGATTCTTTTTAAAAAAAAGCTAAACAAGTACAAATGTAATCGATTATTTCTCTCGATTGGACGTCATTGTCGATACTGTTTTACCTCCCTTGAAAATCATTCAGAACCAGCTCCACAAACTCATTCAATTTCATTCCAAAATCATTCACCTTGTCAATATTAGGATGTTATAATCTTTTTCAAGACAGCAGGGGCCCGTTATACTAAATTTCTTACGAAAAAAACAACCGTAAGTCAAAATCACACATTGTGCCTGGTGTTTACATTCATTGTTAGATTTTGCTTAGCAATAACTAATCGGAATCCTCTGCAGAAGACGATTATATAGAGGATAATAGTTTGTTTCAGTATTAGATCGATCTATATTTTATTGAGTGAACAGTAACAGCTATATTTTCACAAGTGGCGGAGCCACGAGTGAAAATATAGCTTTTGTTGTTCACGAAATGAAATATTTATCGATCTTACTCGAAGAACAAATAATTATTCAATTTCTTTAATGCAAAAATGAGACAAAATGTGAAATTTCTAGGACATAATTTCGTAAAGCGCGTCATTTTGCACGTGATTGCTATGCGACGTTCATTGTTACGTCACTTCTTTCGCCCCGCATAGATGACGTCAGATAGGATGAAATGCACAAAAGCAGGGTATAAGTTTTTGATAATTTCACTGCTTTTGCGGTATGATTATCAAGTGATAATCTACCGTTATTTCTCGATAAACCACCGAAAAGCATTAAAGAAAATGAGAATATGTATGACAGAAGTCCATTTCTAGATCCTACTGTAGGAGCAACTTTAACTTTTGACTTATGCAAAAATTGATCGAAAGATCTTCGGTAAAACGGGCCCCAGACTATCATTCAAACTGAAGAATATAAGACAACAACAGCACTTGTCGAGAAACGAACTAATACCCCAACAGCACTTGTTCATTTTCGTTAAAGGACCATAGCTTTTTTAAGTCAATGGACCGTCATGAAATAAGACATCTACATCGCTACTTCGTACTGTTACATTATATGAGAAGTTTGAATTAAATCTGACAATTTGATGCTGAGAAATTTGACGGACACGAAAAAAGCTAAAGACGGACGAAAGAATCGACCGCCCAACCGACCGACAAGCTGACTCCTATGAACCAAAACATCGTTTTAGGTGAGTAACAACAACAACAATAACAACAACACAACAACTAATACTACTTCTCGATGAGTGACTTGCATTTTAAGTTCTGACAGGCTTAAAGATTCGGATTCGAAACCTGGGACTCTTATTAATTCATTTTCCACTTTATTGCATATTTTTCATTCTACTTTCATTAGATGCTCATCTTTAAGGAAACCTGCATAAATTAAATGGCAATGAAAATGGCAATTAACGTAATATCCATATGATAAAACCACAATACTACAACCCTTCTAAAATGCAAAAACGAAACAACAACTATAGGTAGATTTTGCGCGGTGAGCCGTGAAACCTACTTTTAACGGTTAAATTCCCGTGCCATTTTGTCGAAATAGATAAAACGGGTTAAAACAACATATTAGAAAGTAACAACTTACCTTTTCAAACGAAAGTTACTGCTTGTCTTAAATCGCAATGTTTACTCATAAATGTACTTTCATAATTGAATTTAAAGGATCATGTTCAAATCCTATCATTGACTTTTTAATTAAACCCGAAATACCCATGGTAATGGACTCGGCGCCTACGTCAGAGTTCAGTTTTGAAAATACACCTATAGAAATATAATAAACAAAATCAAAACAAAACAAACCAATAAACTAGTTTTACCGTTTATGAAGCCATTTTGTTACTTTCAAATTAAAATCCGCGAGTATCTTCGTTTATATTTTGTATCAAATTATTCGTTATGCATTTGGTGTAGAAAACTGTCAAAACAAAGAGACGTTATTTAGACAGGTTATCCTGGATAACAAAACAATTGTGACCCATCACGCGAAAAAGGACCATCTAGGAAGTGCGTAAAGTGTCAATCATGGTCAGACTGCGCGGATTGCGCAGACTGACAAGGGTCGACACTTTTTGCACCGTGCCTATTTTCTGCATCAAGAATGATCAATCCACCTTCCAGTGAAAGAATTTTTGAAATGCAGCCTTTGGTTAATCTATGCTGGACCCAATCCTTATTCAAATATTCATTCTACAGGGTTCCCATATAGTCCCTTTACGCGTGACGGGTCATATTTATTTTCAAGGTGTCTATCACAAACAATCGAAAATCGGGAAATTTGAAATTTTCTGGATTAAAATCATTCTAAATCGCCCGATCAGCAGAGCCCCAAGTAAATGAGTTAAAACCACGCTCCAATGTTCAAAAATGCATCGAATTGTTTATAAACCGATCATTATTTTATTGAAGTCGACGAATCATTGAACGTTTTCATTTGGCTTTTATGGTTGTTTTGATTTTTGAGCGTCTGATATGCTCGTGGAGATACAAAAACAGAAAAGAATACATGTATCGATTTCAGTAAAAAAAAGAAAGGGTGGGGGGGTTAAAAATCGCTCAATTAGGGTACGCTCGTATTTTCCCCTCCATTTGATTTATTCAAAACTCTAATACATGTACTCCATTCAATTTCATTAAAAATCATTCAACTTATCAATCCCACAATATTTTTAATTATTTCACATTTAAACAATTTAGACCAATGACATCGCTTTTTTTTTCATCACGTGAGAGTGAAATGTCTAGATCCATGTTGTAAAACAAGGACGAGGCTGCTGTGCAATACGGATTTTTTTTTCAAAAAACGAGGCAACCTTTTTTGTACGATGAAAGCGAGGCAATCTATTTTGTACGATGAAATTGAGGCTGTAGTCCCGAATATCGGTATTTTCGCGTCTCTTGCAATGTATTAAACCCTCGGTTTGGAAGTTTGGAAATAAATTTGATCTTGTTACATTTTGTAAGATTCTTGATTTTTTTTCTCATTTGTTACACTGTTTAGTAAATAAAAGAAGAATACAAGTTACACGGAGAGTCACAGAACAGTTGTTGTTTCTTGATTTTATAATATCGGGTTTGGCAACATGAAAATGTAGATTTCAAGCGACGGCGGGTAGTCAATCTATTTTATGTCAATTACAGATATGTATTTCAATCAATAAGCACAAACCTACTTGACACTTGAAAAAAACATTTCACCTGGGTTTCTAATTTTTGAACAAGTGTCTGTTTCAAATTCAACATGTTCGTAGTGACTTGGATTTGACGGCATTTTCCGGATCATTTTGGATCTACTCCCTTCGTCTCTCTCAAGTGTCGAAAATCGTAACTTGCGGAACTTCCAGTGTTTCAGTACTGAATTCATTCGATTCGCACCCTGCAGAACCACTGGATATTTTGACTCGGCTATCGCCTCGTCAAATATAGACTAGTTTTGCAGGGTACTCATAGAAACCAGTATTGTACTCGATGGTGTTAAATAACCTCTTATTAATCAAGATTACTTTTAAATTTTTACATTAAAACACTTTGAGTTGTAAGCGTAAAGAAACTGATGGAGGCGGGACTAATTAAACACATTTTACATTCGGAAAGCCTTTTACATTTCTACAGACGCCGCACGATGTCCGGCGCAAGCTGTGATTTTTTATACATGTTTTTTCGACAACGTTCGATTTTTTTTCTACGGCGTATGTGTTTTTAAAACCGCGTGAAGTCAGATTGAAATTTCAAAAATCCGCCAAAAAAAATCCACGGGGTGCCCGTGCGGCGATCGCTAGGATATCGAAAGGTAAGACGATCAAACAACAAAAAATATCTATTGTAGACCGATGGCCCTCATACGGTCGCCGTGCGATTACCACAAGTAGACCGCTAGGAGACCGTAGGATGGTGCGGAAAGATGCACAAGCAATCTATCCCACGTTGCCCGTACGAAGACCTTGTAATGCCTTTTAGATGTATTTACGGTTTCTGCTGGCTTGGACTTTCTTACAAAATTGAACTTTTCTTGATACAATATCGCTAGGTCTACGGCACTCGTAAAAGAGGTGACGGGGCGTTGGTAAAGTACCGAATTTCCATTGATAGCGTTCTGGTTCTATCAATTTTATGTGGATTCCTTAGGTATTTTTATTAATTTAACAAGTTATAACAAAGAATAAATTATTTTATTTATTTTACAAGTATATATCGTCAATGAGCTCTATAGGTGTATTTTCAAAACTGAGCTCTGACCTAGGCGTTCAGTCCATTAGCATAGGTCTATGAGTAAACCTTCAGATTTAAGACAAGCACTAAGGTTCATTTGAAAGGTAATTTGTATCTTTGTTATATCTGTTTTATCTATTTTGAAAGAATTGCATGGAAATTTAACCGTTAAAGGTGGTTTTCACGGCTCACCGCTCAAAATCTACCTATACTTCACATAGTATTTAATAAACATCATATTGCTCCATCCTTTTAGGAAATGCGCAATCAAAATCAGTTTTTTAAGTTGGAATGCGGAGCAATTCCAACTTAAATTTAACAATTCCAACTTAAATTTAACAAAACCGCAAAATGAACACAAGATAATTTCATTTCGGATTTTTTGATAACACATATCACGTGAACAGGATGTGAATACACTCCGTCCTATTTTGTATATCTCAACTTGACACAGACAAACAGTTTATTTCACTAAGAAGTAATAATGTTGAACAATTACACCACTATCACTTCATGCAAATTATTAACACGCTAATTTATGTTTTAAACGAAAATTATTGAAACTTGCCTACGAGTAGCAAATGTTGCAATACTATATTTGGAAATCATGTGATAAGCCAAGTCCAATAAAGTAAGCTATTGACAACAGCACTGTCCAATCACGTGATCTGCTTATTTGGTAATACGCGACCTGTTTTTCGTAGAATTGTGGCAATAGCACAAGCCAATCACGTGATCTGCTTATTTGGTAACATCGCGACCTGTTTTTCGTAGAATTATGTTATAGCTTCTTTTAGAGGTCTAGTTTCTCTTTCTGAACGAACTTTTAACACACTTCAACAAAATACCGTAGTTCAAATGGTTTTTAGCTCACCTGAGCACAAAGTGCTCAGGGTGAGCTATTGTGATCACTCACCGTCCGTCGTCCGTCCATCGTCCGTCCGTCTGTCCGTCTGTCCGTCCGTCTGTCTGTCCGTCCGTCAACAATTTCTTTAAACATCTGCTCCTCCTAAACAACTGGGCCAATCAAGCTGAAACATGGCAGGGATGTTCCTTGGGTGAAGTTCTTTAAAAGTTGTTAAAAGAATTTAATTTCATCAAAAAGTCTGGTTGCCATGGTTACATAATAGGCCAAAATGGCCGAAAATATTAGAAACAATTCTTCTCCTCCTTAACCACTGGGCCAATCCAGCTGAAACTTGGCAGGCATGTTCCTTGGGTGAAGCTCCTCAAAAGTTGTTACAAGAATTTAATTTCATCAAAAACTCTTGTTTCCATGGTAACGGAAAGTCTGAAAAATGGCCGAAAATGGCTGAAAATATTAGAAAAAATTCTTCTCCTCCTAAAGCACTGGGCCAATCAAGCTGAAACTTGGCAGGGATGTTCCTTTGGTGAATCTCTTTAAAAGTTGTTAAAAGAATTTGATTTCATCAAAAACTTGTTTCCACGGTAACGGAAAGTCTGAAAAACGGCTGAAAATATTAGAAAAAATTCTTCTCCTCCTCAACCACTGGGCCAATCAAGCTGAAACTTGGAAGGAATGTTCCTTGGGTGAAGCTCTTCAAAAGTTGTTAAAAAATTTTAATTTCGTCAAAAACTCTTGTTTCCACGGTAACGGAAAGTCTGAAAAATGGCCGAAAATGGCTGAAAATATTTGAAAAAATGCTTTTCCTCCTAAACCACTAGACCAATCAAGCTGAAACTTGGCAGTGATGTGTCTTGGGTGAAGGTCTTCAAAACTTGATAAAAGAATTTAATTTCATCGAAAACTCTAGTTTCCATTGTAACGGAAATCTCAAAAATGGTCGAAAATGGCTGAAAATATTAGAAAAAAATCTTTTCCTCCCAAACCACTAAGCCAATCATGCTAAAATTTTGCAGGGATGTCTTTGGGTGAAGCTCTTTAAAAGTTGTTAGAAGAATTTAACTTCTGAAAAAACTCTTGTTTCCCTGGTTACTGAAAGACTAAAAAATTGCATAAATTGCCAAAAATCTTAGAACAATTTGTTTTCCTCCTTAACCATGAGGCCAATCAGTTTTAAATTTAGCACGGATATTCTTAACGTGTAGGGTTACTAAAGTTGTTGAAAGAATACTCCATGGTAAGAGAAAAGTTGAAATTTACGAAAATTAAAAAAAACAAGTTGCAGTAGGATGAAATTTAACCAACCTTAATGTATATCAAACAAATTCTGGTATTCATAACATGGTTGACAAGTTATGAGTGACTTACTCAGGGGAGCGTTATAGGACCATCATGGTCCTCTTGTTTATCTAATTGTTTCATAAACCATTATTAGAAAAGCGCAAAATCTGCAGATTATATATCTGGATTAACAACCCGATCCAGCAAATATTCTCTTTTTATTACTTCTTTTAAAAAATGAACCCCATTTCCAAATCGAGCGACAATTTCACTTGATGGTGAACGTAGCAAGGGTCGATGAAGGTTAGACTGGCTCCCGTCCCACTGATCTGAAGTATTGTGAAAAAATAAGCCAAATTCAACAAGAGAAAGAAAATTTCTTATCAGCCTATATTCTCTGACTGGCTGTCAGTTTTTGAGAATATGGGAGGTAATTTGAAATAACATAGTTTTACATGAGTCGTCTACCTTATTAATTATAAAACTAACTGACAGCCTGGGAGCCAGGCTAGATGAAGGTATAGACTCTCAAGTTTAAGTGATAGATCAAAGGTCAATTTTGTCTATACCTGTATAGACAAAATTTACCTTTGATCACTCACTCTAAATTGCGGGTCTATAGGCAAACATTTATCTTCTCTTTCTGCTTTTGTCCATTTTCTTTAAAATCGCTTATACATAAATTCACTTGTGCAGAAATACGCACGTGCGCAACCCTTAAAATATCATTGAAGATTAGCAAAAGTTTATTACAGCCTTTGTTTTTCAAATATCTTATTAGTTTACCAACCCCACGTGTTTTGCCTTCAGAGGCCACGTTCAAGAAAGGTCCTACGACCGAAATTTGATCGTATCACAATCGTACGATTGAAATTGGCCCTCAAGAAACATTTTTGGCTTTCAAAAAACATGTATCGTTTAATTTACGCATAAATTTGCGTTACCTAAAGGCTTGTCTTGAATTTTGCTATTTAGACAGAGCAAGCATAGTATTTTCTCGGATTTCACTTTTATACGCAGCTGGAGGCAGTCGTATATTGGCGTCGTCTTCTCCGTCTGTCCGTCCGTCCGTACGTACGTCCACTTTTCTTGTGAGCACAACTCCACCAAAATTTCTTGTTGGATTTGGATGAAACTTTCACATAATGTTCCTAATCACCTGACCTTGCGTATAAAGTCACGGTTTGGTGAATTTCAGCCGCGTCATGGAAAAGGAGCCTTCTTGTAAAAAAAATCTTAACACAACTTCTCCCTCATTTATGGACCGATTTGGATGAAACTTTCACAGAAAGTATCTAGTCACCTGACCTAGTGCCTATTGTCATGGTTTGGTGAATATTAGCCGTGTCATGGAAAATGAGGCCTTCATTTGAAAAATCTTGTGAACGCAACTCCTCCTCCATTTATGGACCGATTTGGATGAAACTTTTACAAAATGTTCCTAGTTATCTGACCTAGCGCATATTTTAGCGCGGTTTGGTGAACTTTTTAGTTAAAAGTCGAGACGTATTATGTGATCACCTGGGCGGGAGGTGTCAGCTTCGTTAGCAGCTTGATGTCATGGTCTCTTGAACGCATGCCAACTTATGAGTGCTTTCAGTACTTTGATTATAAATTGGGAAGAGGCCTTAAAGTAGTTCGTTCGTTTTGGACAATTTTAGCGTGGTTTTCAGAAGAATTGGGAAACCCATGTTTAATAAAGGAAAGTTATAAAAATAAGATTCATTAATAATTATCAAGATCTAATGATAGATGGAATTCAAAGAAATATTAAAGTAAACAAAAATTTCGAAGAAATAAAATCAGTAGACATTTTAATACAAAAAAGTCGTAATTTTGGAAAATCTCTCTACCACAAGTTAGAAAAAGGAATATCTTTTTGATTTTGGAAGAAGCCTTTTATAGACTAAAATAGCCCCGAAACTGAGGGCATGTGTTCGCGCTGCTGGTTTAAGGGTCGCAGCAATACCATCCGTCAATATGCCACCCTTTCGTTTCAAAAGTCAACGTCATACAGTTAGTTACATACAGTTAACAACATCGTGAAATTGACGATTATTCCGATCAAAAATCGTTCTTAATTTTTTTTCTCATAGAGCTCTTTTCAGTCATTCCATACACTCGCTCAAATCATTCAAAAACGCTCCAAACTCACCTAAAAAGATAAGATCAACAACGTCATTCAAAATAAATAGGGCCAGAAAAGAATTGCGATTTCACCGACACAATTTAAATTGTAAGCGTCGGATAGGTTCTTGAAGGCTTATGAAGCTATTTATAGACCTTATATGCATACTTTATTAAAGGGAGGTAATACACATGGCTAATTTTGTTCATCTTGAACAAAATTAAAGATGTTGGATTACCTCCCTTGAATTTTACTCAAAATTCGCTCCACACACTAATTCAATTTCATTAAAAAATCATTAAAAATCGTTCATTGTGTCATTTTCACAGTGTTTTTAACTGTAGTAACATTCGCTCCGATCAAACGATTCTACATCACTCACTCAGTGCTTCGTTCATTCATTCAAACCACTTACTCATGAATACCACAAAATCATCATCATCATCTGGCACGCTGGTTCGCACGGAATCTCGCAAACGCTCCCCCCATGCTTTTCTGCCGCTCATCAAAGTCGGCAGAAGTTCAACTGGGCAGCCCACATCTTCGCTCAGCTGATCAAGATATGTTTTGGAACGATTTTACATTTCTCACTCAGTGCTTCATTCATTTATTCAAACCACTTACTTTTACCACACAAAAAGCTCAGATATAAAAAAAAACAAAAACAAAAAACAACACAACTTCGAAATCATTCACAATGATCAATATTTCAATCACAATGATCAAATATTTACATGATTTTATTGGCTGGTGTTGATTTTTGATCGCCAGTTTCGTCCGTGAAGCCACAAAATCAGTAGAGAACAAAGAACTTTATCAAAGGAAGGAAAAAAAAAAAAAAAACCCATAATTTTGTTTATCGCTTGTTTTACCCCCCCCCCCCTTCGAAAATCACTCAAAATTCTTTCATCACACTCATTCAGTTTCACTCCAAAAATCATTCAACTGGTCATTTTTACGATGTTTATTGTTGAAGCGCCAGTAGATAACGCATCGGGCTCCCGGAGCTCGATCCCTGACGGCGGCACACATTCTCTCGACATTAGTCCCCAATGGCTTTTCGCTATAGTATTTCGCGATAATCAGAAAACTATCTCAAACGACTCACCTAGTCGAATGTGAAAGAAACTAATTAGCAAACGTTCAGCTTCATGCCGGAGAAATTAGCAAGTTGTAATTGTTGGTGTCCTGGGAAGTAGAACAAAAGCAATCCTATGGTTCTGAAGAATTGAAAAATCTATCAAATTACATGTACATAGTTCTATTCATTTCTGAGTTGCTTGTCATTGTTAAGTAATGATTAATGAGAATTTGCCAAGTTTACCAAATTTGCACAATTGCACTACAGTTGCGAATCCAGTTGGTTTCGGAGGAGGGGGGGGGGGGTCGAACGCCCCCCCCCCCTTTGTGTATCCAAATTACTTCAATGTAGTGGACAAATTCTATCGAAAGTTTGCAAAAGAAGAAAAACAACCCTCTTTTTGTAGTACTTCAAATTCTTCTAATGAAATATATCTGATGTACAGAGTTTGAGTAATTAGCCTCATGGTATTCCTATCTAAATCCATTTAGTTAAAATCCAAAAATCAGACGCTTTTTAAATTATCCCTTTCGTAATTTTCACCAAATGACAACCAAAAAGAAATTGAAATAATTGTAATTATTCATTTCCGAGCCTACTGACATTGCAATGCAATGCATTTTGATACGACCAATAGCCGTTGAAAATCCCTTTTCCACGTGGCTTTATATAAAATTCTATTATCAAAAGAAACAGTAACCTCTTTGCAAATGGAAACTGCGGTCATAAGTAAACGATTCAAATACGCTCTCGAACATTAGGAAATTGTGCCCCACGTTGCAGATTAGTACACTTGAAAAGCGGGGTAATATTTTGCAAACGTTTTGCAAACGTTATCTTGTAAACGTTTTCATCCTAACCATGGCGAGGTTTGCATTTCGAATTGTAAAGGGGGGAACAAACCAGTAATGTGTTCAGGATGCACACGTTTCTTTATGCTTAAGGTAGTGGACCCGTAAATAGTTTAGCAACGTCTCGAAAGTCACGAAGTTAAACAGTGCTTACCAATGTTTCCCGGTGATTTCATTAGGAAACATCGGTTAACTTCGTGAAAGATCTTGAGTTCCGAAATGTTGCGGAACTATTACGGATCCACTATCTTCAGAAATAACCCTGTGCAAACATTTGCAGCAATGTAGAAAGCTGTGTTCAGAATTACAAAAAAGGCGCAAACTGTTTGCCAATTTTACCTCGCTTTGCACGCACATACAGGTGCAAGGTGAGGTATAATTAAAAACAGTTTGCATCGCTTTGTCATCCTGAACGCAGGTCTGATTGAAGATTACGTGGCAGTTTTTCATACTCTGAGACCTAATCTATTTACAAAGTGCATATTCAGATCGCACATGCTCAAATGATTTATCACTTTGCACGTAAACTAATATGCATGGCGAGGAATCTTTTTAAACGTTTGAAAACGTCTAAATATCCTGTTTTTGGAATCTGAACACAGAACAAATTTTACTAATTTTGGCGCAAAAAATATACTTTTCCTGGTTTGACTGAAATATTTGAGATATTAGTGGGATTTACTAGGAGAAAGAGGGGAAAGGTCGCGGAGTCGAAACTTTTAAATATTGCTCACAACCTTTACACGCATAGTTAACCAACCGTTGAAAAGGTTGAAAAAAGATGAGAACGTTTTCAGAGCGCGCGTGTCATGCTTTGCTTGAAACTGTTTTATATCCTGAAATCTGAAATCAAAATATCTTACGGTGTAGCAGCGATTTGAAAGAAAATAAAGAATTCTTAAAAATAACCCCAAGTAAATATCTGACAAAACTTTAGCCGAATGCTCTTATTTCTTTCTAAAAAGAACGTATTGACTCTTTATGTGAAGAAATAAATGATAAACGACGAAATTGCTGGTTAAAATATTATCCATTTACAACAGTTTTTTGAGAAGAAGAGTAGTTTTCGGTTTTAGATAGCATTTTAAGTTTCTAATTCGGCAAACCTTCATTTTGTATATTATGTTCCTGCAATTATTCATCTGAATCCGCAAAAAAAGAAAGAAAACAGTCACAAATAAAGCCAGCAATGCAGTATTGCAAGCATTTTAACGTTTTTGGTGGTTATTCCCATAAAAAAAATCTGGGTTCGCGCTTGTACGAAGGGAATGAGGGATTAATAAAGTTGTAAATTTCTTTAAAAATGTTAAACGTTTTACAGGGGAAAATTTTGATTAACCATGACTTAAACTGACAAACAATTCAGAAATGATTTTATATCATATTAGATGCAGTTGTTTATGTTGATTCGAGGTATTCATGAACATAGTAAGCCTTAAAGTACCTGAACGCACAAATGTACCTTGATAGATTTTTTCCATTCTTCAGAACCATGGGATTGTTTCACTTCTACTACCCAGGACACGTAAACAATTAAATCTTGCTAATTTACCCGGCATTTAACCGGCCATTGCCTATTATTTCATAAGCAATCGTCCAGGTAAGATGTTAGGGATAGTTTTTGTGATTTTCGGGATATACTACGAATAGGAATTGAGGAACATATGTCGGAAAAACGTGCGCCGCTGTCGGGGGTCGAACCCAGTACCGGATGAATAAGAGGCCGCTGCATTATCAATTGACGCTAGGACGGCGGCTTTTGAGCCGAAAGGGGACAATTTTGCAGAAATCATGGCTACGATACTCTAACCGACACCAAGACAAGTTCCATGATTTTGATGGCGCAATTGTTTTAGTAGGATAAAGTATCTTGATTGATGTTTATCAAACGCTATGTTAAATAGAGTTCATAGACGTACGACAAAAAACCGAAATAATTCTAAATTTAAATATGTTAATCTTATAGTGGAACCCAACGAATTCCCATAAATTTGATAGAAAAAGAACACGATCTTTGATATTTTACCAACGTATCTTCACTTCAGCATATCCAAGCTGGAAATAACAATGTGCTGGTTAATAACAAAATATACTTATTTATGTTATTTACGTTAATAATTTGAATCGATGCTCAAAAGGATGGATGCATTAATTGTGAACCAGTAATTATTTTAAATGCAATTGATTATTTTTCTGGTTAAAAGATGCGATCAGGCCATGTAGGATATGATCAGCCTGCATATATGTGTCTTTACCTTCTGCTCATGCAGAAAAAATCTTTGTTCAGCATGACAAGGGTAAAATTGAGGAATGTATTAATTAACCCTTGTCATGCTGAACCCGGAATATTCCTGCTTTGGCAGGAGCTATAGACAAACACCATCCTGCACATATGTGCAGTCTGATGTTAGTCTACACCACCTGTTTCTCACTTTCAAACCAGAATTGTCAATATATCTAGTTTTTTTCAAATAAAAATTGACCTACAGATGGGACTTTCAGTGCTTTTTGCCCTTTGATTTTGATGAAAATTTATAGCCAAATTTTATTCAGCAGAACAAGGGTTAATTCAATATAGTTGTCAATGATATTGATTTGAGCACTGGACCATTCAATTGATATTTAAGGAAAACTAAATGAGCATGTGCGTGACATTTCCAACAATTTGAAACGTTCACGAGGTGCAAGCATTGACTAGCGTTGACAGCCACATACTGTAAATATAAAGTTACCTGATTGTCTACAGATACTTTGAGACCTTATCTATCTACTAAACGCATAGTAAAGACTCTGGTCAGACTGTGCGGATGCACAGGCTGGTCAGAGTCTTTGCTTTGCGCATATTTGAAATTGTTGGAAATCTCACGCACAGGCTCAAATATGATTAGACACAATGTGAACAAGCATTCATTTCTTTTTTCAATTAGGTTCATTACCATAACTATCATTATTGGATCATCAAAATGTTGAAGTTTTGAAAGGCAACATTTTGTGCATTCACTGACGAATGTTCACTCACTGACGAAAGGTTCCGCCAAGAAGCCCTTTCATACATTTTTACAAAAAATCCGTGTATTGACGGGTGAAAACATTGTTAATTAAGGAAAGAACTTGAAAAAGGCAGTAATTTTTCATTTCACAATGCCCACCCTTCCACCCCTTGATGAAATCCTTTAATTTTTTTGAAGCGTCTCTTAAATGAAAACTGAAAAGAGGATTGAATTGATTTGATTTAAATGGGGGATTTACGTCGCTTTCAACATTCTTTCAGTTATATCGCGACGACTGAAGCACCTAACGATGGATTCCTGGTATTTCTCACACCATTACTACCACCACACCCCTTTCCTAGCCTCCAGTTGCTAATCACTTAGCGCTCCATTTATCCATTCCAAACACTCACTCAAACCATTCTAAAACGCTCCAAACTTACCGAAAAAGATAGAATCAACAACCTCATTCAAAATAAATAGGGCCAGAAAAGAATCGCGATTTCACTGACACAATTCAAATTGTAAGCATATATTCTAGGAGAATTAGGAAGGTATTTATAGAACTTGTATACATATTTTATTGAGGGGGAAAATACATATCGATAATTTTGTTCATCTTGAACAAAATAAGCGATGTTGGATTACCTCCCTTGTATTTCACTCATAATTCGCCCCACACACTCATTCAACTTCGATAAAATATCATTCAAAAAATAATTCATCTTTTCATTTTCACGATGTTTTAACTTTGCCTATCTTTCATTTCACTCAAAACTCACCCATCGCATTCATTCAATTTTATTACAGTATAATTCCAAAATAATTCACACTGTCAATTTTACGATATTGTTAGCTGTTTTCTTGGTTGCACATGTCCATAAAATGCCTATATTGAGTGGTTTTTCAACTATATCTGTCATCTTACTATGCGAACAGGGACGTTCACCATCAGCACTTTCAGTGCATTGATCACTTGCATTTTTATAATTAGCTATATTCTCTTGTTAATGAAATATATGATCATACAGACAAATGCTGCCGCCGCACCGAGCTTAAATTTTAGAAGCCCATACAACTTGGGCTAGGCATTTTGTCCTGGTTGTCAAGTATCTATATTTTGGAAACAAACATGGCTAGAGGTATCAAAGAAAAAGGAAAAATGATGAAAAAGGCCAATATCAGCGTCGAACATGTGAGCCAATATCAGATTTGGCCGAAATCTGGAAGTCAACTTTTTAGAAAAATAAACTTATGATTTTGCCCCGTTTCTTTGCTTAGATCGGAAGGCTAGCATCGTAGACAGCTAAATATCATACTGGTTACATTGGGATTGACATAGAAATACTTCAGGTTGCAAGCATTTATCATGTTGTATCAACACATGTCCTCTCAGTAACACAGACATTTTTTTCTTTACTTGCATTATGCTAGTTTTTAAATGATTTTTATTTTGCTGTACCTTAATAAGACATATTATTTAATTGACAGGTGTAAATTTTGATTTCTTGAAATAATAAGTGGAGCTCATATGATGTTCTGCGTTACCTTTACGAATTTAGTCGTAAATTTACACTATTTCAAATTTGATCCAATGTATCACTCTCACAACAAAACGTTGTTTTGTTCCAAATGCGACAGAATATTAATTTTCCTTTGTGATGAGCTGTTCACTTAAGATATGATAACATTTTTGTCTGAAAAAAATGACTAAAAGTTATATGTTATTCCGAGGACAAATAAGATATTGGGATGACACATTACGTTATTGAAAGGACAAAAAGACCTAGAATTGTAGTTTGAACTTTTACTTCTCCCTTTCAACAATCAAAATTATATTCAAGAGTTGTGTATTTGAGTAAAAATTTAATCATAACACCAAAACATAGAATTTCATATTCATCAATTTTACATTTTCTATTTTAAATCATTATTGTAACTCGGAGGAAGTATAACGTTATTGGAAGGAAAAGAAAGACTTTTTATAGAAATAATATCATTATCAAACAGTTTCGTTGACCGCATGCCATGCTTAATGAATGTTAAAATTCTTCTAAATATAAGATAAAGCGTTTTTAGAAAATAAATCTGGTCACATGGATCTTTATTAAATTACGTTATTGCAATGACTGATTTTGCTACTGGAAAGACATTGTTCGTTGTGGTCTTTCGTTAATCAAGATGAAAGCTTATTTGCAATTTTAGAGTTATTATTTTATCCATCTTAACGTTCGAAAATAAGTGGATTTCCTCAATTACATTTTTTTAAAAGATGAATAAAAAGTATGTAAACGAACCTAACTCGCTAACTTTGCACAACTTTTCCTCAAATTTTGTTCGAAAATACAAAATAAATTTCCGTTATCTTTTTATCAGATCCCATCCTACTAAATTATTCCAAGAAATCCAAAAAAGGTATTAGCTGAATAACACATGGGTCGACAGCGCGTTCTGCAATACGTCTTAAGACATAAGTATGATATTGAGACGCATCACTCAATATCACATAATTCAATGTTACCCTACTTAACCGTATATACTGTCTCTACCACTGAATCAGACGTTGTCTGTGACGTTATTGCAAGACTACGCATATCACAGGGCCCCAGGATTGGAACTTCTTATAATCTACCTTATTTCGAACTTACCTTTTTTTTGAAAGGCCAGATTAACCACCAACATCAACCTGGGAGTCATAAAAGATTTTGATGTTGCCAGTTGAAAAAAAAAGTTCTTATTCTTAAGATGGTGAACCGAAATAGATGTCTTGATAGATGGTTACGTTTTGAAACGTTGCAGTTCGCAGGTTTACCACGATATTTAAACGGTCTCTACAGAGCTGATATGAACGTCACCTCACATCGTGACCTCCACTGCACCTCTATTGTCTGAATAGAACCCATGGCATGTTCGATTAAACACACCTTGTTTCAGTTCAAGCTAACATATGAACGTAATTTCTAATCAAGAAGAAGGATAACAACAGCTTTCATTTCAAACAAAAAACTCCTAATAGCAACTTAACATTTAGACAAACCTTTAATTCATATTGATGATAATGTAACGAATAAAAGTTTAACTCCCTGGTGTTTTTTTATCAAGCCTATCTTATCACACTAGTATTCTCAAAAGTTTCATGCATTGTTGCTTTATTCAATTAGTTTATCATTTTAAGTCAAATAGATAGATGCAATTCCACCGGTGTTCCTTAAAAAATCCTGCGTTTAAAGAAAATATTTCCTGTAACAACTGAGAAATACTTTGAGATTTTTATCCAAACTACGTCTGGTCGTTTGTCATAAAATGTAACTAGTTATGCTGAATGAGATAGGGATTGTAATAATTGTAATAATCAACGAAGTAATTAAGGATACGTGCATTTCAAAATCCAGACCTGTCGTTTATGTCAATAAAAGCTCGAATTTCATTAGAAAATATTTTTTTCCAAGCTGAAAACCATCTAAAATTCGTTGTTCAAGGAGAGACATTAACTCTAAGAAACAATTAAATATTATGAAACCCATAAAGAAATGGTTTGGTTCTTTTACAACACGAATTCAACTTTTACAAAATATTATCATTGCACAAATTGTTTATAAATTAAGGCTTGACGCCAAATGATACATTGAGTAATAGCACCGAAAATGGGATTCAAACAAAGTTCATTTGTATTTTAGACTTTTTGAACTCAGTGACCTTAATAAATGGATTTATTTCAGTTACATGTACGACCAAAACGTATAGACAGTTTCGTGATCTTCGTCTAATCAAATGGCTTACACGTTATCTAGGACAAAATCTGTCTCGTTTACATTATGATCTATCGGTCCTAGCAACAATACGTCAATACCCTAGGCAATTTACAAAATATGTACATGGTTGAAGGCCAATTACTCTTGTGTTCAAGATGGAAGTGGTTTTCATCAAAGTTCCATTATGACCTTAACCTATGGATGTCGTAACCAAATTAAACAAAAGGACCGTTTCTTTTGTCATTATTGAAATAACTTTTCGAGGTTCTAGGCCAAGTGCTTATAAAATTAAGAGCACAAAAACAAATAGATTTTTGCTTTCTCATATCTTAACAGATAGATATAACGCCGAACCCTAGTGAGCTAAAAGAAGAAGGGTAGAAATTTGATTCATAAACAACTTTTGTATGGTTTGACTTTTCTTTGACAAATCGGTGTCATTTAAGAGCTTGAAACTTAAGGCTAACAGACGTGCGGGATATCGGAAGTGTTAAATATACACTGAGACGAACTTCTAAACGGCCACCTAACATTTTCCACATTTTAATATATCTATAGTCAATTAATGAACTATTTTTTATTTTTATATGAAAGGCCGTTCAATTTGGCGTATTCTAAATGAATATGGATTCGAATTGTCGTCCTTGGAGTCTATAGCAATTAATCAAACACAAGAACCCTTCATCACGAAAGTCACAAAAGTTGCACATTTTCGAAGAATTTCAAAGTTTTGGTCTAAGAAATACTCGGCGATTAATCCTATAAGTGACAAACTTCGATGGCTATTGCGTGTCGGATACCAAATCACCGAAGAAAATAACTATGTGCCTCTTTTGTTTTTACCACAAGGGTAAAATGCTAAAATTACCCCACCCATCAATGTTAATTTTGAAATCAGGGGTACCGTTGAATTCCCGTCAAATTAGCTGCTTTCCTCACATTTTTCAAGTCGATCTTTTTTGAAGATTCTCCCTAAATGATTTTTCAAATATAATCCAACTAGTCCCCATTTCAGAAACCAATTAAAATATTACTTTTTCAGCAAAAACCAAGTGGCCGTTTAGAATTTCCTTTCAGTGTACAGACATAGGGGCATGATACAACTTTAAAACAATGTTCAACTCGTTCGCATGTAAGATACATAACTTTGTAACAAAGTAGAATATCGTTTAAGATTAGGGCAATTTACCAGTCAAATCAGATCGATACTTATTCCAAATCAAAGATAATAATCTTCTCTTGATATGTAAAAAATAGGGTGTTCATGTACAGTTACATTGTACATGTACTTGGACCGAGTCTTTTTTTTTCTCTTAAAATAAACAAATCATAATATACTCAATTTATTTACTATACAAATTAAAATGGTACACCCTCTAAATCGGGGTTGTTGTCTGAATTGATGAAGATCAAAATGTGAAAAAAAAACCAACAATTTTTGCAGATCAAAAACCGAAGTAACTACTATGATATTTGAACATTCCAACAAAAAGGTTGACGGTGTACACCTACAAACAATTAGTAAGTGTACCATGTCTTCCCAGTAACGAAGAATCTCCTCAAAGTAACGTACTAAAAAAGAACTTAAAATGATGAGCTTTTGTTTGTCATACTCCTTTATTTTCACATATGATGTTTCAAACGGTAAATTTGGATTAAGCCCATGGAATAATTGTCTGACTTTGATCAGCCTCTTTATTAACCTGTCATATTTTTCATAAAATATCCTTCACATAACGACCATTAGTCATTCCAGTAACAACAAACTATATAAAATGTGTTAGGCAGTTTCTTTTTTAAAAACGGATTAGGGGATGCTTATTATTTTCGTAATCACTTTTAGATATTTGCTCATTGACATTTCATTTGTTAACAAAGCCCTGAAATTCTCAATTAAATGTAAATTTGTCCTTGCAAACACAATTTCCGTACTTCCAATAACGAAAAAAGTCGATATTGAAAAGACGGTTATTGCGAAGACCAACGCTACTATTTTTTGCTGGATAGAGCACGCAAACAAAACGGGAGACAAGCTGTTGCCCAAAGATAAAGATGTGTTGTTGATCCCGAACAAGTACAGCTTGGAATGTAACAGATTTAGTCATCATGACCTAGGTAAATGCGTTACATAATGGACAGAAAATAAAATCTACGCTGTCAGACGCTTACCTTATTTTCATCTTTTTTCACTAACTACCCATACAAAGTTTATGTATCAACCATCATGGCTTCTTTTAATGTTAAGGCATCCGTTTACAAAGAATTTTATGTAAAACTGACCAAATGTAATATTATTACGCGCATGTAAGTTATTGCGAGGACATTATCATGTCCAAATCTAGGGACAAACTTTGAACAGCGAAATTTTTATGTTCTTCTTTAATTTTCCGAAATCTGAGTGTTTACACTTCATTTAAAGATATGAAATAGATTTGAAATGATGAAATAAATTATTAAAATGAACCATTATTAATCCAAATAAATAGCAGAATCAGAAAAATCTACCTTAGGACACGCGAATATGGGTATTTTGGGATACAACAAATGCAAAATTCTTGAGAAAGTAATGATAAACAAGATTCTGTTATCGTCTAAATTCGAGAAAAAGATCATCTTTGCACAACTGACAAACGAAAACAATTTCACTTTTACTCATTTCCGAGAAAATTGGCCTGGACAGAAATTTCGGCGAAATGAAATATTGACTCATGTAGTTTGATTCTGAAAAAGCCACGACGTTTGAACTTTTTTTTTTTGGAGGAGGGGGGGGGATACGATTGCAATAATTTCGCGGCACTGGTGCACCTAACCGTGGTTTTTAGGTCGTTTCTCACACTAGTACAACAAAAACACCAGCCGCTCATCCCGCTTAGGCACAAATCTAATCATAATCTCATCGACGGGACACAAATGACTCATCATAAAATTGATTCTCATCTTGATCAAAACCATTCAAAATAACTCGCTCAGTGCTCAAAATATTCATTCCAAGCACTCACTACAATCAATCTGAAACGCCACCAAATTGTTCAAAAACGCTTCGAAATGATAATAATTTCTATCGAATCGATCAAATTATTGCGTGATTGTATTGGATAGTGTTGATTTTTACGCACTTGATTTGTCCGTGAAGGCATAATCTCAAAAGGTAGGTAGATTCTTTTTAAAGAAAAGCTAAACAAGTACAAATGTAATCGATTATTTCTCTCGATTGGACGATATTGTCGATACTGATTTACCTCCCCTTGAAAATCATTCAGAACCAGCTCCACAAACTCATTCAATTTCATTCCAAAATCATTCACCTTGTCAATATTAGGATGTTATAATCTTTTTCAAGACAGCAGGGGCCCGTTATACTAAACTTCTTACGAAAAAACAATCGTAAGTCAAAATCACACATCGTGCCTGGTGTTTCCATTCATTGTTAGATTTTGCTTAGCATTTACTCATCAGAAGACGATTTCATTGAGGATAATAGTTTGTTTCAGTGTAAGATCGATCTATATTTCATTGAATGAACAATAAAAGCTATATTTTCACAAGTGGCGGAGCCACGAGTGAAAATATAGCTTTTATTGTTCACGAAATGAAATACTTATCGATCCTATTCGAAGAACATACGATTATTCTATTTCTTTAATGCAAAAATGAGACAAAATATGAAATTTCTAGGACATTATTTCGTAATGCGCGTCATTTTGCACGTGATTGCTATGCGACGTTCATTGTTGCGTCACTTATTTCGCCCCGCATAGATGACGTCAGATAGGATGAAATGCACAAAAGCAGAGGATAAGTTTTTGATAATTTCACTGCTTTTGCGGTGAGATTATCAAGTGATAATCTACCGTTATTTCTCGATAAACCACCGAGAAGCATTAAAGAAATGAGAATATGCATGACAGAAGTCAATTTCTAGATACTACTGTAGGAGCAACTTTAATTTTTGACTTATGCAAGAAATGGTCGTAAGATCTTCGGTAAAACGGGCCCCAGACTATCATTCGAACTAAAGAATAAAAGACAAAAACAGCACTTGTCGAGAAACGAACTAATACCCCAAAATCACTTGTTCATTTTCGTGAAAGAACCAAGCTTTTTTAAGTCAATGGACCGCCGAAAAATAAAACATCTACATCTCTGCTTCGTACTGTAACGATATATGAGTTTGAATTAAATCCGACAATTTGACGCTGAGAAAATTGACGGAAACGAAAAAAAGCTTAAGACGGACGAAAGAATGGACCGCTCAACCGACCGACAAGCTGTCTCCTATAAACAAAAGCAGAGATAGATAGATAGATAGATAGATAGATAGATAGATAGATAGATAGATAGATAGATAGATAGATAGATAGATAGATAGATAGATAGATAGATAGATAGATAGATAGATAGATAGATAGATAGATAGATAGATAGATAGATAGATAGATAGATAGATAGATAGATAGATAGATAGATAGATAGATAGATAGATAGATAGATAGATAGATAGATAGATAGATAGATAGATAGATAGATAGATAGATAGATAGATAGATAGATAGATAGATAGATAGATAGATAGATAGATAGATAGATAGATAGATAGATAGATAGATAGATAGATAGATAGATAGATAGATAGATAGATAGATAGATAGATAGATAGATAGATAGATAGATAGATAGATAGATAGATAGATAGATAGATAGATAGATAGATAGATAGATAGATAGATAGATAGATAGATAGATAGATAGATAGATAGATAGATAGATAGATAGATAGATAGATAGATAGATAGATAGATAGATAGATAGATCCATCGTGGTCCTGTTCAAAAACAAAAAACAATAATAGGGTGGTATGTCACCATGAAAGGCTTGTTCAAAGTTTTTTTTAACAAATAATCAAGATAAGAAAGCATGTTTTAAAGATGACACCATAGTAATAAATTAAAGTTATAAATATCACAGTATTTAAATCACAGAAAGAAAAACAAGCAATGTCTTTATTATTTGAAATGTCTTTGATCATTTAATAAAACACGTTTAACTGCTTGCTTTAAAGGAATGTACTTTGATATACTTATGACGTCCGCTAGAAGAGCGTTCCATAATTTGGAAGCATTATAACAAAATGATTTAGACCCAAAAGATTTAACTTTTGGTATACGATAGCCTCAAAATGATTTAGACCCAAAAGATTTAACTTTTGGTATAAGATAGCCCTGCATCCAAATTACTTCTTTCTAGTGGACAAATTCAATCAAAATGTTTGCAAAAGAAGAAAAGCATCCACTTTTTCGTAGTGTTCGAATCACAGGAACTAGAAATTTTACAAATAAAATATATCTGGTGTACTTTAAAGATATGGTTACTTAAGGACTAATTACTCAAATTCCACGCCGACATCAAACCCTCTATGAAGAAACTCGACCAAACTTAGCCAATCTATTCCTCACTTGCTGCAGTTTACGGAAATGGCTGAGGGGTGTTCCGAATGAAGCAATCCCATGAAACCCGTTTCAATTCATGCCCCGCTTTGCACGAGCAGTTACGTGCAAAGCGGTCTTAATTTGAAAACGGTTTTCTACATATTGTCATCCGCAACACAGGGCTTGTTGCCAATTGTGGCCCGGCTAAAAAGTAT
Source organism: Fragum whitleyi (assembly GCA_948146395.1). Taxonomy (NCBI): domain Eukaryota; kingdom Metazoa; phylum Mollusca; class Bivalvia; order Cardiida; family Cardiidae; genus Fragum; species Fragum whitleyi. The sequence goes on from OX411558.1 coordinate 4,619,974, forward strand.
GAAAAGTATAACTTATCCGATATTGTACAATTCATTGTATTCAATGTATCATATATACAAAGTCACTTTTATTGAAGGCCACCGATCTGCTTCTTTTACTCCGTTTCTTTGCAGTTGTGCAAGAAAAAATGGTATGTTTACAAAAATTAAATCATAATGATTTTTCTATTTATTACACATATATCTTTTATCTTTTATTTTAGAATCAGAAAATAGTACAATGTTTTTTAATATGACCAACAGTCGTTGAAAATCATATTTACACGTGGTTTAACAGGAAATATCATGATCAAAAGAAACAGTAACCTCTTCGCGTATGAGAAATGCGGTCCTGCGCTCACGATTCAAAGACGCTTTCGAACGTTTGGAAATTGTGCCCCACGTTGAAATTAAGTACACGTGGAAAGCGAGGTATGATTATTTTGAAAACGTTTTTGGAAACGTTATCTTGCAAGCGTTTTCGTCTTAACCGGGGCGAGGTTTGCATTTTGAAATTGTAAAGGAAAGAATTAATTGGCAATGTTTTCAGGATGAATACGTTTCTTTACGTTTAAGGTAGTGAACCCGTAATAGTTCCGCAACCTTTCGGGAATTATGAAGTTAAACAGTGCTAACCGATGTTTCCTGGTGATTTCATAAGGAGACCTCGCATAAACTTTTGAAAGAATTTTAGTTCCGAAATGTTGCTGAACAATTACGGGTCCACTATCTTCAAAAATAAACCTGTGCGTAGCATGTCCAATATAGAAAGCTGTGTACAGAATGACAAAATGGTACAAACTTTTTGCCAACTTTTACCCGGCTTTGTACACAAGTGCATGTGCAAATTGAGGTATAATTGAAAACAGTTTGCATCGTTTTTTCATCCTGAACGCAGATCTGGGCCCAAGGTTATAAAACTTTTCTAAGGCTCAGGATCAATTTTCTCAAATTGCAGTTTAAGATTAAAGCCATAATTCTGTATTATTACTCATTTAAATGTATAAACATGAAAGACGATATCAATAAGTTGTTATAAATAACAACTTATTGATACTATCTTTAAATCAATACATTTATTTTAATTTGAAATTTGAGAAAATTAAGCCTGAGCCCGAGAAAAAGTTTATAACCTCGGGCCTTGATTGAAGATTACAGGGCAGTTTTTGATACTCTGAGACCTTATCTATTTACTAAGTACATATTCAGAGCGCACATGCTCAACTGATATCTCTTATTTGCACGTGAAATAATAAATCTGCATGTTGAGGAATCTTTAAAAGGGTTGAAAACGTCATGTCATAGTCCGTTTGACTTCTATATGGATCAACATTTCGCCGTAAATCTCTGAAACAGTCAAATGAATTATATATTTTTCTTGTCATTCACATCATATTTTCTATCTAATACCATGAAGATTTTCAATTGTCAGAATTTTTTATTTTAAAATAATGATTTTGTCCGTCCGTATACACATCGAGGGCCGCCGTCATAGCGCAATTGGTAGCGCGTCAGACTGTCAGTCTAGAGGTCTCGGGTTTGATCCCCGACGGCGGCACTCATTCTTACCGACCATTTGTCTTTCACAAATGGGTTGATAATCGTAGACCTATGTGAGATAGAAGCTAGAGGCTAGGAAAAGATGCGATGGTTGAACTGGTGAAAGAAATAACAGGAATCCATTGTTAGGTACTCCAACCGCCGCGATATAACTGGAAAAAAATGTTAAAAGCGGCGTTAAACTCCATTCAATCAATTAACCGTATAATTGTTAACTCTTAGCCTGGCATGCCTTCTTGTAACTGTATTAAACCGAACAGCAAATTGTCTATCCAAAATGGGCCGAGTCAAAAGTGTATGATTTTAAGTTATTCTTTCGAGTATCTTTATAAGACTATTTTATCGAAGAATTTTCACATCCTTAGGATATCAAATCTGAGTGTAAGTTCTCTTTGTTCAAAAACAGTTTGACCTCATAATAATTGTTTCTATCTAGTCTGAGATGAACCCAATATTCCCTTATTTAGACCAATCAAAAAGCATTATTTTACGAAGACGTTTGGGATTTACACGAGGAAAACTAGTTAAGGTAGTGGACTCGTAATAGATTTGCAATGTCTCAAAAGTAATGAACTTTAACAGTGTTAACAGAGGTTTCCTAATGATTTTCATTAGGAAACCTCGGTCAACATTGTGAAAGATCATGTGGTCTGAAATGTTGCGGAACTATTACGGGTCCACTTCCTTAAGCAGGCGAGTGATAACGATGCAAGTCACGTGATATTTTAAGTTAAACATGCAATGAAGGTCGATATGCTAATTAGCATTTCAAATAAGGAATAATGGACATTTCTTCGTTCAAATGTTTAGTATAAAACCACGTGTTTTTACTATATGTTTACATGTCAGCCCTATTAGCTCATTTGGTAGAGCACCGGACTTCAAAACCATTCGATTCGACCATGGGTTCGATTCCCGGGCTGGATTCAGATGAGGCGTTAAGCCGAGACCCCGTGAGACGGTACTTATCACCGAGCACGTTAAAGAACCGTGGCGGATCTCAGCAGTAGTTTCGTCATGTATCCTTGCACTTACCCCCGTAACAACTTACCTTTTTCTGGGGCGTCGCTCATATGGGCATGGGCTACGGTAGCGACGATAAATAAACGGAAATGTAGTTCCGCAAGCAAGAGTGAGGTTCGAAAACCGTTATCTCCTATCAATTTCAATATAAAACTTATCTTTGATAACTAACTTGAATTTGCTGGTCTATACACACACACATATGTTTACACTTTCTTACTACTGAACAGCCTGAATCATCCCTCGTGTTGAAAAGCGAAAAATGCGCAAATATTAACATTAATCAGATAGACAAAATAATTATTTTGAAATCATTTTATTTTTAAACAGTAATTTTTGAAATGGTGCTAAGCTGAAATTATTAATTTACCACATACAAATCCCTCATTCAAACGCAATTTTATGTAATTGGCTGAAAAGGCTGGTCCAGATAGAAGTCAAACGGACTATATCAAGCTATAATCAGGATCACAAAAGTTAGCTAATTATTCACTGTTTATTCAAGTGTGCGTGCAAAGCGGGGTATAATTGGAAAATTGTTTCCGCTGTTTTGTGATCCTGAACGCAAAGCTGTTTTTATATCCTGAACACGGAACAAATTTACCAAATTTGGCGTAAAAACACTTCTTTTCCTTTTGACGGAGTCATTTTAGCTTCGCTGTCGATCTACTATAGCACAATTTACATGAGAAAAAGGGGAAAGGTCGCGTATACAGTTAACAACATCGTGAAATTGACAGGAGGAATGATTTGGGAATGATTAAAGAATGAATTTGAATGAGTGTGTGGAGCGAGTTTTGAGTGAATTTAATGGGAGGTAATCCTATACAGTAAATTTTGTTCAGGACGAACAAAATTTGCAATATTGATTACCTCCCTTTAATAAAAATGCATGAAATTTCTACAAATAGCTTTCTTTTTCATCAAGATCTAATCTGAAGCTTACAATTTCAATTAAATCCGTGAAATTCCCAATTTTTTCCCGGCTTTTTTTTATTTTGAACGAAGCTTTTGTTATATGTATTTCATTGAATTTGGAGCGTTTTTGAATGGTTTGAGTGAGTGTTTGGAATGAATGAATGGAGTGCTGAGTGAGCGATTGAGAATGTTTTTGATTGAGATAAATGTCAATTTTATGGTGTAACTAACTGTAGCACATTTTAATAATACCATATGTGGAAAATGTTGGGGAAAAAATGATGTGAACTGTATTATATACTGAGATTCAGAAATCAAAATATCACACGGTGTCGGGTTGATTTGAAAGAAAATAAAGAATTTTTAAAAATTACTCCCAAGTAAATATATGAAAAAAAAATTAGCCGAATGCTCTTATTGCTTTTTAAAAAGAACATATTGACTCTTTTTGTGAAATATATAATAAATGGGAAATGTTTGTTAAAAGACTACCCTTTCACAACGTGTTTGTGATTAAAATTCATTTTCGTCTTTAGTTGGCATTGTCAAGTTCTAATTCGACAAACTTTCATTTTGTATATTTTTCAACAGCTATTATCCAATCGAGACTACGAAAAACACAGTCACAAATAAAGCCAGTCATGCAGTATTGCAATCATCTTAACATTTTTTGTTGAATTTCCCATACAAACAATCTGGATCCGAAATTACGAGTACCAAAGGGGGATAGGGGTTGATAAAACTGTGGATTTCTAAATAAACGTTCAACGTTTTACGGGGCAAATTTTGGCTAACCACCACATAACATTGGCAAGTAATTCAGAAATGATTTTATATCTTATTAGATGTAGTTGTTTATCTTTATTCGGTGCATTCATGAACAGACTAAGCTTTAAATAGCTTAAAGTATAAATTTCTTTGATAGATTTTTCCATTCATCAGAACCATGAGATTGCTTTACTTCTACCACCCAGGACACACAAACACTTAATCTTGCTAATTTGTCTGGCATTTAACCGGACATTGCTTATTATTTTCATCACAATCGACAAGGCGAGATGTTAAGGATAGTTTTTTTTGTGATTTTCGGGATATACTACGAATAGGAATTGAGGAACATATGTCGGAAAAACGTGCGCCGCTGTCGGGGGTCGAACCCAGTACCGGATGAATAAGAGGCCACTGCATTATCAATTGACGCTAGGACGGCGGCTTTTGAGCAGAAAGGGGACGATTTTGCAGAAATCATGGCTATGATACTCTAACCGACACCAAGACAAGTTCCATGATTTTGATGGCGCAATTGTTTTAGTAGGATAAAGTATCTTAATTGATGTTTATCGAATGCAATGTTAAATAGATTTCATAGACGTGCGACAAAACCGAAATTATTCTAAATTTATATATGTTAATGAGATAGTGGAACCCAACGAATTCCCATAAATTTGATAGAAAAAGAACACGATCAATGAAACTTCGATATTTTACCAGCGTATCTTCACTTCAGCTTATCCAAGCCGGAAATAACAATGTGCTGGTTATCAACAAAAGATACTTATTTATGTTATTTACGTTAATAATTTGAATCATTGCTCAAAATGGATGCAATAATTGTGAACCAGTAATTATTTTAAATGCAATTGATTATTTTTCTGGTTAAAAGATGCGATCAGGCGATGTAGACTATGATCAGACTGCATATATGTGTCTTTACCTTCTGCTAATGCAGAAAAATTCTTTGTTCAGCATGACAAGGGTAAAATTGAGGAATATATTAATTAACCCTTGTCATGCTGAACCCGGAAAATTCCTGCTTTGGCAGGAGCTATAGACAAACACCATCCTGCACACATGTGCAGTCTGATGTTAGTCTACACCACCTGTTTCTCACTTTCAAACCAGAATTGTCAATATATCTAGTTTTTTTCAAATAAAAATTGACCTACAGATGGGACTTTCAGTGCTTTTTGCCCTTTGATTTTGATGAAAATTTATAGCCAAATTTTATTCAGCAGAACAAGGGTTAATTCAATGTAGTTGTCAATGATATTGATAAGAGCACTGGACCATTCAATTGATATTTAAGGAAAACCAAATGAGCCTGTGCGTGACATTTCCAACAATTTGAAACGTTCACGAGGTGCAAGCACTGAGTAGCGTTGACAGCCACATACTGTAAATATAAAGTTACCTGATTGTCTACAAATACTTTGAGACCTTATCTATCTACTAAACGCATAGTAAAGACCCTGGTCAGACTGTGCGGATGCACAGGCAGGTCAGAGTCTTTGCTTTGTGCATATTTGAAATTGTTGGAAATCTCACGCACAGGCTCAAATATGATTAGACACAATGTGAACAAGCATTCATTTCTTTTTTCAATTAGGTTCATTACCATAACTATCATTATTGGATCATCAAAATGTTGAAGTTTTGAAAGGCAACATTTTGTTCACTCACTGACGAATGTTCACTCACTGACGAATGTTCACTCACTGACGAAAGGTTCCGCCAAGAAGCCCTTTCATACATTTTTTACAAAAATTCCGTGTATTGACGGGTGAAAACATTGTTAATTAAGGAAAGAACTTGAAAAAGGCAGTAGTTTTTCATTTCAAAATGCCCACCCTTCCACCCCTTGATGAAATCCTTTAATTTTTTTGAAGCGTCTCTTACAAATGAATTCCAATTTGCTTTCATCTGGGACTAGTCTTAATTAAATGTTTAACTGGAATAAATGAAAACTGAAAAGAGGATTGAATTTGATTTGATTTAAATTGGGGTTTTACGTCGCTTTCAACAATCTTTCAGTTATATCGCGACGACTGAAGCACCTAACGATGGATTCCTGGTATTTCTCACACCATTACTACCACCACATCCCTTTCCTAGCCTCCAGTTGCTAATCACTTAGCGCTCCATTCATTCATTCCAAACACTCACTCAAACCATTCTAAAACGCTCCAAACTTACCGAAAAAGATAGAATCAACAACCTCATTCAAAATAAATAGGGCCAGAAAAGAATCGCGATTTCACTGACACAATTCAAATTGTAAGCATATGTTCTAGGAGAATTAGGAAGGTATTTATAGAACTTGTATACATATTTTATTGAGGGGGAAAATACATATCGATAATTTTGTTCATCTTGAACAAAATAAGCGATGTTGGATTACCTCCCTTGTATTTCACTCAAAATTCGCCCCACACACTCATTCAATTTCGATAAAATATCATTCAAAAAATCATTCATCTTGCCTTTTTCACGATGTTTTAACTTTGCCTATCTTTCATTTCACTCAAAACTCACCCATCGCATTCATTCAATTTTATTACAGTATAATTCCAAAATAATCCACACTGTCAATTTTACGATATTGTTAGCTGTTTTCTTGGTTGCACATGTCCATAAAATGCCTATATTGAGTGGTTTTTCAACTATCTTTGTCATCTTACTTTGCGAACAGGGACGTTCACCATCAGCACTTTCAGTGCTTTGATCACTTGCATTTTTATAATTAGCTATATTCTCTTGTTAATGAAATATATGATCATACAGACAAATGCTGCCGCCGCACCGAGCTTAAATTTTAGAAGCCCATACAACTTGGGCTAGGCATTTTGTCCTGGTTGTCAAGTATCTATATTTTGGAAACAAACATGGCTAGAGGTATCAAAGAAAAAGGAAAAATAATGAAAAAGGCCAATATCAGTGTCGAACGTGTAGTTTGATTCTGAAAAAGCCACGACGTTTAAACATTTTTTTTGGAAGAGGGGGGGGGGGGGGTACGCTAAATTGCAAAAATATCGCGGCGACTGGTGCACCTAACCGTGTTTTTTAGGTCGTTTCTCACACTAGTACAACAAAATCACCAGCCGCTCATCCCGCTTAGGCACAAATCTAATCATAGTCTCATCGACGGGACACAAATGACTCATCATAAAATTGATTCTCATCTTGATCAAAACCATTCAAAATAACTCGCTCAGTGCTCAAAATATTCATTCCAAGCACTCACTACAATCAATCTGAAACGCCACCAAATTGTTCAAAAACGCTTCGAAATCTTACAAAATGATAATAATTTCTATCGAATCGATCAAATTATTGCGTGATTGTATTGGATAGTGTTGATTTTTACGCACTTGATTTGTCCGTGAAGGCATAATCTCAAAACGTAGGTAGATTCTTTTTAAAGAAAAACTAAACAAGTACAAATGTAATCGTTTATTTCTCTCGATTGGACGATATTGTCGATACTGTTTTACCTCCCTTGAAATTCATTCAGAACCAGCTCCACAAACTCATTCAATTTCATTCCAAAATCATTCACCTTATCAATATTAGGATGTTATAATCTTTTTCAAGACAGCAGGGGCCCGTTATACTAAACTTCTTACGAAAAAACAATCGTAAGTCAAAATCACACATCGTGCCTGGTGTTTCCATTCATTGTTAGATTTTGCTTAGCAATAACTCATCAGAAGACGATTTCATTGAGGATAATAGTTTGTTTCAGTGTAAGATCGATTTATATTATATTGAATGAACGATAAAAGCTATATTTTCACAAGTGGCGGAGCCACGAGTGAAAATATAGCTTTTATTGATCACGAAATGAAATATTCATCTATCTTACTCGAAGAACAAACGATTATTCTATTTCTTTAATGCAAAAATGAGACAAAATATGAAATTTGTAGGACATAATTTCGTAATGCGCGTCATTTTGCACGTGATTGCTATGCGACGTTCATTGTTGCGTCACTTATTTCGCCCCGCATAGATGACGTCAGATAGGATAAAATGCACAAAAGCAGGGTAAAAATTTTTTGATAATTTCACTGCTTTTGCGGTGAGATTATCAAGTGATAGTCTACCGTTATTTCTCGATTAACCACCGAAAAGCATTAAAGAAATGAGAATATGCATGACAGAAGTCCATTTCTAGATCCTACTGTAGGAGCAACTTTAATTTTTGACTGATGCAAAAATTGATCGTAAGATCTTCGGTAAAACGGGCCCCAGACTATCATTCGAACTAAAGAATAAAAGAAAACAACAGCACTGGTCGAGAAACGAACTAATACCCCAACAGCACTTGTTCATTTCGTGAAAGAACCATAGCTTTTTTAAGTCAATGGACCGTCATAAAATAAGACATCTACATCGCTACTTCGTACTGTTACAATATATGAGAAGTTTGAATTAAATCTGACAATTTGATGCTGAGAAATTTGACGGACACGAAAAAAGCTAAAGACGGACGAAAGAATGGCACGCCCAACCGACCGACAAGCTGACTCCTATGAACCCAAACATCGTTTTAGGTGAGTAACAACAAGAACAATAACAACGACACAATAACTTATACTACTTCTCGATGTGTGACTTGCATTTTAAGTTCTGTCAGGCTTAAAGATTCGGATTCGAAACCGGGGACTCTTATTAATTCATTTTCCACTTTATTGCCTATTTTTCATTCTAATTTCATTAGATGCTCATCTTTAAGGAAACCTGCATAAATTAAATGACAATAAAAATGTCAATTAACGTAATATCCATATGATAAAACCACAATACTACAACCCTTCTAAAATGCAAAAACGAAACAACAACTAGAAATATAATAAACAAAATCAAAACAAAACAAACCAATAAACTAGTTTTACCGTTTATGAAGCCATTTTGTTGCTTTCAAATTAAAATCCGCGAGTATCTTCGTTTATATTTTGTATCAAATTATTCGTTTTGCATTTGGTGTAGAAAACTGTGAATACAAAGAGACGTTATTTAGACAGGCTATCCTTGATAACAAAAGAGATCCGTCACGCGAAAAAGGACCATCTGGGAAGTGCGTAAATGTTTCGATCATGGTCAGACTGCGCGGATTGCGCAGACTGACCAGGGTCGAAACTTTTCGCACATTGTTTTTTTTCTGAATCTAGAATGATCAATCTACCTTCCAGTGAAAGAATTTTTGAAATGCGACCTTTGATTCATCTATGCTGGACCCAACCCTTATTCAAATATTCATTTCACAGAGTTCCCATATATTCCCTTTACGCTTGACGGGTCACATTTATTTTCAAGTTGTCTTTCACAAACAATCGAAAATTAAATTACATCGGGAAATTGACATTTTCTACATTAAAATTATTCTTAATTGCCCAATCAGCAGAGCCCCAAGTAAATGAGTTAAAACTTCGCTCTAATGTTCAAAAATGCATTGAAAACGTTTCTAAGGTGGCAATGGACAGCGGCCTCCCGACTTTATAATCCGGAAGTGGGTTTTCGTTTATTTTACGGCTCTTTTAGCGCGTTGTTTAAAAAGACCGGATTTCGTAAGATTCTGCTTCTGAAAATAACGTAGAATAATGATGGTAAAATTTCATAACTTAGCTTCTTTTCAATATTTGATATCAATTGAATGACTGGATCACTAAATTTAAAAATAAAAAATGCGTTACAAGCGTCATTTAATCAGGAGGGGCCTTTGTAAAAAACGAAAACTTTCTTATTTGCATGGAAAGGTATGCTGATTTTTTAACAAATAAAGGAAGAATATGTGTTTTAAACATATCGGAAAATAAAAAAAAATCATTGGGTAATTTCTTCAAAAAATAGGTTTTTGTTGCATTTTTACCCCGTAAAATTTCAAAAATTAGTGCATTTTTAACTTTTGAAGGCTAAATGTGCAAATACAATCGATCAAAGAGAGATTTTCTTTGCAACGTCCATTGTGTTCATGTATAAGGTCTTTCCAAATGAATGTGTTTTATAGCTATAAGCTGGTACTGAGTTCATACTAGACTTAAAACGAATATAACCGTTTTACTGAAAAATGGCCAAACCCATCCAAGGGCAGATAACTCTAGCATGAAAACGAGCACGGAAAGGTACCTTCAAATTTTGATATAATGACTACACAATGTTAATCTACAACACATGTGAACAAGAAAAAAATTCATTGGGTGGTAAAAAATGACGCCATGTGTCCATTGCTACCTTAAACCGATCATTATTTTATTGATGTCGACGAATCATTGAACGTTTTCATTTGGCTATTATGGTTGTTTTGATTTTTGAGCGTCTGATATGCTCGTGGAGATACAAAAACAGAAACATGAAAGATGATATCAATAAGTTGTTATAAATAACAACTTATTGACATTATCTTTAAATCCATACTTTTATTTTAATTTGAAAGGAGAAGGTTCACTAACTACTGAATTTGGCCCTAAAAATTCCTGAATTTTTAATTTGATTCAATTATTGATATTGATGTATCATACATGCAAGTGGAGATTGAACTTTAAAATACTGGCATCAAAGTGTATGTCAAGCGTCACCTTCTTGTAGAAAATGGAAGAGAAACACGTGCATATTATGCAAATTCCTAGAAAAAAAGGTGAAAATCACAACTTTAGACCCAGTAAAACCATGGGCGCCACTGCACAACCAACTTTATTTCATTTAAAGAGATAGAAGCTAGATGCTAGGAAAAGATGCGATGGTTGCACTGGTGAGAGAAATAACAGGAATCCATTGTTAGGTACTCCAACCGCCGCGATATAACCGAAAAAATGTTAAAAGCGGCGTTAAACTCCATTCAATGAATTAACCGTATAATTGTTAACTCTTAGCCTGTCACGCCTTCTTGTAACTGTATTAAATCGAACAGCAAATTGTCTATCCAAAATGGGCCGAGTCAAAAGTGTATGATTTTAAGTTATTCTTTCTTTTTAAATTAAAATCGAGTATCTTTATAAGACTATTTTATCGAAGAATTTTCACATCCTTAGGATATCAAATCTGAGTGTAAATTCTCTTTGTTCAAAAATAGTTTGACCTCATAATAATTGTTTCTATCTAGTCTGAGATGAACCCCATATTCCCTTATCTAGACCAATCAAAAGGCATTCTTTTACGAAGACGTTTGGGATTTACACGAGGAAAACTAGTTAAGGTAGTGGAACCGTAATAGATCCGCAACATTTCAGACCACATGTTCTTTTACAATGTTAACCGAGGTTTCCTAAAGAAAAACATTAGGAAACCTTGGTTAACATTGTGAAAGTTCATTACTGCCGAAATGTTGTGGATCTATTACGGGTCTACTACCTTAAGCAGGCGAGTAATAACGATGCAAGTCACGTGATATTTTAAGTTCAATATGCAATGAAGGTAGATATGCTAATTAACATTTCAAATAAGGAGCAATGGAAATTTCTTTGTTCAAATGTTTAGTAAAAAACCACGTGTTTTTACTATATGTTTACATGTCAGCCCTATTAGCTCATTTGGAAGAGCACCGGACTTCAAAACCATTCGATTCGACCATGGGTTCGATTCCCGGGCCGGATTCAGATGAGGCGTTAAGCCGAGATCCCGTGAGACGGTACTTATCACTGAGCACGTTAAAAAAACATGGCGGATCTCAGCAGTAATTTCGTCATGTATCCTTGCACTTTCCCCCGTAACAACTAACCCTTTTCTGGGGGCGTCGCTCATATGGGCATGTGCTACGGAAGCGATGTTAAATAAACGGAAATATAGTTCCGCAAGCAAGATTGATGTTCGAAAACCCGTTATTTCCTATCATTTTCAATATAAAACTAATCTTTGATCACTAACTTCAATTTGCTGGTCTATACACACACACACACATATGTTTATGTCGTGCCCGTTTTCGGGAATACTAAATCTCAAGAACGGGCAAGTGGCGACATGGGGGTGTTGCTCATTCTTAAGAATGGTCAAACCAGCGTTTATATCAACATAGCGTGTCTTAAAATTATGATTCTTGCATTTAAATATTCCATTTAGTTCATTTAATGATTCCAAAAATAAAGTTTATTCGATTAATTCGACCTATAAACTATAAAACCATTTTATTGTTTATCTCCGATTTCGACCAAACCGGCGGAGCAACTTCCGATTGAATTTCCCGGCTTATTTACCTAAATGTATAGGTCCTGACTAAATTAATTAAATTGTTGTTCGCACAATTTTCAGTTTGTTAAACTGTGTTAATTAAAGATTGTCTTGACGTTCATGAAACATCGGGTTATTAATATAAAACAGACTGTTAACTGTCAGATTCTGAACAACCCAAATTATTATTATTTTGAATGATTATTTATTCCAACGAAAACGTCTCAAACTGTACCTCAGTATTTCTTCCGGTCTATTCTGTCTCTTCCGAAATTTATCCAACAAAATACCCTCAGTTATTCTCAAGTCAGTCAGCAAATCAATTACATTGAAAAAAAAACTCCTGTCAATGATTGTCATGGAAGAAGCTATAGTGCAGCTAAAACTTTACAAACAGACTTGAAACTGTACATGTCACTCCTAGCACGAGAAGGGACTGCCTAGGTACTCTGTAAAATCAATAATTGATTTGTTTATTCGTTTGATTGTGGTTATAAACTGCTTTCAACAATCTTACAGTTATATTGTGGCAACTTGAACACTTCATAATGGTTTCCTGGTATTTCTCACACCAGTTCCACCATCACATATTTTTTCTAGTCTAAAAATTCCATCCTACTTAGGTCTAGGTCTGTCGACCCATTGCCGGGAAAAGATAGTCCAAAAGAATTAGTGCTGCCATCAAGGATCATACCCTGGGACCCCTAGATTGACAGTCAGACATGCTACCAACTAGGCTATGACGGTGGCTGAATAAATATTTGAACATTTTTGGTCTCATTAGAGGTAAACCAGATTTGATATTTTAACAAGGTGAAAAATTGTCACAAAATATGCCTGTTGCAGTGCTGGATGTCCAAGTTTGAAAAACATCAAAGGGGAAATCTAAAAATTTAAGCTATGTAGAGGTGTTGTTTTGGTGCATTGCTATTGGTAATCATGAAAGGAACATTACTTCAAAGTTTCAAGACAATCTGACATAAGGTGACAGAAATTTGCTCCAGACTAAGCAGTAGAAGCCATGAGTGATCCCACAAGACGTCCCCTGTGAAATTTTCCACCCTGTAAAATCCACAGCCAGATTTGGGTCAATACTTTAATCACTATCCAGAATATCCCTGTGTCTGACTGGACACACGTTTCATTATATCTAAAGACCCGTTTACACATTCAAGACTTTTCCTACAATTCATCCAGATTTCTCACGGTCAGAAAATCTGGATGGATCGGGATGAATTGTGGCGAAAAGAAGAAATATTCAGTGTCACAACAATTCCAGTAAGAAGGATTGACTACAATAGCACAACAATTGAAACGGTACTGATACGATTCACGACTGCATTGGTCGTGGCCAATCGTGGAGCTCCTTAGCAAAACCGTGGATAATTCATAGGACAACCGTACATAATTCGTGGTGAACCTTGAGAATTCCTAATGTCAAAGACTCCACCACTTGCTATGATCTCTCAAGAATAGCCACAAATATAGCTAGGGTGTCAGTACGAACAAGTGCATGTCGTATTGCGATGCAATTCAGGAGTCCCCCACCGGATAAAAAAGTCCTTTCTTATAATATATCTCCTATCTACTAGATCTATAACTGTATACAAAATTTGAAGTTGCTAGCACATTAGGTTTTGAACAATTTGATTTGATTTGAATTGGGGTTTTACGTCGCTTTCATCAATCTCTCAGTTATATCGCGACGACTGGAGCACCTAACGATGGATTCCTGGTATTTCTCACACCAGTACTACCACCACATTCCTTTCCTAGCCTCCAGTTGCTATTCCACATAGGTTTACGATTATCTACCCATTGGTGGAAGACAACTGTCGAAAGGATAAGTGCCGCGGCCGAGGATCGAACCCGTGCGAATATAGACTCCTGGATTAGAAGAGGTTTTGAACAAAATGTCCCAAACAAAAATATAAGAGTAAAAACAACCAATGGCAAAAACTCAAAAAGTGGGTAGAGAAGAATGATTCTTGTACATGCCACTTGTCCTCAATGAGATCTATAAGTGTACCAAGTTTGAAGTTGCTAGCACTGATGGCTCAGGAGATATGGTCTGGACAAAAATATCAGGATAAAAAATAACAACGGACAATAACTAAAAAAGTGGATTTGGCAGAGTAACAGTTCTTGTGCATTACACTTCTTCTGAATGAGATCTACCAGTGTACAAAGTTTGAAGTAGCTTTGGCTTATAGTTTAGGCGATAAGTACGGGACAAAAATGTAAGGATAGAAACAACAAAGGGCAATAACTCAAAAAGTGGACATGGCAGAGTGACAGTTCTTGTACATGACACTTGTCCTCAATGATATCTATAAGTGTAGCAAGTTTGAAGTTTCTAGCACTTATGGTTTAGAAGATATGTTCCGGACAAAAATGTAAAGGTAAAAACAACAAAGAGCAATAACTCAAAAAGTGGGTGTGGCAGAGTAACAGTTCTTTTACATTACACTTGTCCTAAATGAGATCTATAGGTGAACACAGTTTAAAGTTGCTAGCACTTATAGTTTAGGAGATATGATCCGGACAAGAATGTAAGACTCAAAACATCAAAGGACAATAACTCAAAAAGTGGACTTGGCAGAGTAACAGTTCTTGTACATTACACTTATCCTCGATGAGATCTATCAGTGTACAAAGGTTGAAGTTGCTAGCACTTATGGTTTAGGAGATATGATCCGGACAAAAATGTAAGGGTAAAAACAACAAAGGGCAATACCTCAAAACGTGGGCGTGGCAGAATAACAGGTTTTGAACATGACACTTCTCCTCAATGAGATCTATAAGTGTACCAAGTTTGAAGTTGCTAGCACATATGGTTTAGAAGATATAGCCCCGACAAGAATGTAAGGGTAAGAACAACAAAGGGCAATAACTCAAAAAGTGGGCGTTGCAGAGTAACGGTTCTCCTCAATGAGACCTATAAGTGTACAAAGTTTGAAGTTGCTAGCACACATAATTTAGGAGATATGTTCCGGACAAGAATGTAAGGGTAAAAACAACAAAGGGCAATAACTTTAAAAGTGGGCGTGGCAGAGTTATGGTTCTTAAACATGACACTTCTCCTCAATGAGATCTATAAGTGTACCAAGTTTGAAGTTGCTAGCACATATGGTTTAGAAGATATAGCCCGGACAAGAATGTAAGGGTAAAAACAACAAAGGGCAATAACTCAAAAAGAAGGCGTGGCAGAGTAACGGTTCTTAAACATGACACTTCTCCTCAATGTGACCTATAAGTGTACAAAGTTTGAAATTTCTAGCACACATACTTTAGGAGATATGTTCCGGACAAGAATGTAAGGGTAAAAACAACAAAGGGCAATAACTCTAAAAGTGGGCGTGGGAGAGTAAAGGTTCTTAAACACGACACTTCTCCTCAATGAGATCTATAAGTATACCAAGTTTTAAATTGCTAGCACATATGGTTTAGAAGATATAGCCCGGACAAAAGTGTGACAGACAGACGGACGGATAGACGGACGGACCGACGGAATCGAGCAAACCTATATTTCCCTAACCGGTAACCGGTGGGGGACTAATAAGCACAATTCTGCTATAGTTGATCTACGAATTAGGCCATGCCCAATAACCACCTTGATTCGCCACAAATGATATAAATGATAACAAATGTTATAAAACTTCTGTTACAAAGCGCTACTGTGGAGTTTCCTGATTCATCAAGAGTCACCAAGATTCTACCACGGTACACGATTTTATGAATCGTAGCGGCTCCGTAGCCAAAAATCGTGAATGTGTTCAGAAGCCTTTAGAAGTGATGAGAGTTTTTGTTGATTTCATTGAGGTATTAAACAAAAAAGCACACTGTATGAATACGGATTCATATATGAGTGTGATTAAGTTTTAGTTTCATATCTCAATGAAATCAACAAATACCCTCTATATATCTTATAATTTAATTTTTTTTGAAGCCAAAATGTTAAGATACACCCTCAAAAACATGAATTGTTCATAAGACTACTTTCCGTGGAAGCTTACAAAAAAATGGTAATCAAAATTGTTTTCATTGAAAAATGAAACCAATTTTTCAGCCAAACAAGATGCATGAATCTTGATGTGAATACCATAAGAGTTAAATTATTAGCCTATAAGAAAGAAAATGAAGTTATAAACTTGAGTCAAAAGTAGCATTTTCAACCTACATGTAGTTCTGTATGAAGTTTCATTCTAAAAAATACTAAGTTTCTTAGCCCATGAACTAAACATGAGATGCTTAAACGACTGATTTTGTTTGTCTTGGATTTACAAACCTTTCAAGAATCTTTCATATATTGCAGCAGCATGAACACCTAACAATGGATTCCTTGTATTTCTCACATCAGTTCTTAAATTACCATTGCTTTTTCTCCTATTTTCTCAATGTTTTCTATACTCATTTGATTCTAGAACAAGGTGCCAAATTGTCACAAGATAGGTCCGTCGTACAGCTTTATGTGACTTTGGGTAAAGAGAAGAAATGAAATGATTTTGAATAAATGGGACAATTTAGACAATTATTGTGAGAGAAGAATGACAGAGAGATAAATAATTGCACTTTCCAATGATGAGATTTATCTACCCATGAAGTTCATGATCATAGCTCAAATACTCTAAGAGATGTGCTACAAGCAAGATTCACGTATTAAAAAAACATATGGCTATAACTCAAGAAATAAGCCAGGTAGAGTTATGGTTCTTTTGCACTGCACTTTCCCATTGTGAGATCTATCTACCAATGAAGTGTCATGATCATAGCTCCTTTACTTTAAGAGATATGCTCAGGACAAGAACCAAGTATGATAAAACAACAAAGGGCAATAACTAAAAAAATTAAGCCAGGTAGAGTAATAGTTCTTATGCACAGCACTTTCCTGTGATGAGATTATCTAACCATAACATATCTTGATCATAGCTCCTATACTTTTAAAGATATGATACGGACAAATCCAAAGTATGAAAAACCAAAACAAAGGGCAATTACTAAAAAAAGTCAGGAATATTTCTGGTTCTTTTGCACTACACTTCCCCTTGATAAGATATATCTACCCAAATTTCATGATCATAGCTCCTATACTTAAAGAGATATGCTTTGGACAAGAGCAAAGTATGAAAAAAACAAAACAACAAAGGGCAATTACTCAAAAAATGAAAACAAGAGCCGTCAGTGACGGATTATGCTCCCCGAATAAGGCATTGTCACAAAAACAAGAGCCATGTTTGACATGGCCATCCCCCGCCGCGAAAGTTTGATAGTAAACTAGTGAAGCATTATAGATTAAGGATTCTTTTGTACTGTAAGAGATTTATCTCTAATGAAATCTAAGTATTAAAAATAACAAAGGGAAATAACTCCAAAATTATGCAAGCAAAGGCTGTAGTTCTAGTGCATATAACTTCTCCTCCATGAGATCTAACCACCCATTAAGTGTCAAGTTGATAGCTATTACACTTTAGGAGATATGCTCCATACAAAATCTAAGTATCAAAAATAATAAAGGATAATATCTCCAAAATTATGCAAGCAAGAGTTGTAGTTCTTGCGCTGCACTTCTTCTCTGTGAGATCTATCCATACATTAAGTTTCAAGTTGATAGCTATTATACTCTAGGAGATATGCCCCCAACAATGTCTTAGTATAAAAAATTACAAAGGGTAATAACTCCAAAATTATGCAAGCAAGAGTTGTATTCTTGTGCATAGCACTTTTCCTCTTTGAGATCTATCCATACATAAAGTTTCAATTTGATAGCTATTATACTTTAGGAGATATGCTCCAGACATAATCTAAGTATAAAAAAATAACAAAGGGTAAAAACTCCCAAATAGTACAAGCAAGAGTTCTAGTTCTTGTGCAATGCACTTCTCCTCAATGGGATCTATCCAGCCATAAAGTTTCTAGTTGATAGCTATTATACTTTAGGGGATATGCTCCAGACAAAATCTAAGTAAAAAAATAATAAAGGGCAATAACTCCAAAATTATGCAAGCAAGAGTTGTAGTTCTTGTGCACTGCACTTCTCCTCCATGAGTTCTATCCACCCATAAAGATTCAAGTCGATAGCTTTTATACTCTAGGAAATATGCTCCTTGGTCAGAATGCAAGGATTCAAATAAGGTATTATCTTATTCAGCAAAAATAAAGGTAACAAACATTGAACCCCCTTTTTGCATGACATATTTTTAGACACAAATTTCAAATAGTTTATGGTTAAGGGCATCTGATTTGCTACTCAAATGTGAAATTTCATCAAATTCTGAACATAAGACTAGGAAAAATGAAAGATCAACTGTATTTTATTGGCTTCGGTAAAGGTAACAAACATTTAGCCCACTTTTTCCATGATATATTTTTTTGTACGAAAATTTCAAATGGTTTATAGTAAAGGGCATCTGATTTGGTATTCAAATATGAAATTTCATTAAATTCTGACCATTAGACTAGGACAAATTTAAGAAAAACTTTATTTTACCTGAAGTCCCCTTTTCCCGTGACCAGGCCTCAAATCCGTAAACTGTCACAGATGCATCAACACTATATCATAGAAAAGTCTCATAGTAAGTTTCATTTGATTTGGACCAAGGGTTATTTAGAAATCGCTGGGGACAGACGGACGGACAGAATTGCGGCCTTCAATTTTTAGCGGCATACATGCAACGGTGCGGCCTGGACAGAACTTTAGGTCATGAGTCTACCCACTATCGATTAATACACTCGGCCCCTTTTAACCAATTGGAACCCGACGCGTATGGGCCATACCATTCCCGAATGGCTGAACCAAACATTTTCAAAATAGAACTTGAACCAACAACCCTCAGCACACTATCATGGCACTCTACCAACTAAGCTAACCAAGCACCTGGTTATAAGTCTATCTGCTATCAAACTCTATGCCTTACAACGATTGTTACTCATTACCCACCAATGGGTAGATAATCGTAAACCTATGTGAAATAGCAGTCGGAGGCTAGGAAAGGTTGTTATGGTAGTACAGGTGAAAGAAATACCAGGAATCCATTGTTAGGTGCTCCGGCCGCCGCGATTTAACTGCGAGATTGTTGAAAGCGGCGTTAAACCCATTCAAACAAACAAATACAGTAAAATTTCGGTAGTTCGTATCTCAAGGGACCGGGACAGTTTATGCGAACTAAACATAGTACGAACCAACCAATGTCAAGCGGTTGGTAGTTTTTTGATGGCTCAGATCGGACATGGTCTAAAGGTACCCTTTATTTAAGGCTTTATTCTGAGGTCCTATGGAATATATTTTAAATCAAGTTCTAAAGATACCCTTTTGTATAGAGTTAAGATGCAACAAATCTCACTTCAACAATGATAATCTTTCGTTTAGTCCACATTTGAATCATAAATTAAATAATTTCGGCAATTATTTACATGCCAATTTTTAACAACAACAGAGTAGATTCCCTTTCGATCAAATCACTTTGAGTACTCATTCAGTGGACGATGAAATCTCGGCATTACGATGAATCTGTGTTGTAGACATTTAAGATTACGAAGATTTGCACATTCGTTTATGCATGATCAGTATGAGAAGCCAGTTGAAATACAATTAAGGTCACTGATTGATTCTTTATTCGATTAAACCCGCCAAAAATTACAAATCAAACAATGCCTGTAAATATTGATGCAAAACAATAACTTCAAGCAATACCAATCAACGGGTGTGAAAATCAAGGTCAATGTCAATTTTTACACCTGGGACAACTATTGATCGCACAATTCACACCTACGGATTAAACATATAAATTAGTGTTATTTTGAAACTATCGGGACTTGACACGGGCTACGAACTACGAACCACCGACATGCGAATGACTCGGAGCCTTCTTACAAAGATAAAGAAGGAAGAAAATCGGGACTAAAGAATCTATACGAACCAACACATACCTACGAACCACCGGCGTGCAAACGACTGAGATTTTACTGTACTCATTACAATACCCCCCTCCCCCCCCTCCTCTACCTGCCCAATTTTCAAAATTTGCATTAGCCAGGGCTAGATTTACACAAACCATCATTTTGAGGTAGAGCAATTTTACACATCACATTATCCTCCAAAGAAAGTTTTTTAACCTATTTACACAGCCTGTCAATTGTTTGAACTATCATATCCATTGATTGTATAGCTTGCTCTTTAGTCTCATTGTGGAAAAGGATTCCTATGTCTTAATGGGGTTAAAATACAGAAGCTATCTCAACATATCCATGATGTCTTACACAGTTGGTAATTGACTGGCCAAAAAAAAGAGCTGAAATACTGATAGGTCAAAATTATTGTAGACATCTTATTTTTGTGTTTACTGTACAGTCAATTAACCAGTTCCGAACCATGCCCAGTACCGGTCTACTTTCAAAAATATAGTAAAAATCTCCGTTGTCAAAAGAAATATCAACAATTTAATTGTTTGTGTCCAAAGGCCTACCATAATTTCTCTCGCAAAATATATTTTCAGCAGAAGAAAACATCTTATTACTCCTGAAGTTTGTCCTTTTCACCTTGTATGTTGCATTGAAAGGCCATTTCAGACACCTGAAAAAATGGATCTACAGAACATAAAACTCAAATTCTGGCAGAAATAAGCATGTTATGGAAGCCAATTTTGTTAAATTTATTCAAAAATACTCATTTAAATTCGAAATAATAACAATTTTAATATCCATTTCTAGCAAGCGAGTAAATATGTAAGTTATTTAGGGTTGTGACTTTTACAAGTTCTGGTCTTTCTGTTTGGGGGGTTGTCTAAAAATGGAAAAAAAAGTATTCAAAAATCACCTTTGGAATAATATTTTTGAAGACTTGATAATTTGTAGTATAGTATGAGCCAAAATTCATTGAAGAAGTATCTCTAGAGATTATTCTAATGATTTTTGTTCCAAAACTCATTCCTTGTGCAAGTATCATTCCGATTCTCAAAATATGCATACTGAAAATGCGATCGTTCTGAGGAATCAAGTTAAAATCGTTATTAGAATTATTCTAAAAAAATTAAATACCACAATTATTCATCAATGAAAAGAATTTCTCAGATAAAAAAGTTTTTTGAATCTCTTCCTTGGCAGTGGTAATCCTTAGGTTACACCCCTGGTTCTAAACTGGTTGAATTGGACCAGAATTGGTTAAATTTTGTCACTTATATTATGGCAATGTTTTTATTTCACACTTTTTGCAGTACAATTAACTAGATCTATGGATTATTTTGAAGAAAAGTAAATTATCTTTCAAATGATACCAAGATTGTTATGAATAAACAAGAAAATTAAGTCAAGCAGAGCTTTCAAAGTGAAAGTGGACCTGAACTGGTTAATTGACTGTATTTCCTGCAAGGCCATTTTTCCCTGAATCCGTACAATTATCGACATCGTAAAAATGACACGCATTCCGATCAAAGTCGTCTAAATAATTCACTTAGCGCTCCATTCATTCATTCATTCCAAACACTCACTCAAACCATTCAAAAACGCTCCAAACTTACCGAAAAAGATAAAATCAACAACCTCATTCAAACTAAATAGGGCCAGAAAAGAATCGCGATTTCACTGACACAATTCAAATTGTAAGCATCTGTTCTAGGAGAATTAGGAAGGTATTTATAGAACTTGTATAGTGTGAAATTATTGACATGACTTGACCTTTATGCAATGAATGAATTAACAGATGAATACATTTATCATCGAGGGTAGCCGCAAGCTTTCGATAAACATCGTAAATCCGTGTAGTGAATGGGTTTTAGAAATGTTTGTATAATGTTATAGTAACAATACACACTGTTTAACTGTATGGTCGAGAGGTCTAGACTGATGAATACAGGTGCAGGGATCATGAGTTCGAATCTGCTTTCATCCCACTGTTTTTGTTTTTTGTTGTTTTTTTTTTGTTTTTTTTTTTTTACTTTTATTTTTCTGTAAGCCCCATTTGACTTGTTATCTCGTGTTTGAATGACAATAATTGTTTTGCACAGCCCGTTTCATTTATCGCATTCTATCTCCTGAACTCAAATGGTGGAAAACACAAACCGCTGACAAAGGGCCTAAAGAGCAAATTTGGTTGAAAATCGAAGTAACTTGAGTCTAGGAAGAGTTTTCGTGGTAGAATTCGTAAGAGAAATACCAGGCATCCATAGTTAAGCGTTTCATCCCCCGCAATATGATCGAAAAAATATAAAAAGAGGCGTTAAACCCATTCAAACAAATAAAAAAAAGAAACTAACGGGAAAAACAAATAGGTAACAACATACCGCAAATCTCTTTGAAAATCGAGTGATATTCAACATTATTCAAAAGAAAAAAAATCTATAAAATGGATTGAAACCTAGAGGAAAAATAAATATGCTGTCAGAGCGACTCGAACCACTGTCTTTCGTCTTCTGAATCCTTGATCTTTCCACGTGCAATGACAAGTATCTACTCATCAAAGTGTCATTTAATAGGTATATATTATGAAACTTGGTTCACGAAGTTAAACGAGACCTAACGGAGATACCATGTGACAATCAGTCTAGCATATAATGTATGCTAATAGAGGTTACAGTCAGTCATGTCAATGATTTAACACTATATACATATTTTATTGAGGGGGAAAATACATATCGATAATTTTGTTCATCTTGAACAAAATAAGCGATGTTGGATTACCTCCCTTGTATTTCACTCAAAATTCGCCCCACACACTCATTCAATTTCGATAAAATATCATTCAAAAAATCATTCATCTTGCCTTTTTCACGATGTTTTAACTTTGCCTATCTTTCATTTCACTCAAAACTCACCCATCGCATTCATTCGATTTTATTACAGTATAATTCCAAAATTATCCACACTGTCAATTTCACGATATTGTTAGCTGTTTTCTTGGTTAGACATATGTCCATATAATGCCTATATTGAGTGGTTTTTAAGTTGGAATGCGGAGCAATTCCAACTTAGATTTAACAAAACCGCAAAATGAACACAAGATAATTTCATTTCGGGTTTTTTGATAACACATATCACGTGAACAGAATGTGAATACACTTCGGCCTATTTTGTATATCTCAACTTGATATAGACATATAGTTAATTACACCAAAAAGAAATAATGTTGTACAATTACACAACTATCACTTTATGTATATTGTTAAGACGCTAATTTATGTTTTAAACGATATTTATTAAAAGTAGCATACGAAGTTACTAGTATCACAGGTTTGCATTACTATATTTGGAAATCATGTGATAAGTCAAGTCCAAAAATGTCAGCTATTGACAATGGCACTAGCCAATCACGTGATCTGCTTATTTGGTAATGTTGCGATCTGTTTACTCTGAATTGTGGCAAAAGTACCAGCCAATCACGTGATCTGCTTATTTGGTAATGTCGCAACCCTTCTTTTCGAAGAATTACGTTATAGCTTCTTTTAGAGGTCTAGTTTCTCTTTCTGAACGACCTTATTACACACTTCAACAAAATGATTCAAATGTTTTGTACCTTATTGTTCCGTAAACCATCATTAGAAACGCGCAACATCTACAGATTATTTATCTCTATTAAAAATCGATCCAGTAAATATTCTCTTTTATTACTTCTCTGTGCACCGTAAAATCTTTTCCCCGTGTGCTCTCCTATGGCACGAGTTGAACTCACGCATGTGTAAACAAAAGCCGTTTTCTGATTAGCCATACCACACGACCAGATAACCTACTCAATTTAATCTACCTTTTCATGAATGAAATCTAAGAAAGGTCAATATATACCCCAATACCAGACGACTTATGTTCTCAACTGTCCCGGTAATTAACACCCCTCGTTTATATCTCAAACTTTGTTGTTGCATTCTTGTGTAATATAAATATTTCGTTTCGGTAACGGGTTTTATTTTTGTATCATATTCCCCAAATCCCACTCTTGTTTTTTTCGTTTCGAACAAGAACGGAAAAACCAGGGGATATAGCTATCTCGGCACGATTTACTGTAAATTCATGTTCTTGTTATTTCGTACTCAAACAAATAAAAAAATAAATAATTATCCCAACACAAAAGATCTAATTTCAATTTATAATATCGAATGGAGACCGAAACGTCTAAACTATAGCATACTTAACCTTTGACTGCGATGTTTTAAGTCCCAACCGGCTATTTTTCTTGTCCACTAGTTTATCACTGATAACAAAATATATTTCTTCAAAGTACTTGACATAGTAACTACAACTGTATAGTAGCGCTTCTTAAATTTCCCCAATCATTCATCTATTTGTTTTACCGGAAGTACTTTAATTATTACAAATAACAGTATTAATGTATATTGTCCATATTTTACCCCATTGTACTTGGATGAATATGAAAAGACATATTCTTCTGTTCCGTTATATTCTTAAAAAAAACGGAAAACCATTTCCAAATGGTGCGATAATTTCACTTGATTGTGGACGCAGCAAGCATCGATGGAGGTAGACAAACATTTATCTTTTCTTTCTGCTTTTGTCCATTTTCTTTAAAATTGCTTAGACACTTATTAAGGCAAAACATTTTAATGAGAAATAGAACATGAATGAATGAAGCATTATTTAAAGTAGACAATTAAACATTTCAATCTACGTTCGTTTAGATCTACGGTCTAAGAATAAATCGACGATATAACAAATGCGTTAGATTGTCTAATTACGACTCGGCCTTATCCAAGCGAAGGCAAAATTTAATGCTTAGAAACCATGCATGCTTGCACACAATATCTTGATGATATCGCGCATAGATTTTTCTAAAAAAAACGAAAGGAGTTAACATAACGTCGTTTCAATTGTTCTGATTGACGTCGTTAAATACGCGTCCTTTTCAACACTAAAATTCAGATAAAAAGATATCACACTTCATAAAAAATGCCAATTGACCATCACATCTCTAATGGAATTATGAATATCTTTGCCCGATTGCATCCTATCGCCAAGATAATTTGCCATTTGAAAAAACCTACTAGTTCAACTTGTTTTCTTCGCATTCTTGAAGACGTTTAAGAGCACCATCATACCGCTAACTCAGAAGTAGAGGAACATATATATATTTTATCATGTCTGTCTGTCCATTGACCATTTGCTTTCCGCTAGCTAAACAGAGGAGCAGTTGACCTGCAATAACGAAACTTTACACAAATGTTGCCCATGGCCCAAAGAAATGCCCTATTATTATCGTGGTCATACATGTCGAGGCCATAAGTAAGCTTTAACTATTAACAGTTTCCACTCTTACTGAACAACAAGTTGACCCAAACCATAAAACTTGACATAAATGCTGCCAATGACCCAAGAAAGTTCCCAATTTTTGGAGTCACGGAAGTCGAAGTCACAATTTAGCTTCGTCCAAAAATTTTCTTCAGATTTCAACTCATGAAGTAAAAGACTTCCTTGCGAAAATAGTTTTTCATCAGGGACAAAGCGCTTGTTGAGGTCCACTTTGCGACAAATATAGTTAAAAATGTAATTTATAACTCAAATTGAACAGAAGCCATTTGAAAAATAGCATAGTAACTGTTTTGAGTGTATAAGTGTCCGTCTCCTTTAGTCGGCTGCATGGTCCGTGTCATTTTCTCCCTTTATCATTTTTCTTTCATCAGATTCAGGCCTGTATAGCAATTCATGGGTTCGAGCATATCTCGTCGGTGAAAAACATTGATTATATACGCCCGTAGAAAGACGCTACCTATTATGTGATCACCTGTGGAGGGCGGGAGGCGTCAGCTTTGTTAGTGGCTTGGGGTCACCAACTCTTGAATGCATTCCAACTTATCAGTACTTTCAGTACTTTGATTCAACTATCTCTGTCATCTTACTATGCCAACAGGTCTGTGTAACATTACTATGCGAACAGGGACGTTCACCATCAGCACTTTCAGTGCTTTGATCACTTGCATTATTCATAATGGGTAGTTTTCTCTTGTTAATGAAATATATGACCTTACAGACAAATGCTGCCGCCGCACCGAGCTTAAATTTTAGAAGCCCATACAACTCGGGCTTGACATTTTGTCCTGGTTGACAAGTATCTATATTTTGGAAACAAACATGGCAAGAGGTATCAAAGAAAAAGGAAAAATAATGAAAAAGGTCAATATCAGCGTCGAACATGTAGTTTGATTCTGAAAAAGCCACGACGTTTGAACTTTTTTTTGAGGAGGGGGGATACGCTAAATTTAACACAATTGCAATAATTTCGCGGCAACTGGTGCAACTAACCGTGGTTTTTAGGTCGTTTCTCACACTAGTACAACAAAAACACCAGCCGCTCATCCCGCTTAGGCACAAATCTAATCATAATCTCATCGACGGGACACAAATGACTCATCATAAAATTGATTCTCATCTTGATCAAAACCATTCAAAATAACTCGCTCAGCGCTCAAAATATTCATTCCAAGCACTCACTACAATCAATCTGAAACGCCACCAAATTGTTCAAAAACGCTTTAAAATCTTACAAAATGATAATAATTTCTATCGAATCGATCAAATTATTGCGTGATTGTATTGGATGGTGTTGATTTTTACGCACTTGATTTGTCCATGAAGACATAATCTCAAAACGTAGGTAGATTCTTTTTTAAGAAAAGCTAAACAAGTACAAATGTAATTGTTTATTTCTCTCGATTGGACATCATTGTCGATACTGTTTTACCTCCCTTGAAAATCATTCAGAACCAGCTCCACAAACTCATTCAATTTCATTCCAAAATCATTCACCTTGTCAACATTAGGATGTTATAATCTTTTTCAAGACAGCAGGGGCCCGTTATACTAAACTTCTTACGAAAAAACAATCGTAAGTCAAAATCACACATTGTGCCTGGTGTTTACATTCATTGTTAGATTTTGCTTAGCAATAACTAATCGGAATCGTCTGCAGAAGACGATTACATAGAGGATAATAGTTTGTTTCAGTGTAAGATCGATCTATATTTCATTGAGTGAACAATAAAAGCTATATTTTCACAAGTGGCGGAGCCACGAGTGAAAATATAGCTTTTGTTGTTTACGAAATGAAATATTTATCGATCTTACTCGAAGAACAAATAATTATTCTATTTCTTTAATGCAAAAATGAGACAAAATGTGAAATTTCTAGGACATAATTTCGTAAAGCGCGTCATTTTGCACGTGATTGCTATGCGACGTTCATTGTTACGTCACTTATTTCGCACAGCATAGATGACGTCAGATAGGATGAAATGCACAAAAGCAGGGTATAAGTTTTTGATAATTTCACTGCTTTTGCGGTATGATAATCTACCGTTATTTCTCGATAAACCACCGAAAAGCATTAAAGAAAATGAGAATATGTATGACAGAAGTCCATTTCTAGATCCTACTGTAGGAGCAACTTTAATTTTTGACTTATGCAAAAATTGATCGAAAGATCTTCGGTAGAACGGGCCCCAGACTATCATTCAAACTGAAGAATATAAGACAACAACAGCACTTGTCGAGAAACGAACTAATACCCCAACAGCACTTGTTCATTTTCGTGAAAGAACCATAGCTTTTTTAAGTCAATGGACCGTCAAAAAATAAGACATCTACATCGCTACTTCGTAGGCCCCTACTGTTACAATATATGAGAAGTTTAAATTAAATCTGACAATTTGATGCTGAGAAATTTGACGGACACGAAAAAAGCTAAAGACGGACGAAAGAATGGACCGCCCAACCGACCGACAAGCTGACTCCTATGAACCCAAACATCGTTTTAGGTGAGTAACAACAACAACAATAACAACAACACAACAACTAATACTACTTCTCGATGAGTGACTTGCATTTTAAGTTCTGACAGGCTTAAAGATTCGGACTCGAAACCGGGGACTCTTATTAATTCATTTTCCACTGTATTGCCTATTTTTCATTCTACTTTCATTAGATGCTCATCTTTAAGGAAACCTGCATAAATTAAATGACAATGAAAATGTCAATTAATATACATATGATAAAACCACAATACTACAACCCTTCTAAAATGCAAAAACGAAACAACAACTATAGGTAGATTTTGCGCGGTGAGCCGTGAAACCTACTTTTAACGGTTAAATACCCGTGCCATTTTGTCGAAATAGATAAAACGGGTTAAAACAACAATTAAAAGTAACAACTTACCCTTTCAAACGAAGGTTACTGCTTGTCTTAAATCGCAATGTTTACTCATAAATGTACTTTCATAATTGAATTTAAAGGATCATGTTCAATATTTAAACAATTTAGACCAATGTCATCGCTTATTTTTCATCACGTGAGAGTGAAATGTCTAGATCCATGTTGTACAACAAGGACGAGGTTGCTGTGCAATACGGATTTTTTTTCAAAAAACGAGGCAGCCTTTATTGTACGATGAAAGCGAGGCAATCTATTTTGTACGATGAAATTGAGGCTGTAGTCCCGAATATCGGTATTTTCGCGTCTCTTGTATTAAACCCTCGGTTTGGAAGTTTGGAAATAAATTTGATCTTGTTACATTTTGTAAGATTCTTGATTTTTTTTCATTTGTTACACTGTTTTGTAAGTAAAAGAAGAATACAAGTGACACGGAGAGTCACAGAACAGTTGTTGTTTCTTGATTTTATAATATCGGGTTTGGCAACATGAAAATAAAGATTTCAAGCGACGGAGGGTAGTCAATCTATTTTATGTCAATTACAGATATGTATTTCAATCATTAAGCACAAACCTACTTGACACTTGAAAAAAACATTTCACGTGGGTTTCTAATTTTTGAACAAGTGTCTGTTTCAAATTCAACATGTTCGTAGTGACTTGGATTTGACGGCATTTTCCGGATCATTTTGGATCTACTCCCTTTGTCTCTCTCAAGTGTCGAAAATCGTAACTTGCGGAACTTCCAGTGTTTCAGTGCCGAATTCATTCGATTCGTACCCTGCAGAACCACTGGATATTTTGACTCGGCTATCGCCTCGTCAAATATAGACTAGTTTTGCAGGGTATTCATAGAAACCAGTATTGTACTCGATGGTGTTAAATAACCTCTTATTAATCAAGATTACTGAAATTTTGACATTAAAACACTTTGAGTTGTAAGCGTAAAGGAACTGACGGAGGCGGGACTAATTAAACACATTTTACATTCGGAAAGCCTTTTACATTTCTACAGACGCCGCACGATGTCCGGCGCAAGCTGTGATTTTTTATACATGTTTTTTCGACAACGTTCGATTTTTTTCTACGGCGTATGTGTTTTCAAAACCGCGTGAAGTCAGATTGAAATTTCAAAAATCCGCCAAAAAAAAAAAAAAATCCACGGGGTGCCCGTGCGGTGATCGCTAGGATATCGAAAGGTAAGACGATCAAACAAAAATATCTATTGTAGTCCGATGGCCCTCATACGGTCGCTGTGCGATTACCACACGTAGACTGCTAGGAGACCGTAGGATGGTGCGGAAAGATGCACAAGCAATCTATCCCACGTTGCCCGTACGATGACCTTGTAATGCCTTTAAGATGATGTATTTACGGTTTCTGCTGGCTTGGACTTTCTTACAAAATTGTACGTTTTCTTGATACAATATCGCTAGGTCTACGCCACTTGTGGACCTTGTGGACACTCTAGAGGCCATATTTTTTACCCAATCAACCTGAAAAGTGGTCAGAATGATTATCTTGATGAAATCTCGTACAAATTCGAAATTGGGTCAAGTTGGGTCAAAAACTAGGTCACAGGGTCAAATCTTAGAAAAATCTTGTGGATACTCTAGAGGCCATATTTTTTAGCCCAATCAACCTGAAAATTGGCCAGAATGATTATTTAGAGGAAATCTCGGACAAGTTCGAAATTGGGTAAAGTGGGGTCAAAAACTAGGTCACGGGGTCAAATCTTAGAGAAACCTTGTGGACACTCTAGAGGCCATATTTCTAGCCCAATCAGCCTGAAAATTGGTCAGAATGATTATCTTAATGAAATCTCAGACAAGTTTGAAATTGGGTCAAGTGGGGTCAAAAACTAGGTCACAGGGTCAAATCTTAGCAAAACCTTGTGGACACTCTAGAGGCCATATTTTTAGCCCAATCAACCTGAAAATTGGTCAGACTGATTATTTTGATGAAATCTCGGACAAGTTCGAGATTGGGTCAAATGGGGTCAAAGACTAGGTAACAGGGTTCAATCTTAGAAAACCTTGTGGACACTCTAGAGGCCATATTTTTAGCCCAATCAACCTGAACATTGTTCAGAATTATCATCTTGATAAAATCTCGGAAAAGTTTGAAATTGGGTCAAGAAGGGTAAAAAACTAGGTCACGGGGCCTCATTTTAGAAAAACCTTTTGGATACTATAGAGGCTGTAATTTTAGCCCAATCAACCTGAAAATTGGTCAGAAAGATTATCTTGAGGATATCTCGGACAATGTCGAAATTGAGTCAAATGGGGTCAAAACCTAGGTCACGGGGTCAAATCTTAGAAAAATCTTGTGGACACTCTAGAGGCCAAATTTTTAACCCAATCAACCTGAAAATTGGTCAGAATGATTATTTAGAGGAAATCTCGGACAAGTCCAAAATTGGGTCAAGTGGGGTCAAAAACTAGGTCACGGGGTCAAATCTTAGAAAAACCTTGTGGACACTCTAGAGGCCATATTTTTTACCCAATCAACCTGAAAAGTGGTCAGAATGATTATCTTGATGATAACTTGGACAAGTTTGAAATTGGGTCAAGTTGGGGTCAAAAACTAGGTCATGGGGTCATATCTTAGAAAAACTTTGTGGACACTCTAGAGGCCGTATTTTTATCCGAGTCAACCTGAAAGTTGGTCAGAATGATTATCTTGATAAAATCTTGTTCAAAGTTCAAAATTGGGTCAAGTGGGGTCAAAAACTAGGTCAGGGGGTCAAATCTCAGAAAAACCTTGTAGACACCCTAGTTTTTGTATTACATTTGTGTTTTTCAGGTGCAATGGTACTGGTGTGTATAAAGATAATCATAAACAGACTGATTAAATAAATTGTTATGGAAGATGAACAAGCAGTCTGAACCTGAAATCAGTTAAATGTATTTATTTTCTGAATGATGTATGAATTGGCGTACCCGAACCATGTAACCCATTTTTATGTCTCAATTTAAAGGCATATAATTTACTGTTTATTGGGGCCATATATTCATGTAACTGAAGTAATTAGTTACATGTTTATATGGAACCAATATTTTGTAATTTTTTAGCAGACGTCAACCCGTACCAGGTGAGTTTCAAGAAATTGCTGCAGATGGTAATGATATTTAATTACAATTAATTAATCATGTCATAAGTTGTAGTCAGTTAATATGTTAACTGGTTACAAGAAATGATCATGTCAATGAAAGGTCAACTCACCTGAGCATCAAAAGGGTTTCAGACTAGGTTATACCGCCTTGTTGATAACGAATAACTGTTCTTCTTTCTTTCTTTAATATAGATTGATTAGGGCAAAACTAAAGGAAGTGCTCATATATTTTAAGTCACTGGAAATAGTTTTGCTTTAACCCCTCATTTAACTTTCTTAAAATACTTTTTCCAAAGGCAGAATCAACAAAATTATCGAATCTAATTATAATAACATTTATTTATGCAAGTAATATAGTTATAAGCTAGGATTGCTAATGATGTAATAGTATTTTTTCTATGATATAATTCTCAAGTTGAAGTCAGAGAATTTTTTCCTAATATTTTGTGTAATTCTCATCTTTTTTTGAAGAAATAAAAAATATTCCTATAATTGATTTTAAAATCTAATTTTCCTTATATAAATGCATAGGAATTTACCATTGTGTTAGTTTTATTCAGTTTTGTTATAACCCTTGTTTCTTTTTTCAGGTAACAACAAAAGAAGAATTGTCCAAGAAATCTTTTAAGTGCGAAATCAAATGCAATTCTGAGATCAGGTGAACGTTTTGCTTGCGTAGAACATTTAACATTAAAACATTTTATATTAACTTTTTGTGATAAACTATATATAAATTATCAATTTTGTGTTTGACTATTATGCTTGCGGTTTCATGATACTGTGACTAGTTATTATATATGTGTGTACTATATGTGAATATACTCAAGAAGGAACAAGATCAAATTTTCAGAGTGTTATTACTCAAGTGATTTGTGGGGAGTGTATTCTTATCTTTGGAAAATTGTAAGACTAGTTTGTGGACTTTAGATCACTGGATTTCGTCATTTCTCCAACATACTGTAAGTTAACTGTGAAATTATTTGCAAAATCATTTCTAGTGATGATCATCACAGACCTATACAATAATTTTGTACCCACATTTTAATGGTTTTGTTTACCAAAGTAGGTTAGCTTAGCTTAACCAGGAGAGGATGCAATAGAGGTGCTGGTGTGAGAAATATCAGAAATTCACTGTTAGGTGCCCTGAGCCCCAGCAGAATGACTGAAAAAATATAAAAAGTTGCCTTAAACACATTAAAACAAAAACTTTTTTCTTTGGCTGTCTTTTTTCATATCACCATACTTTTTATTCTAACATTTTTTTCTTATATTTATTCCTCTAAGGTTACATGTTATTTTTGTTATGGAAATGCCACAAAAGTTATCTATGGAACTTTCCAGATAATTTTTAATGAAAACTGATAACCTTTGCTTCTTGCATAAAAATAATTCAATATTAACTACCCATAAAAGCAAATGAAATTAGCTTTTGAGTCACAAAATAAGTCAACTGCAGATTGAAGTTTTCCTTAGAGTGAGTTAATCTTACATTTTGTCAGCATATTAAATACATGGATTTAGAAAATGTTTGAATGGTCTTACTTCAAAGACAGACGAAGACAATTTAAAGTGGATTAACTTATATATTTTGGTGTTATAAGGAGGAAAAAATTGTGGGAAATACAAAAATTCACTTTATCTTCTGTGGCATTAAAAAGGACTTTAATGGGAATTGGTAAATAGCATAAATCACCAAGATCAAACAAGCAAGTGCATTCATAGCAGGTACATTTTGTCAAAATTCTATATCATTCATTTCAGGGAAATAATGCCGAAGCTAAGGAAGAAGTCGTGCTCACAGCGGGCTTCAATGAATCGAAGATATATGAGAGAAAGACGACAGACAGTCGGCCAGCCAGATGGAGAAACTGATTCACTAGAAAGCCCTGTCAATGTGCAGGCAGTACATCCTGTCGATGTGCAGGTTGTAGCTAAAAGTCCTGTGGGAGTGCAGGCAGCTTTACCAATTCCCGACGATGTTCAGGCAAGTGAAGATTGCTTTGTGACTTTGCAAAATGAAGATTGCTATATGAACTTGAGAAATGAAGATTGCTATAATTATTTAGAAAAGGAAGATTGTTCTATGAAAATTTAAGATTCTAATATGCATTTGAACAGTGGAAATTTTTGTGAGAATAAGAAGTTGGAAGATATTGTAGACAACAATTTGAAAGACATCGAATCATGTAATGCTGAGTTGATGACCATTTCTGATACTTATGCAGTAGTTGAGGAAACACACAAAAATGAGTCAGATTTTTTTTATTGCAACTCTTGATAAAAAAATTTACAATGCACAAAGGGTTATTTTTTGGTTCATTTCATCAAGCAGATTTAAGATTCAGCGAAACATCACGAGGAAGTCAGTGTGTAATGAACTGTGTCTGTGCTTTGTTTTATGCCAATAGCATAACTGATTCGGCAAATTTAGATAAAATTCTTTTTGAGGGTGATTGTATATACAAAGAAGTTATAAATGATTTGATAGAAAAGGGTAATTTTAAGAACAGACTTCTAAGTGTTGATGAGATTCCGGCTATTGTTACCATTTCAAATAACAATTATAGAATACTGAAGTCAGATGTGATATCAGGTTTAACAATTCAACAGACTGGAGACAACAGCTTACCCACATTGCAAGAATCACTTTTACATTCTTTACAAATATCAAGATATAATTTAGTAATGATTGGAGCTATTTGTTCTGCTGTTTTTAAAGAAGACAATAACTACCACTTTTTTTATTCCCACTCACATGGTAGAAATGGGCTTTCACATTTGGATGGAACATCAGTGTGTATTTCTTTCAATTGCCTCGGAGATTTAGTTTGCTATATGTACGCACTGTATGACAGTATGGGGATTAATCTTGAATCTCAATTCGAAATTCTTCCTATCAATTTCTTACCTCACAAAGCCCCAGAAAAAAGTATTTTTGATGAAAGTTTAGAAAATGAAACAGAATGTGTACTCTTGAAAAAACAGTATAGAAAGGATAACTATGAAGATAGTTTGATTGATCAGTATTTTACAGATCAAAGGTTAAAAGAAACTTTGAAACAAAGTGCTTCAACAGCATAACTGATTCGGCAAATTTAGATAAAATTCTTTTTGTGGGTGATTGTATATACAAAGAAGTTATAAATGATTTGATAGAAAAGGGTAATTTTAAGAACAGACTTCTAAGTGTTGATGAGATTCCGGCTATTGTTACCATTTCAAATAACAATTATAGAATACTGAAGTCAGATGTGATATCAGGTTTAACAATTCAACAGACTGGAGACAACAGCTTACCCACATTGCAAGAATCACGTTTACATTCTTTACAAATATCAAGATATAATTTAGTAATGATTGGAGCTATTTGTTCTGCTGTTTTTAAAGAAGACAATAACTACCACTTTTTTTATTCCCACTCACATGGTAGAAATGGGCTTTCACATTTGGATGGAACATCAGTGTGTATTTCTTTCAATTGCCTCGGAGATTTAGTTTGCTATATGTACGCACTGTATGACAGTATGGGGATTAATCTTGAATCTCAATTCGAAATTCTTCCTATCAATTTCTTACCTCACAAAGCCCCAGAAAAAAGTATTTTTGATGAAAGTTTAGAAAATGAAACAGAATGTGTACTCTTGAAAAAACAGTATAGAAAGGATAACTATGAAGATAGTTTGATTGATCAGTATTTTACAGATCAAAGATTAAAAGAAACTTTGAAACAAAGTGCTTCAACAGCATAACTGATTCGGCAAATTTAGATAAAATTCTTTTTGAGGGTGATTGTATAAACAAAGAAGTTATAAATGATTTGATAGAAAAGGGTAATTTTAAGAACAGACTTCTAAGTGTTGATGAGATTCCGGCTATTGTTACCATTTCAAATAACAATTATAGAATACTGAAGTCAGATGTGATATCAGGTTTAACAATTCAACAGACTGGAGACAACAGCTTACCCACATTGCAAGAATCACTTTTACATTCTTTACAAATATCAAGATATAATTTAGTAATGATTGGAGCTATTTGTTCTGCTGTTTTTAAAGAAGACAATAACTACCACTTTTTTTATTCCCACTCACATGGTAGAAATGGGCTTTCACATTTGGATGGAACATCAGTGTGTATTTCTTTCAATTGCCTCGGAGATTTAGTTTGCTATATGTACGCACTGTATGACAGTATGGGGATTAATCTTGAATCTCAATTCGAAATTCTTCCTATCAATTTCTTACCTCACAAAGCCCCAGAAAAAAGTATTTTTGATGAAAGTTTAGAAAATGAAACAGAATGTGTACTCTTGAAAAAACAGTATAGAAAGGATAACTATGAAGATAGTTTGATTGATCAGTATTTTACAGATCAAAGATTAAAAGAAACTTTGA
This sequence comes from Fragum whitleyi, assembly GCA_948146395.1. Lineage (NCBI taxonomy): Eukaryota > Metazoa > Mollusca > Bivalvia > Cardiida > Cardiidae > Fragum > Fragum whitleyi. Next base: position 4,656,046 of record OX411558.1, read on the forward strand.
AACAAAGTGCTTCATTTATTAGCAGAAAAGATACCTGAATAGATACAAAAGAAAACAGAGACTTTCTTGTACATTTAAAAGAAAGGCATTAGAAGAGAAAAGAGAATCAAGGAAGAGCAGTGAAAAAATGCAGAAAGAAAAGATAAGTACTAGGATATCAAAGAGAAAAGCTAGACTTGACCATGATTTTAAGATAAAAGAGCTGAAAAGAAAACAAATGACAAGACAAAATTTAGAACAAAAAGAGAAAGAAAAACTGTTAACTAGGATGTCAAAGAGCAAAGTTAGGCTGAGTAAAGATTTTAAGTTAAGAGAGTTGGAATATAAAAGAAAGACAAGGCAGACATTAGAGCAAAAGCAAAAAGAGAAAATGAGAACAAAAAGATCAATGAGTAAAGCTAGGCTGAGTAGTGATTTTATGTTGAAGGAGTTGGAAGGTAAAAGAGGGGCAAGGCAGAAATTAGAGCAGAAACAAAAAGAGAATTTGAGAACAAAACGATCAATGAGCAAAGCTAGGTTGAGTAGTGATTTTAAGTTAAAAGATTTGGAAGGTAAAAGAGGGGCAAGGCAGACATTAGAGCAAAAACAAAAAGAGAAATTGAGAACAAAACGATCTATGAGCAAAGCTAGGCTGAGTAGTGATTTTAAGTTAAAAGAGTTGGAAAGTAAAAGAGGGGCAAGGCAGACATTAGAACAAAAGCAAGAGGACAAAGATAATAGTAGAATATCAAAGAGGAAAGCTAGAGAACATGAAGAGTTTAGATATGAAGAACGTGAGGCTAAAAGAAAAGCTAGAAAATCACCTGCAATGAGAGATAAAGAATCTATATATCAGAATTTGTCAAAAAAGAAAGGTCGTTCTGATCCTTTCAATAAAGAAAAAGAACGCATTAAAAAACAACAATGGCGATCAATCAAAAGGAATATTGAGGTTGAAAAAGTAGCAGATATTGACAGGAAAATGCATAGGAGGAAAGATCCAGAATTTCGAAATAAGGAGTTAACAGCTGCTAAACAAAGAAAACAAGGGCCTGATGTTGATGTTTGTATTGACAATTTTCACAAAAATATTTGAAAGTGGACCAATTTATGTATGTACGTGTTGCCATCAAACATGGTTTAGGCAAGGTGTTTCAGAGATTTCAGAAAAAGATCTAAACATAATGACTGAATATACAACAGGTTTAAAATCAGTTTTTGATAAGGAATGGATTTGCTATACATGCAAAACTAATATTCTCAAAGGGAAAGTTCCAAAGCTGTCTGTCGTGAATGGCATGCTATTGCCACAAAAACCAAGGGAGCTTGAATTACATGCATTAGAGGAACGATTGATTGCTTTGCGTATACCTTTCATGCAAATACGGGAACTGCCAAGGGGTCGCCAGCTATCAATAAAAGGAAATGTAATCAACGTTCCGATTGATATACAACCAGTTGTAAATGTATTGCCAAGACCTTTTGATGAGAATGTCACTGTTGCAGTTAAGTTAAAAAAGAAAATTTCGTACAAATCTTGTGTATTCTCAGAAAATGTAAGACCATTGAAGGTATTGGTTGCCCTGAATTGGTTAATGAGCACGAGTGACTTATATAAAGATTCAAATATCAACATTGATGATGAGTAGATAAAGACAGTTACTTCATCTGTAAATGAGACAGTTGATGAGTATGTTGAATCACAAAACAAAAACAATGACAAAACATCTGATGGAGCAAATGAAAGGATATATTCTGTTGATGAGATACATAGAATTGAAGAGGTTTACGACTCAGATGCTGAAGAAGTTGTGCAAGAGAATGTTGGCAATATTGATACCATGATTCAGGATTCAAATGAAGGAAACAGGAATTATTCATTTACTTTTGCACCAGGTGAAGGTCAACAACCGTTAAGTATTTATCAAGGCAGAGATTCGGAATATTTTTGCTTTCCAACATTTTTTTGTGGGAAAAGGAGACCAGAAACTGTAGAAAGGAAAGTACCTGTTCATTACAGTGACATTGCAAAATGGGAGCTTAGGAGTAGAGACAGGCGTGCTGCAAATAGTGTTCCAAATATATTTTTCAAACTTAAAAAAATACAAATGAAGCAGCTAAATGATAAAGTGAATCTTGCTGTCAGAAGATGTCAACCAGACATAATGAGACAAAAAGATGATAAAGAATTTGCAGAAATGCTGAATAGATTAAGAGTTGATGCTTTAACAAATGAAGACAAAATAAAATTAGAAAACTGTATTGTTTCAAAGGATCAAGATAATTATCAACTAAGTTCATCTCATCTTTTTGCTGAAAACTATTTCATGCATTTGTTTAATGATTCTATAATTAGTTCCCTAGATACAGAGAAAGTTGTTGTTCCATCCCATGATTCTGTCACTGCACCTTGTTTATCTAGAGAGAAACAGGACCGTGCATTAACCAGCTTACCAACTGACCCAAACATTACGGCAAAATTACACTAATCTTTGACTGTTGTTGTAAACATGATATATGATCTGACTGTTAATATTAATACAGAAGATGGTTTAGCAAATGGTGCATCTTGTACAGTGAAATTCATAGAAAACAGACAAGCTGAAACAAACCGCCCTAGTATCATATGGGTTCATTTTCATGATGAATGTGCTGGAATTGAAACAAGATTAAAGTATAGAAATAGAGGATTTTACAATAGTAACATTGAGGACAAATGAACGCCAATTTTTGATGTAGAGAGTACTTTTATTTACAATAAAAACATTTCAAAGAATACAGTTTCCTCTTCAACCTTCAGCTGGGCGATCTGTAAATAGAGCACAAGGAAGTACTTAAGACACTGTTGCAATAGATTTATCACAACGAAGAACAAGGAAAGTTCCACATCTACATTATGTTGCAGTCAGTAGAGTAAAATCTATGGAAAAGCTTTAAATTCTGAATTTCAATGAAACAGCATATAATATAGATAGCCAAGTGAAGGTAGAAATGGAAAGATTACTGAAAGAAGCTAGGCTTGATTTGTGCTTCACCCCTTTAGAAACAGTGAATCCACAAGAACACTTCAAAATTGCTTTCAACAACTGCAGATCTCTACATTTACATTATGAAGATATCAAAGCTGATCCAAACTTAATCTCAACCCATATATTTGGCTTAGCTGAGACTAGATTACACAGCCAAGATCAGACATCTGATTATTTCTTGGATGGATTTCATTTGATAAGAAATGATCAAGATAATCATTCAAGAAAAAGACCCGCACATGGCTTATGTGTCTATGTAAAGAAAGGCATTATTGTCAATAAACATACAAATTACAGTTCTAAAGATATAGAATTCACATTGGTCTTCTTAAGATATGGCTCACTAATCTTTCAGGTAGCTTTTATGTACAAATCTCCAGGTTCAAAAAATCAGCATTTCATGGCTTGTATTGAACATGAATTGAAACCACATTTAAATAAAACTATTCCGTTGGTTATAGTAGGAGATTTTAACATTAAGTACTCATCTGAAAATAAGCAAATATGGAAGGAAATTCAAGATAAACTTTCATGTAAAGTTCTAAGTGAAACTCCAACAACAGACTACATGACTATTCTTGATGTAGTGTTGTCAAATACAAATGGTAATGTAGGTGTTGTAGAAACATACTGGTCAGATCACAAGATAGTTTACTTTTATACAAAGAAGTGATTTAATTGTGTTATCAACACCCACCATTATAAAATCAGCAATACCAACCATGAGTATTGGTTGGTATTGCTTGTGGTTATACATTAGGATATGGGTAGCCACAACCATGTAATAGTCTTATTCTCATTATTTATTGAACTGTATTGATACATTTAAGGCAACTTGTTTTACTGGTGCCTGTCTATCAGTATGTCTTATTTTTTAAAACTTGACATTGACCTTGTTCTTGACCTTAATTAACTAATTAACGAATAATTCTTCATTTAAGTTACATTATGTTCTTATTTGGCATAAAGGTTTTTCTCATTAATAACCATCTATATAGTTGAAGTCCTCTGACAAAGTCAAGGTAATTTAATGATGTCAAAATTACAAAAAGAAATATTTCAAGGGCATTAGTGTTTAACAAACTTGTCTTGTTTGGATAACAAACTTGTCATATAATAAATATGTTTAAAAATACTTTCCCCCATTACAAAAACTGAAAATAAGTATTGGTCCAAATTCAAACAGGTCATAGGTCTTGTACCTAAATTAAGAGTAAGGGCTATGGATTATTGCTACTAGATGACAAAACTTCATTCTGTTTTGCTGTTCAAGGCATATCCATGCTGTACAAAAAGATTTGGCAGACATTATAGACTAATAATAGCCTGCTTATCTTGCAGTCTGAGGTTAGTCTGCACTACATGCTGTCTACTAAATCTCTAAAAATTGAATTCAGCAAGATTAGGGTTTGTCCAGATTATCAATAAGAAGACATAATTATTTTCAAATATTGATAAACTTCCAGGAATATTTCTTTCAGTGAAAAAAAAAAAACTTATTAGAAAAAGAGAAAAGAAATTAGGTGTCATAATAAATCAGAAATGTTGAAAAAATAATGAAAACAAACTAAGTAAACATAAGTATAATGCCTATTCTTGCCTTGAATGTTAGACTTATTCAAATTACCATTTTTTCAATTAAAGTTACAACAATTATTGTGTTACCTGAGGAAAATGCCTAATCAAGGAGAAATGGCATTTTAATCAGGAAAATCAACCGTCCCAAAATGTGATGATGAATTCATAAGTAAAATTCATAATGTTCATGTATTCATCTTTTTATATTTGTCCCATGAAATAATTTGTAATTGGAAATCATTTGTTACCAAGAATGGCTAAAGTCTAATAAACAAAGAGGAGTTATGTGTGGCTCAGTGGTAGAGGCAACGGATTTGTATCCAAGTCTTTTGAGGTGTCATTGGGCAAGAATATTAAACCAAGCCTGAGCGGCTGAACACACAAGTAATGTTATGAAATAATATTAAATGGAAATCATTTGTTAACAAGTATGGCTAGTCTAATGCACAAAGAGGAATTATGTGTGGCTCAGTGATAATGGCAACGGATTTGTATCCAAGTCTTTTGAGGTGTCATTGGGCAAGGATATCAAACCAAGCCTGAGCGGCTGATCACATAGGTAATTCAATACATCATGAAATAATTTTCAACCCTAGCCTAGAATTGTTGTGATATGTGTGTGATACAGTTAATTACAGTATAATAATTATTTGAAACACAGAACGATTGGAAAAGAAAATCTTTTGATTTACAATATGTTGTAGTATGAGAAGTGTCAGTGAGAAAGCTAAGGATTTTAATCAATGATTTTAGTGCAAAACTTTAAAAATATGTTTTATAGTGATTTAATGAATTTGTAAAAAGCAAATGTAAAAGTCATGTTGATAGAAGTATACTGTTTTTGATACTGCACATTTGGGTAGAATTCAAAATGGTATTTAGAATGGTCTCGGTCAACTTTTTACTTCTATGATATATTTGTTACTTATATTAATAAGAAAAGATAAAGGCAATCTGTTAACCTTCAATGCATGTCTTAATTCAGGCTTTGTTTAGGATTTTTTTACTTTCTTGGATCATATTTTTGGTTCAGTTTCACTTATTATTAATATAGTACAAAGGTATTGCTACAAATAACTGTTGCCTATTTTTACCATTATTAATTTGCACATGTGCCTTACTTTTCATTTGATTCTGAAATAAGTATTAACGTTTAAACTTATACAAATGTAAAAAAAGATGAGTCAAATTTATTTAATAAGATTTTCTGACCTTGTAACGTTTTATGACCTTGATGTCTGCTTCTTTTATATAATTATATTAGTATTCAAGTTGATGTGCTTGCAGCTTCTTTTGTTATGAGCTTATGTAAATCAACAACTCTGTTAATGTTAAATGATTAGGTGATTGTAAATATTGTATTGTATCTTTGTACATGACTGTATCTTTTGTGATGTCAGTAATTAAATTGGTCATAGTTTATATACAGATTTAAGTTGTTTCTTCAATTGCCTATAACCAGAAATGAATTTGTGTACTATACATACTTAGTACACATTATGACCCAAATATATCTTATGAGGATATATTAACCATTGCTAAAGAATTTGTGATATTTGTTTTCACTGACTTGTTATTATGCAAAAGCATTTCTCTTATAGTTACAGACAGTAAACTCAGGTGAGCGATTTAGGGCCACTATGTCCCATCTAATTGTTTCGTAAACCATTATTAGAAACGCGCAAAATCTGCAGATTATATATTTGGATTAACAACCCGATCCAGCAAATATTCTCTTTTTATTACTTCTTTTAAAAATGAACCCCATTTCCAAATCGAGCGACAATTTCACTTGATGGTGAACGTAGCAAGGATCGATGAAGGTATAAATTCTCAAGTTTAAGTGATAGATCAAAGGTCAATTTTGTCTATACCTGTATAGACAAAATTTACCTTTGATCACTCACTCTATATTGCGGGTCTATAGGCAAACATTTATCTTCTCTTTATGCTTTTGTCCATTTTCTTGAAAAAACCCTTATACATAAATTCACTTGTGCAGAAATACGCACGTGCGCGATCCTTTAGATATCATTGAAGATTATCAAAAATTTATTACAGCCTTTGTTTTTCAAATATCTGAACGAGTTTACCAACCCCACGTGTTTTGCCTTCAGAAGCCACGTTCAAGAAAGGTCCTACGACCGAAATTTGATCGTATCGTAATCGTACGATTGAAATTGGCCCTCAAGAAACATTTTTGGCTTTCAAAAAACATGTTTCGTTCAATTTACGCATAAATTTGCGTTACCTAAAGGCTTGTCTTGAATTTTGCTATTTAGACAGAGCAGGCACAGTATTTTCTCGGATTTCATTTTTATACGCAGCTGGAGGCAGTCGTATATTGGCGTCGTCTTCTCCGTCTGTTCGTCCGTCCGTACGTACGTCCACTTTTCTTGTGAGCACAACTCCACCAAAATTTCTTGTTGGATTTGGATGAAACTTTCACATAATGTTCCTAATCACCTGACCTTGCGCATAAAGTCACGGTTTGGTGAATTTCAGCCGCGTCATGGAAAAGGAGCCTTCATGTAAAAAAAGATCTTAACACAACTTCTCCCTCATTTATGGACCGATTTGGATGAAACTTTCACAGAAAGTTCCTAGTCACCTGACCTAGTGCCTATTGTCATGGTTTGGTGAATATTAGCCGTGTCATGGAAAATGAGGCCTTCATTTGAAAAATCTTGTGAACGCAACTCCTCCTCCATTTATGGACCGATTTGGATGAAACTTTTACAAAATGTTCCGAGTCATCTGACCTAGCGCATATTTTAGCGCGGTTTGGTGAATTTTTTAGTCAAAAGCTGAAACGTATTATGTGATCACCTGGGCGGGAGGCGTCAGCTTCGTTAGCGGCATGATGTCATGGTCTCTTGAACGCATTCCAACTTATGAGTACTTTCAGGACTTTGATTATAAATTGGGAAGAGGCCTTAAAGTGGTTCGTTCGTTTTGGACAATTTTAGCGTGGTTTTCAGAAGAATTCGGAAATCCATGTTTAATTAAGGAAAGTAATAAAAATAAGATTCATTGATAATTATCAAGATCTAATGATGGAAAGATGGAATTCAAAGAAATATTAAAGTAAACAAATTTCGAAGAAATAAAATCGGTATACGTTGTAAAACAAAAAAAGTCGTAATTTTGGGAAATTTCTCTGCAACAAGTAAGTAAATGGAATGTCTTTTTGATTTCGGAAGAAGCCTTTTATAGGCCCTGTTAAAGAACTAAAATAGCCCTGAAACTGAGGGCATGTGTTCGCGCTGCTGGTTTAAGGGTCGCAGCAATACCATCCGTCAATATGCCACCCTTTCTTTTCAAAAGTCAACGTCATACAGTTAGTTACATACAGTTAACAACATCGTGAAATTGACGATTATTCCGATCAAAATCGTTCTTAATTTTTTTTTTCTCATAGAGCTCTATTCAGTCATTCCATACACTCTCTCAAACCATTCAAAAACGCTCCAAATTCACCGAGATAGAATCACTAACGTCATTCAAAATAAAAAGGGCCAGAAAAAAATCGCAATTTCACTGACACAATTTAAATTGTAAGCGTCTGATAGGTCTTGAAGACTTAGGAAGCTATTTATAGACCTTATGTGCATATTTAGTTACAGGGAGGTAATACACTTTGATTATTTTGTTCATCTTGAACAAAATCTTGAACAAAATTAGAGATGTTGGATTACCTCCCTTGAATTTCACCCAAAGTTCGCTCCACACACTAATTCAATTTCATTCAAAAATCATTCAAAAATCAAATCAAATATTATTATTTCACATAAAGCCACGTGGAAACATGATTTTCAACGGCTGTTGGTCGTATCAAAACGCATTGCATTGCGATGTCAGTTGGCTCGGAAATGAAATGTTCCTTTCAATGCTCAATTTATTTAGAGTTCTTACAATCATTTCAATTTCTTTTTGGTTGTCATTTTGGTGAAAATTACGAAAGGCTAATTTTGAAAGCGTCTGATTTTTGGATTTTAACTGAATAGATCCTTAACGCAGGTCTGATTGACGATTACATATCAGGTTTTGATACTCTGAGACCTTATCTACACACTAAGTACATATTCAGAACGTACATGCTCAAATGATTTGTAACTTTGCACGGTGTGAACCAATAAATGTGCATGGTGGGGAATCTTTTAAAACGTTTAAAAACGTCTTGGTATCCTGTTTTTGTAATCTGAACACAGAACAAATTTACCAAATTAGGCGCAAAAACACTACTTTTTCGGGTTAAGTGGAGCCATTTTAGCTTCGCTGCGGATCTACTAGTGCATTTACATGAGAAAGAGGGGAAAGGTCGCGGAGTCGCAATTTTTAATTGTTGCTCCTAGGGACAACCTGCACACGCATAGTAAACCATCTGTGGAAGGTTGAAAAAGGTGTGAACGTTTTCAGAGCGCGTGTGTCATGCTTTGATTGAAACTGTATTAAATCCTGAAATTCATAAATCAAAATTTCACACAGTGTAACAGCGATTTGAAGGTAATTAAAGAATTCTTAAAAATAAGAACCAAGTAAATATCTGACAAAACTTTAGCCGAATGCTCTTATTTCTTTCTTAAAAGAACTCATCGACTCTTTATGTGAATAAATAAATGATAAACGGCGAAATTGCTTGTTAAGATATTACCCTTCACAACGTTTTTCATTTTTTTTTTTTTGTGGTGAAGAGTCATTTTCGGTTTTAGATAGCATTGTCAAATTCTAATTCGGCAAACTGTCATTTTGTATATTTTTCACTGCCATTATACAACTGAATCCTCCATTAACAGTCACAAATAAGGCCAGTTATGCAGTATTGTAAGCATTTTAACGTTTTTGGTGGTTATTCCCATAAAAAAATCTGGGTTCGCGCTTGTACGAAGGGAAGGAGGGATTAATAAGGTTGTAAATTTCTTTAAAAATGTTCAAAGTTTTACCAGGGAAAATTTTGATTAACACTCACTTAACATTGACATTTACAATTCAGAAATGATTTTATATCCCATTAGATGTAGTTGTTTATGATGATTCGAGGTATTCATGAACAGAGTAAGCCTAAAGTACCTGAAAGTGCAAATGTTCTTTGATAGATTTTTCAATTCTTCAGAAAAATGGGATTGATTTTCTTCTACAACCCAGGACACGGAAACAATAAATTCTTGCTAATTTCTCTGACATTTCACCGGGCATTGCTTATTATTTTCATTCACAATTTACTAGGTGAGATGTTAGGGATAGTAATAATTCAACTAGTCAACTACACGATGTTTTTAACTTTTCAAGATTACTTTGAAATTTCAATCTTTCAACTTTGAAAAACTTCTGACAGATGCTAGAATAGTTATATAGAGGATAATTTACAGGTTATGTCTTATATGAAAAATATTTGACGAATATGCTTTATTTGGCACAAACGAATTCTTCATTCAAACTCGATTTTACTAGATGTACTTCTTGATATTATATCGATAGGTCTCCTTAACCCGCAAAGATGTGACGGTTCTTTTGCGAAATACCTTATTTTTATTGATCGTTTACTGGTTCTATCAAATTTATGTGGATTCGTTGGATGTTTTTATCAGTTTCGCAATTGATAAACATCAAACAAAGTGATTATTTAATGCGAAATAAAGAATGCGACATCATATAATGTTATATTTTCGTGGAATCGGTTAAAGTATCGTAACAAGAGCATCCGTAAAAATGTCATCATTGCAATTCAAAAAAACGCCGTCTTGTAATAAGTCACATCGTCAAATTGACATTTACTCAGATCAAACCAGTTCTACCTCATTCAAACCAGTTCTACCTCATTCAAACCAGTTCTATCTCGTTCACTCAGCGCTTCTGTCCTTCACTACAACCACCTAATCAAATCGCTTAAACAGCTCTAGAATTTGTTCAAAAACGCTTCGAAATCATTCAAAATGATTAACATTTCAATCAAGCGATCAGGTAAAAAACAAATCGCTAATTTAGTTCAGTTGGACAAATACTGCCTGTTTTACTCCCCTTAAAAATCACTTAAAATTTGTTCATCACACTCATTCAATTCCATTAATAAATCATTCAACTTCTCAAATTCACGTTATTCTTAGCTGTAGCGCCAGTTGATAACGCGTCGGACTCCCAATCATCGGGTCCGGGGCTCGATCCCTGACGGTGGCACATATTCTATCGACTCTATTGACTGAAGTCATAATGTCAATGTCACAATGGGCTGCCAACATCAAAGTCCCTGGCTAGCCCCAAAGCCCCAAACCAAACACACCATACAAGCATACAAAATCACAAGTAAAGTTGCCTATGAGATACAAACGGCATCTTTTAAGTGGACAAAATCATTCAAAAGTTTGGCAAATAATTCGTAGTGTTCGAAACAAAACAAAACAAACAAAAAAAATTCTACAAATTAAATATATTTTGTGTACATATATCTGGTTACTATATAAATAGGGATACTATGGGACATATTACTCAAATTCAAAAGGCCCTGTCACACCTCAACGTTTTAGCCAATGTGTGCCTTACGCGTTTGAGAAAACGACAGTAAAATGTCGGCATACGCTGACCTACATATTCCTTTTGCTTAATCGCGACGCGGTTGTAGTGTGTTCGTAGCGTGTGAGTAACGCGTGAGTAACGTGCCAAGATCGTGTAGATAACGTATGTCAGGCTATACTAGCGTTCTTGAGCGTGTCGTCGTCGTCCTTGGAACGTGTTTGTAACGCGCGACTAAAGTGTTTTGGCGTGTTTGATATAGTAATAAAAATTCTTTAGCTATACAATTACCAATTTAAATAAATCATTTTATGATATAAACAGGCCACTAGCTGATGCTAATGGTTTAAAAGTTGAAAAATACACTTATAGCTGTACAATTACATATTACAAGGAGGGACCCTAGTGAAAAATACTTCCTGAGGTCATTGTATTTCTATGGTAAAAGTAGTTCCGAAAGTAAACGTAGTCCCTCAAAAGTTGAGCTGGTTTGGGTGTAAAACAGTGATTTGTATGTTGTTTTACTTGTTTTTAAGACATTTCACATCTATTCGAGAGTATGCAAGTGCACTTTACTATCTCTTTGCAGGTATTCATTATATTGAATGCGGATGAAAAATCGTAGGCATGAATCGTGGACCGACAACTTGATACAGTCCGAAAATAGTGTTCCTGTTTGACAAAAATATTTTAAAAACTTGCTTATCGACATATGTGACATTTTTATTTAAACGAAAGTTCTTGGGAAGAAACAACCTATAAACCTCATATGTTTACGAAATTTCTGGAACGTAATAAAGCATGGAGAAAAAGACCCATTTCATATAAAGTAAAGAGGACAGAATTTCACAGGGGTCTGACCAAAAGCATCCATATTGAAAAAGAAAAATAAAAAAAAAAAAAAAATAAATAAAAAAATATAAAAAAATAAAAAAAAATGTATATTTCAGATTGACTTAAGCTTCTTGGATTTTTTTTTCGAAATTTTTTGCGGAATGGGAAGAAACGAAAATAATTTCTTTCTCCAACGATATTCTCTACCACAGAGGAAGCTTTTACTTGAGAAAATATCTATTTTAATCTTGTCATATAATCTAGAAAGGAATCAGGAAGGGGACGAAAAAAAAAAATACGGTCGAACATTCTGTCTATCACTCATTTCTTTTTAAATCTTGGGTTTTTGATAAATTGGTAATTATCAAATTAACCGAATAAATCTTAGTTTATTGTATAAAGTATCTCGCGAACGTAAGAACCACGGAACAAATATGCAAGCCAGAAACGCGATAGTTAAAGACCATTTAGGCTTCTTTTTTAATTTGACTCGCCTTTATTTCATGAATAAGATATCCATAAAAAGGTATTTGTATAATCTTCTCAAGTAAGATTCGTTTGTATGGTAGAAAAGGCAACCAGCTTGACTTGAATGCTAGAAAAATCGCATTTTTATTTATTTTACTTTAGAATCAGAAAATAATACAGTGCATTTTCATATGACCCACAACCGTTGAAAATCCTATTTCCACGTCGTTTAATAGGAAGTTCCATGATCAAAAGAAATAGTAACCTTTTGGCAAATGGAAACTGCAGTCTTGCCTTAACGATTCACTGACTGTTGAATACGTTTTCGAGCGATCGGAAATCGTGCCCCACGTTGCAGTTTAGTACACGTGAGAGGTAATATTTCACAAACGTTTTTCAAACGCTATTGCAAACGTTCTTGTCTTAACCAGAGCGAGGTTTACATTTCGAAATTGTAAAGGCAGAAATTAACCAGCAATGTGTTCAGGATGCATACGGTTCTTTACGCGCAATGTAGTGAACCCGTAATAGTTCCTCAACTTTAACAGTATTAACCGATTTTCCCTAGTGATTTTATAAGAAACTTCGGTTATCTTTGTGAAAGATCATGAGTTCCGAAATGTTGCGGAACTATTACTGGTCCACCACCTTTAGAAATAAACCTGTGCATAACAATTCTAATCTAGAAAGCCGCATAGTCAAGCCTTGTGTTCAGAATGACTAAACGGTACAAAATGTTTGCCAATTTTACCCCGCTTTATGCGCAAGTGCAGGCGCAAACCGAAGTATAATAGAAAACAGTTTGCACCGTTTTGTCATCCTGAACACATGGCAGTTTTTGATACCTGGAGACGCAATATAAATTACAAGGCACATGTTGAGAACTGTTGTTGTATCATGAACACGGAACACATTTTACCAATGTTTACGCTACTTCTCCAGGAGTGGCGGAACCATATCAGCTTCTCTTCCGTTCCATTAGAGCAATTTACATGACAAAAGGGTAAAAGGTCACAGAGTTGCACCTTTAATATGTTACTCGAATGGACAATCTTGCACACGCATGGATAACCATCTGTGGAGAAAACTTAAAAAAAGCGAACGTTTTCAGAGCGCGCGTATCATACTTGGATCTGAACTGTATTAGTTCTATCCTGAAATTCAAAAATCAAATTATCGCACGGTGTTACAGCGATTTAAAAGAAAATAATGAAATTCGAAAAAAAAAAAAAAAAAAAACACAAAAACACAAAAAAAACTCCCAAGTGATTATGTGTCAAAGCTTTAGCCGAATGCTCTTATTTCTCTCTAAAAAGGACATATTGAGTTTTTATGTAAAGCAAAAAAAAAGTATAAAAAGGCGAATGTGCTGGATAAATAGAGGATAATCGTTTGTTTCGGTGTAAGATCGATTTAAATTCATTGAGTGAACAACAAAATTTCTTTATTGCAAAAATGAGACAAAATGTGAAACTAGGACATATTTTCGTAAAGCGCGTCATTTTGCGTAATTGCTATGCAACGTTTATTATGATGTCACTTATTTCCCCCCGCATAGATGACGTCAGAAAGGATGAAATGCACAAAAGAATGGTATAAGTTTTTGATAATTTCACTGCTTTTGGGGTTAGTTAAGATTCTCAAGTGATATTCTACCGTTACTTCTCGATAAACCTCCGAAAAGCACCAAAGAAAATACATTTCAAAAACCTTTCACAACGTTTTTTTGTACTGAAGAGTCATGTTGTAAATCTTTTTATAATATGACCTACGTCGCGAGAGTGAAATAACGCCGTTGAATATTTTTGATATTACACGGGTGTTATAACACTATGCAAATGAGCTCAGAGCGAATAGCAACGCTATTTTGTTACCGCGAATATGACGTCATAATATATACATTGTGACGTCAGTTTTAAACGGCGTTTTAAGTTTCGCGGAAAATTGAAATGTTGAATTTTAAGAAATTAGACGAATTTTCGCAAAAATTCGGGTTATATATTAAATTGAATATAAAATGTGTGCTCATAAAATACAGAATTTATTAAACTCGTCATTTAAAACAGATTAAATTTCGGCGCAGCCTCGTTTTATCTGTATATAGATGACTCGTTTAATATATTCGGTATTCCATGACAACTCAATCAATATCCTCTATTTCACTGCTATTATCTAACTGATACCGAAAAAACACAGTCACAAATGAAGTCTGTCCTACAATATTGCAAGCATTTTAACGTTTTTGCTGGGTATTCCACTAGAAAAATCTAGATTCGCGCTTGTACGAATAGGGGGGGGGGGGGAGGGGTTAATTAAAATGTAGTTTTCTTTAAAAAAAATGTTTAACGTTTTACAGGGGCAAATTTTGATTAACCATCACTTAACATTGACAAGCAGCTCAAAAATGATTTTATATCTTATTAGATACAATTATTAAACTTGATTCGAGGTATTCATTAACAGAGTAAGCTTAAAGTACAACAAAGTAATTTGATAGACTTTTTTCCATCCTTTAAAACCATGGGATTGCTTTTGTTCTACTACCAAGGTCACACAACCAAATAAATCCTGCAAATTTCTCTGACATTTAACCGGGCAATGCTTATTATATTCATTCACAATGGACTAGGTGAGATTGTGGGATAGTTTTCGTGATTGTCGTAATATAACTTGCGAAAAGGCATTGAGGAACACATGTTGGAAAAACACGCGCCGCTGTCAAGGATCGAACCCAGTACCATATGATTATGACGCTATGGCGGCGGCTTTTGAGCAGAAAGGGGAAATGTTTGCACAAATCGATACTCTAACCGACACCACGAAAACGTTCCATGATTTTGATGGCGCAATTGTTTTAGAAGGATAAAGAAAGTTAACTGATTTTTATCAAACGCAACGGTAAATAGAGTACGACAAAAAACGAAAGTATTCTTAATTTAAAAATGTTAATCTGATAGTGAATTGGTTGATTGAACGGAGTTTTACGCCGCTTTCAACATTATTTCTGTTATATCGCGACGGCTGGAGCCCCTAAGAATGGATTCCTGGTATTTCCCTCACCAGTACAATCATCACATCCTTTCCTAGCCTCCAGCTGCTATCTCACATAGGTCTTCGATGATCAACCCATTTGTGATAGACTAATAGTCGGAAAGAATGAGTGCCGCGGTGGGGAATCAAGCCCGGGACCTTTAGATTGACAGTCCGACGCGCTAGCACTGCGCTATGACGGTGGCAATCTGATAGTGAAACCTAACGAATTTACATAAATATGATAGAACCAGAACACTATCAATGAAACTTCGTTATTTTACCAACGCATCGTCACTTCAGCTTATTCAGGCAGTATATAAAACTGTGCTGGTTATCAACAAAAGATATGTATTCTATGGATATCTTTTGTTGATTATCAGCACATTTTATTTGCAGCTTCTACAAATCTGGATATCAGTCTGGAGTTTTGCACATTCAGAACACCACTAGGCCAATCTCACGATCAACCTCGGATGTACATAGACGGACTATTTTTTAAAAATTACGGTAAAATATTGGAAAAACTCGATGACGTCAGTTAAAATGGCGTTAGCCCTCGAAACTTTGAGTGAAAACATTCGACGTCGTCAACGCTACTCGTTTAAGTCACTTTCGGAACACCACTAGGTCAATCTCACGATAAACCTCGGATGTAAATAGACGGACTATTTTTAAGAATTACGGGAAAACCTTGGAAAAACTCGATGACGTCAGTCAAAATGACGTTAGCCCTCGAAATTTTGAGTGAAAACATTCGACGTCACCAACGCAACTCGTTTGAAGTCACTGACGCGAAACCATCGTATACTTACATAAATGACTTTTAGATTCTTAAATAACGGCTGAAAAATCTTTAATTTTGAGAATGATTCGTCATTAAGATTTTTCAGTCGTTATTTACTGTAAAAAATATCAATCTAAAGATAGCGCCGGTTCGCTAGTTTTTAAATCGGGCTGTAAAGCCCGAATTTATATATATACCGTTTTCCAGACATCCAATCTGTTGGACACACTACATTTTTACCTTTATCTTCTGAGCAATGTGTTCGAGCCAATTTATGTGTTTACAAACACCGAAGAAACGGCCTTTTCAGTCACAATCTACAAACATTTTTATCTAATTTACTTTTGCGACAAACAGAGAAGAGTCTAATACAAAATTTGATGTAATTTTCGCTTTTAGTAATTACCAGTTAGTATTTTCAGTGTTCATAGCAAGATTTTCGGTTGAGTAAAGGAGTTGAAACGTACAATAGGTTAACTGTATGATAAATTTGTAGCAGTTACAATATTACTGCTCTTATTTTTTTCTCGAACGTTCATTTACCAGTTGTAGGGCTGACAACCAATCAAGATCTGTTATGATTATCACGTGGTCAAAACATACGCTTACCGAGGCTGGACACTTACATTTTGCGTGTTATCCACTGAGCTATTTATTCAAGACAAAAATAAGAAACAGCCTTTTCAGTCACAATCTACAAACTTTTTTTATCACTTTTACTTTTGCGATATAAAAGGAAGAGGCTTATACATAATTTGATGTAACTTTCGTTTTTAGTAATTACCAATAAGTATTTTCAGCCTTTTTATAAGCATTTCGGTTGAGTAAAGGTATTGAAACTATCTTCGTGCTGTTCTTAATTTGCTGGTCTAAAAACTGTTGAATGTGATCAATGTCTAAACCTACGGAGGGGTTACATTGTGAAAAAGGGGAAACATCTTCTTAAATTTCATAAAAGAACAACAACAACAATTCCTTACGCCTCCTCTCCGCTAACCTTCGTCTCGAGTTCTTTCTTCATTTGTCGTCTGTTGGAATCGTCTGCTTCTATAGTTGACATGGTTAAATCCTATTCTATTTTTAGCACAGATTCCTTTGCCATTGCGTTGATTTTGATCGGTTTATTACGGTTTACGCCGTTTTCGACTGATGTGGTCATATTGAGCGACTGGAGCACCTAACCATGGATTCCTATTGTTTCTTATACCAGTGCTACCACAACACCCTTACCCAGCCTCCAGCTGTTCCATCATTTAGTTCGCGATATCAGACCATTGATGGACGACATTTCTGTCTGAAGGGTATTTGCCACGGACGAGTATCGAATCCAGGACCTCTCGAACGAGAGGCAGGTGCGTTACAAACTGCGCTAAGGCCTAGGATTACCGTTACGTTTTGATTAACCGTCGGTGCTGTTATAAAATATCTTAACTACGGCTTTACTCAAGCCGTAGTTACGAGATTTATAACAACACCTACGAAATATTGTTTGTCCGATATTGCGTCATTATTAACCGGATAAAATCGTTCCCCATTGTGTTCTTACTTTTAGCTCTCTGCATGAAAAAGGGCTTTTCCAATGCACTGGACCAAGGCTAAATAATTTTGTTGAAATCTCAAGTGCAATTTTGGCATCTCTACTGTTACTGCGCCTATACACTGCAGAGACATGACCGGGATTTGCCATTATCTGCCTCTAGATAAATGCTTCCCCCAGGCATCAAATTGATACCGGTTCTACCCCCTTGACGTCTGACTGTATAGCGCAGTTGGTATCATGTTGGATAATCAATCTAAGTTGAACTTTGTTCAGTCCAAAGTTGAATGGAAATGTTTTGTGACATATCTCTCAAGTTGAGTGGCGATGTCTTCGAAAAGATGGAGTGTTAAGACAAAAAACTTACAAATTGGGCAAATATTTTACCAACTTTTATTGTCCAAAACATTTCTTGTACCTTTTATTTGAATAGGGATGAACGGCGCTATTAGCATTTTTTCTTTGAAATTGTGGTGGCTGAAGTAGGGCTGTAAGCCTACATCAAATATTCGGTGAACCGAATATCTTATTCCCAGCGAAATCGTATCAGAAGCGAATATTGGCGAATACCAAATGCGACAGGCACGGAAGATATTTCATTGGGGCCATTCTACTTTACATTTTTTCAATCTGTAAAACCATATCAATTCAAAATTTCATTTGAAAATTAAATAAATGATAGGTTAATATTCGGCCCTAGATACCACTCCAATTGACGAGTAGATATTGCCGTGGTCAAGGGGGGACCAGATCCGTCATGCACTTGTTTACAATTCGACAAGCGGGTTTAGTTGTTAAATTATTCTGGAAAAGTCAATGCGTTTTCTACAGAAATCATAAAAACCTTAATCGATGAATAAAAACTGGCTCCATCCTTCCCAAAATATGATTTAGAATTAGTTAACTACAGTTTAAGCAAAAACTAGCTCCGAGCAGAAAAGTCTAATATCAACCGAAATACTGTTAAAAGATATCGATAGTGAGTGATTTTACTGGCACCAAAACTCTTGAAGGTAAAAAATAGGTTCTTGTGCAAAAAATAAACCATGCATTATCATGGGGAAAGCGGCCTTAATGACAATTTCTTTGTTATAATCTAGTAGCCACCAATATAGCCCAATGTTCATGACACTTGGTCAGCATGTTTGTCAGGTCTCAAGGATGAACCCTATTGAAAATGAAAAGGATCTGTGCCATATCACGGGGCAAGGGGCCATTATGACTATTCTTTGTTTACACTCTAGAAGCCACAAATATGGTCTAATCATCATGAAACTTGGTCAGAATGTTTTAGGTCATGAGGCTGACATCTTTTGAAAATGGGAAGGATCCGTGCCATATCACTGGAAAAGGGGCCTAAATGACAATTTTCTTGTAAGAAATCCAGACGCCACAAATATGGTCCAATCTGCATGAAACTTGGTCAAAATATTTGCCAGGTCACAAGAATGAACTCCAAGAAAATGGGAAGGTACAATATCACAGGAAAAGGAGACTCAATGATAATCTACTTAAAATACCTCTAGCGGCCACAAATATTGCCCAAACTTTGTGAAACTTTGTTTTATCATAAAATGTTAGATTAATTGATAATTTACTTGAAATAATTCTAATGGCCATAAATATGGCCCAAACTTTGTGAAACCTGGTTTTATGTAGAAATTATCTTCTTTATGACATCTGCCTTATTAATTGATCTGATGTCCCAGTGATCAAAGAGACTCGGGTGAGCGATCTAGTACCGTCATGGTCCTCTTGTTTAGCCCCTAGTTTTGTACACCTTCTGTACTTTTTGATGACATAAGATAGATATTTATATCTTTTCACAAAGGAGTTTAAATTCAGTATGTAGTATGGTTTGTTTAGCTAAATAAAGAAAAAAAAACTTCTACGTTATATTACCAAGATTAGTACCTGTGCAACATTCAACAAGTGTTATATGACACTTCAAACTGTTGTCTGTGTGTCTGTCCGTCTTTAAACAAAACTTTGAAAACTCTTCCTTAGGGTTTATAAAATGAAATTTTGAAATGGTAGTTCTTGCTGGTTTAAGAAATATCCTCATTTGATTACATATACAGGAGAATTATTGCTTTCCCCTATAAATGACACTAAAGCTCACACATACATAGTTTGAATGGTATAGCTTTGCAAATCGCGATTTGAAACCTCACAACCCCTCCTTTCTGGTTTGAAAAACCCCAAAATCTCGAATTGGCTTTGATCACATATAAAAGTTTTATGATGAATAAGTTTAATTTGCCTCCATTTGGAGAGGTCGCTTTTATAAAACTCTCACGTTTTGATTAGTACAAATTCTCCTTGTTGAACTATCTTTTCCCTTTAAATTAGTGAAATTAGTACTTTCAGTGCTTTGATTTAATATGAATTTCGTCATTTCTTTGTGGTTAACTTTAATATTTTTGCTAAACAACCTACTACCTATGCCGTCCAGTACAAGTGAAAAGCGCTTTATGCAATGGTCAATATCTCTTTTAGAACAATTGGTCGTGAGCGACTCTATAATAGAATTAAAAGAAGGTAGATTCAAAATGACTTTTGCTCGAAAATCGTTTCGCAAATTATCATTCCACGACAAATAATTAAATTGTGTCTTGCGAATAGTATCGATCGAGATGGTCAATTTACCCTTAATAGTAAAATTAATTGACGCGTGATCTGACCATTCACAGAAAGGATTGACCTTAAAATTTTCCAAAATATAAAAATCTTTTTCTTTTAGCAAAAGATAGTCGATGACGCTTGCACCATTTTTACATGCATAGGTATAATTGCCAACTCCGTTATCTTTGAACAGTCTCCCGTTAGCTATACGCAGTCCGGTATCCTTGCACGTGTCCAACAATTTTAAACCGTGAGAAGTACAAACATTATCACATGAGTAACGGTACAGCGGGACGTCAACCGAGTAATCGCTCTCGTCAGCGTCGAGACTGTAATCACAAATAATATAATCGTACTTTGATCCGTTGTCAGTACACACATTTAAATCATGTACACTAGTTCTTTTTTCTTTAATGCTTTTCTGTGGTTTATCGAGAAATAACGGTAGATTATCACTTGATAATCTCACCACAAAAGCAGTGAAATTATCAAAAACTTATGCCCTACTTTTGTGCATTTCATCCTATCTGACGTCATCTATAATGGGCGTTATTAGTAACGTCACAATGAACGTTGCATACCAATCACGTGCAAAATGACGCGCTTTATGAAAATGTGTCCTAGAAATTTCACATTTTGTCTCACTTTTACATTTAAGAAATAGAATAATCGTTTTTTTCGTGTAAGATCGATTGATATTTCATTTCGTGAACAACAAAAGCTATATTTTCTCGTGAAAATATAGCTTTTGTTTTTCACTCAATGAAATATGAATCGATTTAACACTGAAACAATGGAAGTCGTGGGTTCGATCCCCGGTGGCGGCAAATATCCTTTCCGACGTAAGTCTCTCACCAATGGGTAGATAATCGTAAACCTATGTGAGATAGCAGTCGGAGGCTAGGAAAGGGTGAAATGGTAGTACAGGTGAAAGAAATACCAGGAATCCATTGTTAGGTGCTCCGACCGCCGCGATATAACTGCGAAATTGTTAAAAGCGGCGTAAAACCCATTCAAACAAACAAACAAACAATTATCCTCTATTTAATACTATACTTTTTCCACCATATGTATGTTTCATATCCAATACAAATGTCGAGAGTCATGCAATCAATGGTTTAATAAATTTCCCAAAGGGCTACTTTGAAAAAAGCTGCTTACTCTATATTACTTTCATTGAGAAATATAACCAATTTTTAGTCAATGAGAGAACACGAATGTTAATGGAATAAAGGAGAATTCAATAATTAACATGAATACTTAATAATAACAAAATGTAATTGACTATTGTGATGATTTTTTGAATTATGATGGGGTGAAATTGAAATAGTGTAATGTGAAGGTTTCTACTGATTTTAAAGGGAGGTAAAACATTGTCCAACCGGACGTAAATAGCGAAATTCTTACCCTTCCCTCCATTATTAAAATCTACACACTTTTCAGGTTCATATAATAAACAAAATCTACCTCAGGACACATGTTCTCCCGGTTGTATATAGAGGATATTAAGGTTCATGTAAAGTGTTTGAGACCCAATTTTAAGGGCATTCATTTGCCAAGAAAAAGCAGTATGTCCAGGAATATTATATATCAAAATGAAGCTATTTATGAGCAAAAGCAGTTGAAAAACATAAGACTGTTATAACTATAGCGGTATAGCCAAAACATTGTGGAAAAGGGTCATTTTGTACAAAACAAGCAACTGCGTGACTGTTGGATAAAATTGGCTTATATTTTAACAAAGTCCAGCCTAAAGTACCATCCAGGTAGTGCTACAACCATTGGTATAAAACTCAGCCCCAAAACGTAGTTATGCAAGCAATTTATTTTGACTTATTTTATAAACACATATGTCATATATGTCATTCTAATTTTGCAAACGTGTAGATCTTTTTAGGGTATGGTGTGTTATCACAACATAAATAGACATTAATTGTTTTTATACCTGTAAGGTTGTTTAGCAATATATCAATTTCTATTTCACAGAATGATAAATATATAGTAATATTGTAGATTATTGAATTAAAAAAAACTATAATTTGAAATAAATCACAAAAAACATTTCACAATATTATGGTGTGATGGTGCGCCATACCTTACATCTATTTTGAAAACTGACCAAACCGGTTTGACATGTATGTTGACAAAATAAATAGAAATTGATTGTTTCAAAAGCGCCTTTTCAGACCGAGTTTTATATCTAAGGTTGTAGCACTACCTGGATGGTACTTCGGACTGTACTTTGTTAAAATACAGGGCAATTTTATGCAACCGTCATGCAGTTGCTTGTTCTGTACAAAATGACCATTTTCCACAATGTTTTGGCTATACCGCTATAGCTATGGCGGTCTTATGTTGCCTAACTGCTTGTGCTCACGAATAGCTTCATTTTGATATATAACATACCTGGACATACTGCTTTTTCTTGGCTAATGAAGTGCCCTAAATATTGGGTCTCAAACACTTTACATGAACCTTACATGAGTGGTCATGAAAACATTCACAGTTTAAGTTTCTGGGGAACGGGAGTACTTTTAGTTCTGGGAGCAGCAACCATTTATTTTGCTAACGTGTGGACCTTCTCAGTTTGAAGTTATAAAACACGATTCCTATGAATACAGACTTATTCAAGAAAACTAGACAAGCCATTATACAAGAGGTTAAAATTGCAGTTTAAATACAATAACTACCTATCTCTATGAGTCGTCTACTCTCCCTATTCGTATAAAATTATTGAGATAAGTTTGTTTTCATGGCAGTATGTGCAAAAATGTACAAATCACACTGTATTAATGGGCGAAAAATTTCATTTTCATTTCATAATCACAAGAAACAGAAATTTATTATACTATTAGTTGAATGTCATCGAGCAAAAAAAAGTCACATAACAAACCTTTTTTTAAAACGTTGTTCATGGAACTTAGTCTCGCGCGAGCATCCAAAATGTGCAGTGTGCTCATTTTTAGCTCCACTGGCCGAAGGCCACTGGGGCTCTTGTCATGGCGCTGTGTCCGTCGTGCGTCCGTACGTCCGGTCGTAATTTTCTTTAAAAATCTTCTCCCCAATAACTACTAGAAGAATTTCAACCAAACTTTACAGGAATGATCCTTGTGTGACACTCTTCAAAGCTGTGTAAGAAATTTTAATCGAATGAAAAGCATGGATTTTATGGGCCAGGCTAATTGCCTGATATGGTTGTATGTGACTTTTCTCAGAGTCTAATAGATGGATACCAATCAAAATTTACTTTTTGTCAGCCTAATTAGCTCTGTTGGTAGAGCACCGGACTTCAAAACCAATGAAGTTCGACGGCATGGTTTCAATTCCCGGGCTTGCACACTAACAAAAAACTAATTGTCTTTCGGACGAGATGTTAAACCGAGGCCCCATTTAAGAACCATGGCGGAGCTCAGCAGTAATTTCATCATGTATCCTTGCACTATCCCTCGTAACAACTAAACGTCTTCTGGGGGCGTCACTTATATGGGCATGTGCTACGGTAGCGACGATAAATAAACGGATATAAACACACAAATTTTACATGAGTGATCCTTCAGTGACTCTTTATCAGTCTACCAAAAGGTATTGTGATTGAATGAAAAATATTTCTTTTATGGGCGGAGGTAATTTCTCTATATGTTATATGGAAGAAAATTTGAAAATCATTTTCTCGGGATCTAACAGATGGATATCAACCAAATTTTATTAGCATGTTTCTTTGTTAACCTTTTATTAGGCTTCACAAAATTACTTTGATTGGATGAAAAATATGTATTTTACAGACCGATGTCAGTTTACTATATTTCATTTATCAATTTTGATTCTTTTTTATTTTTGGAAATACTTTAGTATGCACTTTGTTAAAATATGAGCCAAATTTATCCAAGAGTCTTGCAGTTGCTTGTTCTGTACAAAATGACCCTTTTTGCCAAGAAAAAGCAGGATGTTCAGGAATATTATATACCAAAATGAAGCTATTTATTAGCACAAGCAGTTGGGCAACAATAGACCATCATAGCTATAGTGGTATAGCCAAAACATTATGGAAAGGGTCATTTTGTAGAGAACAAGCAACTGCATGACTGTTGTAAAGGATTGGTTCATATTTTAACAAAGTCTAGCCTAAAGTACCATCCAGGTAGTGCAACAAACGGTGCTATAATATTCGTGCACAAAACGTAGTTATGCAAGCAATTAATTTTGACTTATTTTATAAACACATATGTCATATATGTCATTCTAATTTTGTAAACGTGGAGGTCTGTGTAAGGTATGGTGTGTTATCACAACATAAATGGACATAAACAGTTTATATACCTGTAAGGTTGTTTAGCAATATATCAATTTCTATTTCACAGAATGGTGAATATATAGTAATTTATTATAGATCATTGAATTTAAAAAAAAACTATAATTTGAAATAAATCACAGAAAATAATTCAAAATATTATGGTGTGATGTTGCACCATACCTAAAATCTATTTTGAAAACAGACCAAACCGGTTTGACATGTATGTTGACAAAATGAATGGAAATTGATTGTTTCAAACGGTCCTTTTGAGACTGAGTTTTATATCAAAGATTGTAGTACTACCTGGATAGAACTTTGGACTGTACTTTGTTAAAATATTGGGCAATTTCATCTTACCGTCATGCAGTTGCTTGATATGTAAAAAATGACCCTTTTCCACAATGTTTTGGCTATACCGCTATAGCTATGGCGGTCTTATGTTGCATGAATACCTTCATTTTGATATACAATATACCTGGACATAAAGCTTTTTCTCGCCTAATGAAGTCCCCTTAAAATTGGTTTCTAAAATACTTTACATGGACCTCAAGCGATGAATACATTTACCATTGAGGAATATCAGTGCCTACGGAAAGCTTTGTCTTAACTCGGGGGACTTTTTTTCATATCATCATAAAATTTTACCTTCAGTAATTAACGGTTCCGTGGTCGAGAGGTGTAGGTCGCAATAATACGAGGTATACTTTTGACGGTTCAAATCTGCATATAATATTTTGTCTTTTTTTCTTTCTTTCTTTTTCTTTTTTTTTTCTGCTGTTAACATATCACAAAAAGACCAGACATGACTTCCTTGTGTTTTCTGACGATATATTTATTAGAAACCTTTACTTTATACTTTTGTCAAAAAAATTGTGTTCATTCATTCCAAACACTCACTCAAATCAATCAAAAACGACGCTCCAAAATCATTAAAAAACATTTAAAAATCGTTCAAGACTTTCAGCAATGAATTCAAATCGATCTATTTATTCTACGATTTTATTAGCTGATGTGGATTCTCAAGCGCCTGATTGGTCCACAAATATGCACAAACAGAGGAGTGCGTTTATTTTGTTGAAGGGAGGTAATTAATATCCCTAATTTTGTTCACGCTGAACAAGATTAGGAAAATTGGCTTACCTCCCTTTAATATCACTCAAAACTCGCTCCACACACTCATTCAATTTCATTCCTAAATCATTCTAAAATCATTCACCTTGTCAATTTCACGATGTTGTTAACTGTACTAGCTTGTCGAAATTTGAACAAGCCAATAGAGAAGTGTAAGTCAGACAACTTTTTTTAAATGCAGCTTGTAGAACCTTTTTTGTATATTTGAGAGAACACACGGATTCCGAGCATACAAAGGATCTTATTTGTTATTGTCTAATAGATACATGTAGAGATAGTTGAGTTGTAAAATAAATTCTAATTAATAAAACAAGAGGACCATGATGGTCCTAGATCGCTCACCCGACTCTCTTTGATCACTTGCACATCACATCAAGTAAAAAGGCAGATGTCATAAAGAAGATAATTTCTACATAAAACCAAGTTTCACTAAGTTTGGTCCATTTTTGGACTTATCTTTAAGACTCCTTTTCCTGTGATATGGCATGAATCCTTCCCATTTTAAATAGAGTTCATTCTTGTGACCTGGCAAACATTTTGACCAAGTTTCATGAAGATTGGACCATATTTTGTGGCGTCTAGAGCTCTTAAAAGAAAATTGTCATTAAGGCCCCTTTTCCCGTGATATGGCACAGATCCTTCCCATTTTCAAAAGAGTTCATCCTCATGACCTAACAAACATTCTGACCAAGTTTCATGAAGATTGGGCCATATTTGTGGCCTCTAGAGTGTAAACAAGAATATTGTCATTAAGGCCCCTTTTCCCGTGATATGGCACGGATCCTTCCCATTTTCAATAGGGTTATTCCTTGTGACCTGCCCAACATTCTGACCAAGTTTCATGAAGATTGGGCCATATTTGTGGCCTCTAGAGTGTAAACAAAAAATTGTCATTAAGGCCCCTTTTCCCGTGATATGGCACAGATCCTTCCCATTTTCAATAGGGATCATCCTTATGGCTTGGCCAACCTTCTGACCAAATTTGATGAAGATTGGGCCATATTTGTGGCCTCTAGAGTGTTAACAAGAAAATTGTCATTATGGCCCCTTTTCCCTTGATATGGCACGGATCCTTCTCATTTTCAATAGGGTTCATCCTTGTGACCTGGCCAACATTCTGACCAAGTTTCATGATGATTCGGCCATATTTGTGGCCTCTAGAGTGTAAACACTAAGATTGTTGACGCCGGACGACGGACGACAGACGACAGACGACGCACGACGCACGACGGACGACGGACGACGGACATTCAATGATCACAAAAGCTCACCTTGAGCACGATGTGCTCAGGTGAGCTAAAAAAATATTAGAAATAGAAAGAAATTGAAACTAGTAATGGGTAAGACATTATTATTGTTTTTGAAAATAACAAATAAGATTTTTTGAGGCTCGAACCACGGATCTTATGTTCTGCAGTTGGTCGACCTTACAATTATATCTAGAACAACCCTCTACCTATGCTAGCGTGAAATAAAGATCGACTCCCGAGATAATACGAAAACTACCGAATATGTAAAGTAGGAATCATGTGATCATTTAGATAGAGGTTATGCCCAATCAGATCAAAATTAATTTTTAGTTATACAACGCTCGTAGTTGTATCTGTGATATATACTTTTGAAATATTGTTCTCTGATTGGTCGATTCGCCTCAAGCGTGGCCTGAGGACTGCGTTGTAAAACTCCCTATAAGTAAAAGTTCAGAATGAAAGTACAGGAAATGAAAACATGATTTAGAAAGGTGCTAGAAACAAAATGTAATTCACAATTGTTCGTGGGGGTTTGCAGTTTTATCTTATAAAACCATTTCGTACTAAATAACTTCAGTAAATCCAAAAGGCAATTTATATTTTTAAGTTGGAATGCGGAGCAATTCCAACTTAGATTTAACAAAACCGCAAAATGAACACAAGATAATTTCATTTCGGGTTTCTTGAGAACACATATCACGTGAACAGGATGTGAATACACTTCGGCCTATTTTGTATATCTCAACTTGACAAAGCCATACAGTTTATTTCATCAAAAAGTAATAATGCTGTACAATTACACAACTATCACTTCGTGTTTATTATTAACACGCTTATTTATGTTTTAAACGACATTTATTGAAAGTTGCGTACGAATATATTAGTATCACATGTTTGTATTACTATATTTGGAAATCATGTGATAAGTCAAGTCCAATTAGGTCAGCAATTGACAATTAGCACTATCCAATCACGTGATCTGCTTATTTGGTAATGTCGCGATCTGTTTTCTCAGTATTGTGGCAATAGGACAGACCGATCACGTGATCTGCCTATTTAGTAAGGTCGCGACCTGTTTTTCGTAGAATTATATTATAGCTTCTTTTAAAGGTATATTTTCTCTTTCTGAACGTTTAACTTTTGACAAGATGTTATATTGTAAATTTCTGTCTAAGCTACGAAATAAATACAATTTTTTTTTAAAGTGATGATACACTTTTAAAGTTAATATATTTTTGCAACATATTGTCGTTTGTTTTCCGTCATATTGCAGTTATCTACATGAATGTTTTATTGTAAAAACCCAATACTCATCCAATAAAACCCTTACCACCACATCTTTCATTGAATTATGAATATCTTTGCCCAATTGAATTCCAACACCAAGACAATTTGCTATTTGAAACAAACCATCTAGTTCAACTTGCTTTCTTCACATGCTTACACATCAACATGTTTAAGAGCACCATCATACAGTTAGTTACATCGTGAAATTGACATTCATCTCAATAGAAAACATTCTTAATCGCTCGCCCAGCGCTCCATTCATTCATTCCAAACACTCACTCAAACCATTCAAAAAACACTCAAAGTTATTAGAAAAATAAGATCATTGATTGATTGATTGAATTGAGTTTAACGCCGCTTTCAACATTATTTCAGTTATATCGCGGCGGCTGGAGCACCTAGCAATGGTTTCCTGGTATTTCTCTCACCAGTACAACCACCACATCCTTTCCTAGCCTCCAGCTGCTATCTCACATAGGTCTACGATTATCAACCCATTGGTGAGAAAAAATAAGATCAACATGTACATTCAAAATGAATTAAGCAAGAACCAAATCGCGATTTCACTGACATAAATGAAATTTAAAGCGTCTGATTGGTTCTTGGCGAAATAGAAAACTATTGATTGAACTTTTATGCATATTTTATATAGGTTTTATATATCGCTAATTTTGTTCATCCTGAAAAAATTAGCGACATTGGATTCCCTCCCTTAAATTTCACTCAAAACTCGCTCCGCTTACTCATTCAAGATCATGCTTAAATTATTCCAAATCGTTCACCCTTCAATTTCACGATGTTATTAACTGTACCCCCAACTCAGAAGAAGATGAGCATAATTATATTGATTTCATCATGTCTGGCTCTCAGTCCATTGACCTTTTGCTTTCAGCTAGATAAACAGAGAAGCAATTGACCTACAATAACGAAACTTTACACAAATATTGCCCATGACCCAAAGAAATGCGCCATTGTTTCGGGGTCATAGGTGTCACAGGCATCAGTAAATTTTAACAGTTAACAGTTTCAACTCTAAGTGAACAACCAATTGACCCAAATCATAGAACTTGACACAAATGTTGTCAATGACCCAAGAAAGTGCCCAATAGTGGAGTTTCATAGGTCGAAATCACAATTGAACTTCGTCCAAAAATTGTATTGAGATTCCAACTCATGAAGTAAAAGACATCCCTGCGAAAAAATCTTTTCATCATGGAAAAATCATTTGCGACACTTCTAATTTAAAATGTAATCGATAACTCAAATGGAGCAGAAGTTTATTGAAAAATAATATAAAAACTGTTTGGAGTGTATAAGGTCGCCTGTGTGTCCATAAGTCGGCTGGAGGGTCCGTATCATTTTCTTCCTTTTTAGCTCACCTTACCACAACGTGCTCAAGGGGAGCTTTAGGATCACCCTGACTCCGTCGTCCGTCGTGAGTCGTCACCCTTCTTAAAACTTCTTCTTCTCCTAAACCGCTGGGCAAATTTCAATGAAATTTTGCCAGAATGTTCCCTGACTGACCCTTTTCAAAATTATCGCTATATTCTAATTGGCCAATAAATATGGGTATGGCAGGGCGGGGTTTATTTTGAGCCCAAAATCTTTGAACGACATCTCCTCCTGAACCACTGGGCAGATTTCAATGAAACTTTGCAAGAATGTTCCTTTGATGACCTTCTCCAAACATTGTTGGCAAAATTTTCATTAGCCCCTAAATATGGGCGTGGCAGGGTAGGGCTAATTTTGAGTCTCCTCTGTAATGAATGGGTTGGCAGGGTCAATTATGATTGCTTATAATTGGAATGTCTCCTTTTCAACAATTAGGCAAGTTTGAATGAATCTTTGCCAGAAAGTTTCTTGGATAAGATCCACTGGACCAATCGAATTCAGGTGAGCCATTCTGTCCCTCTTGGTATAATTTTTCTTCCATCAGATTCAGGCCTGTATAGCGATTCAGTGGTTTAAGCGTCTCTCGTTGTTGAAATACATTGATTTATATATACGCCCGTCAAAAGACGAGACATATTATGTGATCACCTGTGGTAGGCGGGAGGCGTCAGCTTCAATAGTAGCTTGAGGTCACCGCCTCTCGAACGCATTCCAACTTATCAGTACTTTCAGTACTTTGATTATTGATTGCTTGTGTGGAGCGTGTTTTGATTGAAATAAAAAAGGAGGGGAAATCCATTATTGCTAAAAAAAATGTCTCAAATATATTCATGGGCCAATCAGATTTATGCCTAGAATTTTTTAAAAGAGTCTACCAAGAAACATTCTGGCCAAGTTTCACTAAAATTTGTTACGTGGTTCAGGAGGATATGTCGTTCAGAGATTTTTATTTATAGACAAAGCATTATTTTCGATCAATTCTTGACACAGTCTCACCCAGGGATAACACTGCAAGAGGTAGCATTGAAATTGGCCAAGTGGCTTAGGAGGAGGTGTCATTGAAAGATTCAATAGTAAAAAAATGCTTCGCCAATATTTATGAGTCCATCAGAATTTAGCGTACAATTTTTGAAAAGGATCACCCGAGGAGCATTTTGGCCCAGTGATTAAGGAGGAGATGTCGTTCTAAATGTTGACGACACAAAGCTCACTTTGCGCGCGACGGTTGATCGATTCAAGGTGATCCTAATAGCTCCCATTGGGCGTGTTGTGCTCAGATGAGCTAAACGTGCGAGAAAACTAAAAATAACCGACGAATTACTTGTTAACTTCAATATTATTCTTTTTCCACCAATTGTATGTCTCATATCCAATACAATTGTCGAGAGTCATGCACTCAATGGTTAAATAGATGTCCCAAAGGGCTACTTTGAAAATAGCTACGTACTCAAAATGGCTTTCACTGAGAAATGAGCCTGTGCGTGAGATTTCCAACAATTTCAAATATGCGCAAAGCAACGACTCTGACCAGCCTGTTCATCAGCACAGTCTGACCAGAGTCTTCACTGAGCATTTTGTAGATAGATAAGGTCTCAAAGTATATGTAAACCAACAAATAACCTTATATTTACAGTATGTGGCTGTCTACGTTGCCCAATGTTTGCACCTCAAGAAAATTTCAAATTGTTGGAAGTGTCACACACAGGCTCAAATATAACCAGTTTTTCAGTTAATGAGAGACTACGAATGTTACTGGAAACAAGGAGAATTAAATTATCAAAACTAAATGGACACTTAATAATAACAATATGTAATTGACTATTCTGATGATTTTGGAATGATGTTGGGGTGAAATTGAAGAAGTGTGATGAGGTTTTTACTGATTTTAAAGGGAGGTAAAACATTGTCCAATCGGACGTAATTACCAAAATTCTTACCCTTCCCTCCATTATTAAAATCTACACACTTTTCAGGTTCATATAATAAACAAAATCTACCTCAGGACACATGTTCTCCCGCTTGTATATAGAGGATATTAAATGAGTGGTCATGAAAACATTCACAGTTTAAGTTTCTGGGGAACGGGAGTACTTTTAGTTCTGGGAGCAGCAACCATTTATTTTGCTAACGTGTGGACCTTCTCAGTTTGAAGTTATAAAACACGATTCCTATGAATACAGACTTATTCAAGAAAACTAGACAAACCATTATACAAGAGGTTAAAATTGCAGTTTAAATACAATAACTACCTATCTCTATGAGTCGTCTACTCTCCCTATTCGTATAAAATTTATTGAGATAAGTTTGTTTTCATGGCAGTATGTGCAAAAATGTACAAATCACACTGTATTTATGGGCGAAAAATTTCATTTTCATTTCATAATCACAAGAAACAGAAATTTATTATACTATTAGTTGAATGTCATCGAGCAAAAAAAAGTCACATAACAAACCTTTTTTTAAAACGTTGTTCATGGAACTTAGTCTCGCGCGAGCATCCAAAATGTGCAGTGTGCTCATTTTTAGCTCCACTGGCCGAAGGCCACTGGGGCTCTTGTCATGGCGCTGTGTCCGTCGTGCGTCCGTACGTCCGGTCGTAATTTTCTTTAAAAATCTTCTCCCCAATAACTACTAGAAGAATTTCAACCAAACTTTACAGGAATGATCCTTGTGTGACACTCTTCAAAGCTGTGTAAGAAATTTTAATCGAATGAAAAGCATGGATTTTATGGGCCAGGCTAATTGCCTGATATGGTTGTATGTGACTTTTCTCAGAGTCTAATAGATGGATACCAATTAAAATTTACTTTTTGTCAGCCTAATTAGCTCTGTTGGTAGAGCACCGGACTTCAAAACCAATGAAGTTCGACGGCATGGTTTCAATTCCCGGGCTTGCACACTAACAAAAAACTAATTGTCTTTCGGACGAGATGTTAAACCGAGGCCCCATTTAAGAACCATGGCGGAGCTCAGCAGTAATTTCATCATGTATCCTTGCACTATCCCTCGTAACAACTAAACGTCTTCTGGGGGCGTCACTTATATGGGCATGTGCTACGGTAGCGACGATAAATAAACGGATATAAACACACAAACTTTACATGAGTGATCCTTCAGTGACTCTTTATCAGTCTACCAAAAGGTATTGTGATTGAATGAAAAATATTTCTTTTATGGGCGGAGGTAATTTCTCTATATGTTATATGGAAGAAAATTTGAAAATCATTTTCTCGGGATCTAACAGATGGATATCAACCAAATTTTATTAGCATGTTTCTTTGTTAACCTTTTATTAGGCTTCACAAAATTACTTTGATTGGATGAAAAATATGTATTTTACAGACCGATGTCAGTTTACTATATTTCATTTATCAATTTTGATTCTTTTTTATTTTTGGAAATACTTTAGTATGTACTTTGTTCAAATATGAGCCAATTTATCCAAGAGTCTTGCAGTTGCTTGTTCTGTACAAAATGACCCTTTTTGCCAAGAAAAAGCAGGATGTTCAGGAATATTATATACCAAAATGAAGCTATTTATTAGCACAAGCAGTTGGGCAACAATAGACCATCATAGCTATAGTGGTATAGCCAAAACATTGTGGAAAGGGTCATTTTGTAGAGAACAAGCAACTGCATGACTGTTGTAAAGGATTGGTTCATATTTTAACAAAGTCTAGCCTAAAGTACCATCCAGGTAGTGCAACAAACGGTGCTATAATATTCGTGCACAAAACGTAGTTATGCAAGCAATTAATTTTGACTTATTTTATAAACACATATGTCATATATGTCATTCTAATTTTGTAAACGTGGAGGTCTGTGTAAGGTATGGTGTGTTATCACAACATAAATGGACATAAACAGTTTATATACCTGTAAGGTTGTTTAGCAATATATCAATTTCTATTTCACAGAATGGTGAATATATAGTAATTTATTATAGATCATTGAATTTAAAAAAAACTATAATTTGAAATAAATCACAGAAAATAATTCAAAATATTATGGTGTGATGTTGCACCATACCTAAAATCTATTTTGAAAACAGACCAAACCGGTTTGACATGTATGTTGACAAAATGAATGGAAATTGATTGTTTCAAACGGTCCTTTTGAGACTGAGTTTTATATCAAAGATTGTAGTACTACCTGGATAGAACTTTGGACTGTTCTTTGTTAAAATATTGGGCAATTTCATCTTACCGTCATGCAGTTGCTTGATATGTAAAAAATGATATTAAATAAGTGGTCATGGAATACTAATTTTTTAAACGAGTCATCTATAAACAGACAAAAATGAGGCTACGCCAAGTTTTTATCTGTTTATAGATGACGAGTTTAATAAATTCTGTATTTCATAAGCACATATTTTATATTCTATTTATAATATGATCCGAATTTTTGCGAAAAATCGTCAAAAATCTTGATATTCAAAGTTTCTATGTTCCGCGAAAAATATAACGCCGTCTAAAACTGGCGTCACAATATGTACATTATTACGTCATTTTCGCGGTTACAAAATAGCGTTGTTATTCGCTCTGAACTCATTTGCACAGTTATTCCACTAGTGTTATAACATCCGTGTAATATAAAAAATATTCAACGGGGTTATTTCACTCCCGCGACGTCGGTCATATTTTAAAATCCATTTATTCATTTAAACATTTACAAATAACGTTATTGTGGAAAGGGGGATATTTTCAGTTTGGAAAGCACCAACCATTTATTTTGTCAATGTGTGGGCCTTCGCAGTTTGAAGTTATAAAACATGATTCTTGTGAAAAACAGGATTATTCAAGGACACTAGACAATTCATTATACAAGAGGTTTTGCATTTTAAATCCAATAACTACCTATCTCTATTCGTATAAAATTTATTAAGATAACTTAAGTTTAGTTTCATGGAAGTATGTAATGCCAAAATGTACAAATCACACTGTATTAATGCGCGAAAAATCCCATTTTAGATAACTACAAGAAGCTAAGACTAATCATTTTAATAATTGATTGGCATCGAGCTAAAGATTCATTTCGTACACCGTTTTTTTTTTTTTTTTTTTTTTTTTTTTTAATTAATAATGGAACTTAGTCTCGCATGAGTATCCAGAATAGCTGTGTGCCCATTTTCTAGTATTAAGGTTGTGGACCAGCAATAGTTCCGCAACATTCCGAAACTCATGACCTTTAACAATTTTAACCAAGGTTTCCTAATGAAATCATTAGAAAACCTCGGTTATATTGTTATAGTTCATGACTTCCAAAACTTCGCTGAACTATAACGGGTCCACTACCTTAATATAGAAATTTCTATTTCAATAAATGATAAGCTTGTTCTAGGAAGATACCTATGCATCCTGAAAACGATATTACAAAATAGATGCATAATATTTATTCATTTAGGAATGAAAGTAATTTTTCAGCCAATAAGAATATTTAAATTTTGAAGTACAATATGCCCGTCAAAATAATTTAAACGATAAAGTTTATGAAAAAGATATAATATCCACAAAAAGACTAGAATTGTGGTTTATGGCAGGGTTAAAATGTAAATACCAATTCACAATGATACGTGATGCTTTGCAGTTTTATCTTATAAAACCATTTTGTACTAAACGCAGTAAGTAAGATCATGAAATTGACATTTATCTCAATGAAAACAATTCTAAATCGCTCAAGATAGAATCAAAATAAATAAATTTCAAAATAAAAACATCTATAGAAAGAAAAAATCGCGATTTTCACTGACAAAATTGTAATTGTAAGCTTCTGGTTGTTTCTTGAAGAAATGCGAAACTATTCATAGAACTTGTATGCACCTTCTATTACAGAGAGGTAATAAATATAGCTAATTTTGTTCATCATGAAACAAAACTAACGATACTTGATTACCTCCATTCAATTTCACTTTAAAACTCACTCATCGCACTTATTCTATTTCATTCTAAAACCATTTCAAAACCATTCATCTTGTCAATTACACGATGTTGTTAACTGAAATTTTAGTTATTTCCAAAAGAGAACATGCACGTTACCTAGATAAGTAAACATACTATCAATGGCCCACAATGTTAGGTACCCACTGCCTATCAGACCAGCTCGAAGTCCAGCCATGTGTTCAGGATGTAAAAGCGTTTCGTGAGCGCTTTCAGATGATACCCCGCTTTGCACGTGCAAAGCGAGGTATCATTTCGAAAGCGCTTCGCTAATGTTTTCATCCTGAACGCAGGGCAGTCACACGAGGATCAACACTTTACGCTCTATGTAGTAGGTCCTTCTTCTTCTGCAGCGTGGCATTTACAGTTTACAACATCGTGAAAGAGACACGGTGAATGATTTCTAATGAATGCAACAACATCCTAGCAACTAAAGTGGTATAAGAGTGGCAAATTGCCGGCAACATTATATGGCGCCATTTATGATAACAAATTTGTTTTTCCTATCATTAGTTTAAGGGAATTGAAATGGTGTCTCTGTACCCTACGGGTTAAAAGGATGTTTATCGATTGAGGACGCATATTTTTTTGGTCGCAATATCACGCCCTAAGAACTGTTACAACGGACAAATACCTCTGCATGAACACATGTTAAGGATTCACAATGAAAACTGGTAAGGCATCTGCTAATATTTTTTTAATACATATCGGTTTCTACATTATTTGTATAACCAGAAGACACGTTAGACTTTTTATATATTCCTATTCCCTTCCTTGAAATGAATAATCCTGGTCGAAATATTTTTGATATTGATATTTCGGTATAAAAGAATTTTGAGGTAAATTTGATCGAAAATCAGTGTTTTGTTTACTTCTTTTTGGAATGTTAGAACAGAAAGAAGAAATATTGAAACATTTTATCTGTATGGCGTTAAAACCCCTTAGTCTTCTCTATTATACCCGTTATCTGAAAGGAATGTCTTCTGTTTCGAAACTTAAATGCATTATTTCAATTTTATGTGTATGTTACAGACTCTGCCTAATTCTTTTTGTATGTAACATGTTCTTCCCTACAGCGTTACAACCTCTGTCCTTTATATTGCATACAAAAATCCCAGTTTTCTTGACGCCAGGATTTTCAAAAAACACAAATATAAAACGCAACAAAATCCGTGTTATCTTATATTAAGTCTTTTTCTGCGAAATACGAGGTAGATGCGATGTATCTTAAAAAAACACACACTCAGATATCCTTTTTAATTTATGAAAAACAATATGCCTCCCTTCTTTTCAACCATATCTGCCTTACTTTCAGGATAAGAAAGCGCTCTAAAATGTGAATTATACGAATGCCTATACATGTCTAATCAACATCGTAAAACTTTCATCTGCTTTAAATGAAAGGGATCTTGTTAAGAAAATGTAAGCATAAAATGCCCAAATCGAAATGGATTGAACATTTTCAAAATCATCGGTTTTAATCTCTTCTACAAATGACGGTGTTTCGATTGTTCGCTCAGCATTTCTTCAGTATGAAACTTTTGTTAAAATAAATTTACATTCGCTGTTTTTAAAAAATGAAGAATAGGGTCGTGGTGCTTATTTTTTACGTAGACCTGGGGCCGTATTCACCAACGCATTTTGCATCAATTTAGCACACTAAATCCAAAGAATAAAGAATTGAGAATTTAGTACGCATTCACCAACCCATTCTAAATTACGGAATGGACTAAATTCTTAAGAATAAAGTCGTTTTTCCAAGTCTAATACTTACCGTGCTAAATGTGAAAAAATGGCGACTGTCCACCTCGCTTCGGATGGAAAACATGGTTTTATATCAACGGTAATGACAAATAAAATGTCAAAATAGAAAGAATTTCCCATTAATTTTCCTTTCTGACACATAATTTATGTTTTCGGTCGAAATATTTATCGAATGACGTCAAACACATCTGTGACGCAATTTAACCTTGAAGCGTATGTTTACATATCGACAGAATGTCAAATTTTACAACATTCTCGGTGAGTTTTCGGAGATTTCACATTGGATTTACATTTACAAGCGAGAAGGGTGGTTAAGGTGTAATATTTTTCAAGCGAAGTAAAGTTTTCAGGGTTGGTGGTGTTTGGATAGGAACCAGACAGATTGAGAAAAGAAGACGAAGGCAGATTGTCATTTCAACTCGAGCAATAGAAAGCTTGGTGCATTTTTACTCAAGATTCTATTTGTTTGGGTGCCGATACTTTCTGCAAAGCAACATCATGAACATGGTACAAGTGAAAGGAAAATCTCACATCTTCGAAAGAGAAGTGTTTTATTGAAAAGTTGGAAAGCTCTCTCGGTGAAAGATTTAGGTAGGCATCATGTTGACCTCGTTGCCAAGTTTGAGTTGAATTTAGTTGTTGTTTATCTTGTTCCACATTCTATTTCTTGTTGACCTTTTCGGTCCTATTTAGTCTAATTTTTGCCTTACTACCAATAAATAAACATGGTATTTACTCTAGAGTCATAATGATACACCGTTTGTCAATCGAAAATCTAAATCCCGTAACTACAGCGAGTAATTTTACGATTTTTCGACTGCCAAATAAACACAATTGTTTCTGTCAACTGTGTTCGAAGATATTATTGCTAATTTAATTGATCTTTGCATTCAACCGATCAAATGTCTCAACAAAATATTGAATATTGAAATGATAGATATGACGGTTCATTTCGACTACAAAAAATACATTTAAATGTCATTTGTTAGCAAGGAGGGAAATTAAGAATGAAGGACAGAAACGCAATGGTTACTCTTTTTCTTTGCGCCTCGTCAAATTTGGGGAACCATCGTAAGTCTGTGGCCGCTTAAATGCTGTACAAACCGTTCTAAATTAAGTATATTCTAAATTGCGTTGGTGAATACGCACTTAAGTCTATTCTTGGGAAAGTCCAGACTTGGCAATTTAGCCTAGGCTAAATTCTAAAATTTAGAATAGGTTGGTGAATACGACCCCAAATGGGTACAATCAACCAAGTGTGTTGTTTAAGTTACCTTTAAAATTCTATGGAAAATATAACCCTGAAATTATTTTTTTAAAAAAAATAATAAATCCAAGCACTAAAAGGCCCTGTTTCGCATTGTGATTGTAAATCGACACTAATTTGCACTGAAGTAAAACATACGAGAATTGAAGGGGAAAAACTTCATTCAATCCATATGAAAAGTCAGTCAAATTTTCTGAACTATCTCCGAGATCTATACACAAAAAGGTCAAAACAGCTAGACGTGCTCTGATCTAAAATATTTTCTGAGAGGATAAACCCGCCGAATTACTTTATGGTTATAGTTTTTAGTTTTTAAATTGTTCGAATTCACAGGACATCCACGAGAGCCTGGGACGCTCTACCGCCTCCTTCCCTGCGAAAAAGTTCAAGAACTACTTCTTAGACGTTCTAGAACGTTAATTGGCAATTCAAGAACAGTCGAACTAGTTCTTGAACTAGTTCTAGAACTAGTTCTTGAACTTCTAGTACTAGATATTGAAGCAGTTCTTAAATTTGAGTTCAATTACAAGTTCTAGAACTAGTACTTGAACTAACATGAATTGCTCTAGAACGCCCAAGAATCACTTCTTGAACTTTTTGCAGGGTGTAAAGCCAATGGCTATATTAAATAACTTTAGATACATGGTTTTCCCTAAAGTACTTTAAAATAACATAAGACTATATCGTATATAGCCATTGGCTTTACATATAGTCTTATGTTATTTTAAAGTACTTTAGGGAAAACCATGTATCTAAAGTTATTTAACGTTTGTACATGTAGCAAATTAGATTAGATTAAAACTGTTAACTCTATTGCGATAGCAGAGATTTTTTAAAATCAATTTCCAAAATGGCAATTTTTTCGTGGTACTTGACGGACCTGCCAAAACTTCGAAAGGACCAATTCTTATGTTAATTCAATCAATCTGTGAAAGCATGAAACAGATTGGACGAAAGCAGTGGACTCTTATGCTATAACGAGTATATTGTAATTAAATTTCCTTAATTTCCATAATGCCCCTTTTCCTTTGATGTTTTTCGAACTGATTTCGAACAAAAATATTCTGATGTTGGTATAATCATTATGTGAAAAATTGAAGCAAATCGGATAGAGATTGTGGACTCTTTTGGGAAAATAAGTGTAAGTTAACAGACGGGCGGACGGGTAGATTTTAAGACAGACGGGAAATCATAGCTAGAATAGCTAATAAATCCCATTCAAATAAATAACACAAAAGAAATGTTTTCCATAAGAATCTGTAACCTCTATCAGTGATGTAGTTATTATACTATAACTCTCTCTGTCATGCACCGTAACATATGTTATATTATATTTTTTCGATTTTTTAAATTTTAATTTATGAAAATTGGGAGGAAAACTATTACCAATTTATTCAATTGGAATTATTGTTTGAGATTGCATGAATTCCAATATGAAACGCAATCTAAAAGCTTTTTATGGCTTTACTTTGGAAAAAGACACAGAGTACTTAAATTTTCCTTTAATCTTCAAAGTTCTAGTTATTTGCAGGATAAGATATGAAAGTAAATGATTATGCGGAGTATCAGACTGTAAACTTGTCTTTTTTACATTCGATTGATAAAAGATCACATATTATTTTAAAAGGGTAGCGTTTTTGTTTCCCGTAAATACAGAAATCGTGACTGTTTTCATTGCGAATCCTTAACATGTTTTCATGCAGAG
The DNA here is from genome assembly GCA_948146395.1 of Fragum whitleyi. Taxonomy (NCBI): domain Eukaryota; kingdom Metazoa; phylum Mollusca; class Bivalvia; order Cardiida; family Cardiidae; genus Fragum; species Fragum whitleyi. The sequence continues at coordinate 4,696,443 of OX411558.1, forward strand.
GTATTTGTCCGTTGTAACAGTTAATAGGGGATGAATATATATATTTACAACTATGGACCGTATATGGATCGTATAGTCATAGAATCTTTCAATGAAATGATTGAAACTGAATTTGACCTTTGATACTTCTAGAAATTTGAAGTAATTCGTAGTAACGTTACTACGTGGTTATAGTGCAACAAATCTACGTTCTATCGCGATTTTACACGCCGATTTTAGGCCGATTTTGGATCAGGTTATGTTGGACCGGAGGGGGAGCGGTTTTTGAGGGGGAGGGGTAAATTTAAGCCAAGTTTCCTTGTATGTGGTTCGCAATTTTAAACAAATCAAATCAAATCGACCAATTTTTGCGTCAGCGTCCACATTAACATTTCCAATTGGTCTATAATCGATGTAAAAAGATATTAGATTGCCATTAATGTAATTATCACAATTGAACAGTGTTCGCGTCTTTGGAGTTTCATTCTGCCAGTCTGCTTTTCTGCAATTCACCAATTATATTACCTGGTGTTGATTTTTAGTGTCTGATATGCCATTTGGTCAACTTTATTCAATAATAGTTCCAAAAGTATTCAAATTGTCAAGTTCACGATGTTCCTAAGTGTAATGATATAGATTACAAACAGATATGTTTTAATTATAAACATCTCATAATAATTGCGACTTTGATTTTAGTACAAATTTGCCAAGGTTTTAATTTGGTATGATAAAGGTTAAAAACAACATTGAGGCTGTGCGTGACATTTCCAACAATTTGAAATGTTCGTGAGGTGCAAACATTGAGTAGCAGCGTTGAAAGCCACCTACTGTTAATAAAAAAGTTACAAGACGGGTTTTGATCTACAGAAATTTTGAGACCATATCTATCAGCTAAACACATAAAATGACCCTGGACAGACTGTGCGGATGCACAGACTGGTCAGAGTCTTTGTTTTGCGCATATTTGAAATTGGTGGAAATGTCACGCACAGACTCATTTGATAAAAGTCAAGGATTAGGTAAGCTTTAAAAGGACTTTCAAGAGTTGAGTACACCCACCTCTTTGAAATCACTTTAAACAAATATAGACCGTTGTTATAAAACTCCCTATGAGTAAAAGTACAGAATGAAACTACAATGTACAGGAAATGATAACGTGATTTAAAACATAGGTTAGATTAACCATTGATCGTAGTGTTTTGCAGTTTTATCTTATAAAACCAATCCGTACTAAATAACTCAAGTTCATCCTAAAGGTACAGTGTAGTGTCTATATGTTACCTAACAAAGCATAATTAATAATCCGCATTTTTTTTCTGGGTAATTTCTGGGTAACGGCTTAAACCCCAATAAATAAATATTTGAAACTTTGTTTGAAGCGGCGTTAATCTCCATTCAAACAAACATATCCTAATGAAGTCTTTAGCAGTAGTAGTAGTATTTCGTTATTGCCTCCAAATGTTGAAGAGTATATACAAACAAACATTCGAATATTGCATGGAATAACAAAATGGCATATTTAGAATTAAGAACAGTTATACAACAAAAAGACGCTTATACGTTTAGCTATCTATAGACATAGACATATGGTGGTTGCGTATACGTGTGTACGTGTTTGTATTTTCGTTTGCGTGTGCGTGCGTCTGTGAGTGCGTGCGTGTGTGTGCCTATGCGCCTTTGTGTGTTGTAAAAAAGTGCGATGCGTGGTATTTGATGTCGCTGGTGGATAGCCAACCTTGTCGAAAAAAAACCAAGGAGGGAAGTAAACGACCTTAATATCATTTAGAATTGATAAAATCTCTGTGTGACCTTTATGATAAAGGATTCTGTATATGATGATGGTGTGTCATCAAATTTGATATATCTGCATGCATGGTTGAGTGGTGCATAAGCGTGTATGGGTGTGCGTGCGTATGTGCGTGTGTGTGTTTTTGTGTGTGCGTTGTTAACTGAGTCTGAAACAGCGAGCTTGCGTGCTTGTGTGGATGTTTTTCTTTTGTTGTTGTCTGATTGTTTGTTTGCTTGTGTGGTGGGTGTTTTTACGTGCGTGGGTGAGTGTGACGGGATGCATTGGTGTATTAATGGAGAGTCTAGTGATGATCTAGGACAAAACTAGAAAATTTGAATTTATTATTCGTAGATCATCAATTAAGAGCGATAGCTATACATATGAAATCATTTTCTGTTTATTCTAATAAAATAAACATAAACAACCTTCACGATTGAATATCTAAATATTCTTCCAAGTGATTGCACATTAGGTGAATGTATTTTAGAGTTACTTTAAAACACATTACCCTAGTTGTTTCTTCAAGGTTGAAAGATTCAAATCCACTCAATAATTCTACGAGCTGGTCTTGTGGATTTTTTGAAATCAATAAGTTAAAATTATCGATACACATCGTGTTGGATGGGTTTTTTTCAATAACTGATTGCGAATATGGTTTGTCGTTACGCAAAAGAACAGCGAATGTGTTGCCACGCAGAGAACACTTTTGCAGTTCCGATATTCCATTTCAAACTTTCTTGAAAATAGTCTTGCTTTCACATTAATTGCTGTAAAACAGGTTTTAAGTTGCCCTCTATAATTATATTCGACTGAAATACCAAATACTTTTTGGCATTAAATTGCTACATAAGTATTTATTACTCGACAACTGATGATTACCTTCAATTTGGATATATAATTGTGATTCCATGAAATAATTTAAGGACTTATTAACGGTCCTATACTAGTCAAACCATACTTTCCCAGAATTCGTTATACATATCAGACACAAAACCGATTACTTTATGTGGTTTGTCTATAAAATGACTTAATCTGTTGATAAACATATTTTTATGCGCTTATCGGGATCAAGACGACATAGTTGTCCAAATAGTTGTCCAAATAGGATCAACTTTCTTTTGTCTATAAAACATTCCATGGTAATAATTCCAAGACAACTTAAAGCTACACATGATAGACGAAACTTTAATATAAGACTCAAAGATTTTTTGTTGATTTAATGGAAGGTATGAAACTCAAAAACCTAATCACACTGCATGAATACGCGAAGCGGATTCTTACATGAGTGTGATTAGGTTTTAAGTTTCATACCTTCATGAGATCAACAAAAAGCCCTTGTTGTCTTATAATTTAATACCATGAAGCAAAGATAAAGAATTATCCTTAATGTAGTAGATTTTCCTGGGAACTATTTTGTGCAGGAGCTTACAAAATAACTGCGTACTCAAAATTATTTTCATTGTGAAATAAAACCAATTTATAAGCAAATCATAAACAAGAAATGTTGATGGAAAGGAACAGAGCCAAATTAATATCAAGAATACTCAAGAACATCGTTAACCTAAAAGTTTGGATGATTTTTGAATGATTATGGAATGAAATTGAATGACTGTAATGAGTCGCTCCTTCTACCCATTTAATTTCTTTCAGAATGATTACAAAATTAATCAACTTGTCAATTTTACATTGTAGTTAACGTTGTTCACTTGTTTATAAGATAGATGCGAACGTGTTTCTTCTAAGAATGAAAGAAATTTTTCATCCAGCCAGAATCCATGAATTTTGAAGTGCACTTTGCCCGTCGAAATAGCATTTATCTTATAACTATACAAATATCCGCGTGATAACATCCCGTATGATATTTTTTTATGATATCACATAGTTATTTTTAGAACAATGATACAATGCGGTTATTTTCAGAAACGCGCATTTCTGTTAGAAACATCTACGAAAACAAGGCAAATAGAGGTTATAAGATAAATATAATACGTACTTAGTGTATTGTATGAAAAAATATCTAACTCGTTTGTGAGAACTGATAATTGTCTCGTAAGAGCCTCGCTAATGATCAATTCTCCCAACCTCGTTAGATATTTTTTTCTCATACAAAACACTAAGTACGTATTATATATATATACAATGAAGTTTTTGTAAATTTTGATTTAATGTACACGAAGAAGTACACAATTTTGGTTTAGGGCAGGGTTAATAAGTAAATACCAATTCACAATTTTAGTCGTGTTTTTCAGATTTGTCTTAAAAAACAATTTGTACTAATTACAGTTAGTAACATCATGAATATGATATCAATCCCAATCAAAACTATTCTAAACCGCTCACTCAGCGCTCCAATCATTCACCCCAAAGACTATCTCTAACCATTAAAAACGCTCAAACTATTTTAAGATATAATATAGGATTAACACAAGATAAGATCAGTTGATTCTGTGAAATATTTGGGTGTTTTGCTAGATCACGCCTTGGATTTTGAATCTATGATTTTTGCCATTATAGGTAAAATTAATGCAAGTGTTAAATTTTTATACAGGAAACAGAAATTCTTGTCGTTACACTCTAAAAAACTCCTTGTTATGTCTCTTCTACTATGGCATCTTGATTATGCATACTCTGTCTGGTACAGTTAACAACATCGTGAAATTGACAAGGTGAATGATTTGGGAATGAGTTGGGAATGAAATTGAATGAGTGTGTGGAGCGAGTTTTGAGTGAATTTAATGGGAGGTAATCCTATATCGAAAATTTTGTTCAGGATGAACAAAATTTGCGATAATGATTACCTCCCTTTAATAAAAGATAAGAACAAGTTTTGTACATAGCTTCATATTTCTTCAAGACCCTATGAGACGCTTACAAATTGAATTTTGTCAGTGAAATCGCGATTTTTATATGTATCAAAATTTATTTTGAATGACCTTGTTGATTCTATATTTTTCAATGGGTTTGAGCGTTTTTGAATGGTATGAGTGAGTGTTTGGAATGAATGATTGGAGCGCTAAGTGAGTGGTTTGGAATGGTTTTGATCGAGGCGAATGTCAATTTCACGATGTAATTAACTGTATTACAGCATCTTGAAGACACTGAAACAAAGGCTCACATAACTCAAAATGATCAGATTTGTTCTTAATTTGGATTGTCGGCATCATATTTCCAATGATCATTTTGTTGAGCTTTATTGATTACCGGTTGAAAGGCGAGTTAATCATATTGTTCTATGTCATGTATATAAAATTTTCCATAAGTCTTCTCCCTCTTATTTACAAGAGCATTTTATCTTAGCGGATACCTTCCATGATCATTACACTAGATTTAGTTCCGAATCATGCTTCAGAATTTCCAAGGTCAAAGATTTTGGTAAGAAATTATTTGCTTACAACGGGTGCTCATTGTGGAATCAACTGTCATTTAACATAAAATCTTCAGATAACTTAGTTATAGTTTAGGACTTGGTCAAAATGTTATATATAAATTGATTCTTTTATATTTGATTTGTTGCTGTTATAATTTCTGTGATATTTTTTAATAAACTGTGATCAAAATCTCATCAAACTTTTGCAACCTGAAGGGAAGTTAACTTATTGTGTGCCCTGCTAGGACATGTCTTCGTTTATCTAAGGACCACAATGGAAACAAGGAAATCCCATTTATTTTTTGTGTTATCCTTGATAAATGAAAGCATGCCTTAGTACAATATTAAATGATCTATTGGTTCAACTGAAAGTGCCAAAATTCTTGTGCCATTTTATTTTCATTTTTAATAAGTTATTGTTTTATGCAGCTTTTTTACTATTGATTCTTGTACTATGCATATGTTTTCATTTGTTGAATAAAATCTATCTATCTTTCTTTCTATCTATCTATCTATCTATCTATCTATCTATCTATCTATCTATCTATCTATCTATCTATCTATCTATCTATCTATCTATCTATCTATCTATCTATCTATCTATCTATCTATCTATCTATCTATCTATCTATCTATCTATCTATCTATCTATCTATCTATCTATCTATCTATCTATCTATCTATCTATCTATCTATCTATCTATCTATCTATCTATCTATCTATCTATCTATCTATCTATCTATCTATCTATCTATCTATCTATCTATCTATCTATCTATCTATCTATCTATCTATCTATCTATCTATCTATCTATCTATCTATCTATCTATCTATCTATCTATCTATCTATCTATCTATCTATCTATCTATCTATCTATCTATCTATCTATCTATCTATCTATCTATCTATCTATCTATCTATCTATCTATCTCTATCTATCTATCTATCTATCTATCTATCTATCTATCTATCTATCTATCTATCTATCTATCTATCTATCTATCTATCTATCTATCTATCTATCTAACAAACTTTCGCGTAACTGAAAAAATAATCAATTATAATGAAATTAGAATTTAAACAAAATTCACAGGAATGATGAGTTTTAAGATTTCTGCGTTTAATTTGATTGAGCTAATTAAATGGGCTCTACAAGCTGTTGAATGAAACTCCTGTTCTGTATTCTACCAAAATTTACATAATTGATCATTGGGACATTGTCTTTCAGATTTCCTCGTTACATTCTGATTGTGCTATCATCATGGCTCTATGGGCCCTTCTATAAAAAAGAAAATCGCCCCATGCAGTGAAATATGAAATAACTTATTTCTCTGAAAATAATTATTTAAAATGATTGATTTTTTCAGGAATGGTCTTCAGGTGGACCTCTTTCAGAATTCCTTGTATTTGTCATTAAGATGCTGTGTCATGGAAAACGGGCCTCTTCACAAACTTCCTTTTTAACTTCCATATCTGACTGTTCATCCTGAACAAAATTTGCCATAAAGGATTACCTCCAATTGAATTCACTCAAAACTCGCTCCACACATTCATTAAATTTCGTTCCAAAATCGTTCCAAATTCATTCAGCTTGTCAATTTCACGATGTTGTTAACTATAGGGAAGCGTTTCACCCGGAACTTAATTTTCACCAGCTACCCGACTATTCTCTAAGCACTATGTGAATTTTCGGATGAGATTCGGAAAAGAATTGAAGACTATTTAAAACAGTCTTCATTTCTTACCTATAATTGATTTGTTTCTAGATGGTCCTGCGGACTTACAAAAGAGGCCTGACTAGGCCTATTTATTTGTGAGTCCGGTACAGACTCGAAATAAATGTGTCCCTTAAACCCATTAAGAATTTGCATGTTCGAAGCATATTTGAAAAAATATGGGTTTGCTTTTGTATTCAGTAAAAAATTTAAATATAAAATAAAAAGTCATCGGGTACTCGAGTACACGCGGGTAGGGGTGACTATTGAGTTCAAAAATAGTATCACGATAGTATTGCAATAGTAAAAATGCTATTGGAATAGTGTTGCAATAGTCAGAAAACTATTGCAATACTATCACAATAGTTGTTTTTACAGAAAAATTGGATAAAAATCAATGATAAAGCGCCCACCTTTTATTGGACAGAAACTTTAAATAGTCTTGTAAGGTACTGTTTACCTGATCAATGACTAGTAAATGATCAAATCAGTTAATTACAGATATTCCCTTAAAAAGAATTGGACTTTTCTCTGATAAAAACATGCAGAAAGGCAGCATTGTTACTACATTTATTTCTACTTTCATTTTCAATAAAAACTATTGTAAACTATCGATAGTCAGAGGAACTATTGCGATATCTATTGACTTGAAAAAACACTATCGACCTATTGCTATTGCAAGGTAACCTATCACGATACAGCGATAGTTCGACCTATTGTTACACGCCTACACGCGGGTAACGACATCTAGGATACACGGGTACATATATAAAATACGTATTAAGTGTATTGTATGAGTAAAAATATCTAACGAGGTTGGGAGAATTGATAATTGTCGAGGCTCTGCCGAGATAATTATCAATTCACACAACCGTGTTAGATATTTTTTCATACAATACACTAAATATGTATTATATTTATCTTATAACCTATATTTGACTTGTTTTTGTAGATGTTTCAAACAGAAATGCAAGTTTCTAAAGATAACCGCGTTATATATTTGTTCTAAAAATAACTATGTGATATCATAAAAAATTTCATATGGGATGTTAACACACTGATATGTGTAAAGTCATAAGATAAAAAATTTTCTCGTCGATGCCCTAGCTCGAAGCGAATTGATATGTAAGTTTGATAAGTTATTTTTTAAGTTTTAAATCTCCGTGAATCAACAAAGTCCTTATCATCTCTTAAAACGTAATATCATAAAACAGATTTCTTGTGGGGCTACCTTAACGGAAGCTTAAAAAACTTGGTATTCAAAATTGTTTTCCTTTTATCTTATAACTATTCAAATATCCGTGTGATAACATCCCGTATGATATTTTTTATGATATCACATAGTCATTTTAGAACATGATACAGTGTGGCAGAGCCTCGACAATTTTCAATTCTCCCTACCTCGTTAGATATTTTTTTCATATAATACACTAAGTACGAATTATATATATACACGTAGTCAGAAGTGCCATAGTCACAATATACGCCGCCACTTTGCTGCCGTTTCATGAAAATAATTGTAGACACTACTTATTTTGACAGAACCAAACTCAAAACATTTGCAGACTACCTCTTTAAATTGTCAAGTTCAAACTTTTGATTGATTGAACGGGGTTTAACGCCTCATTAAACTGCAACTATAATAATAATAAGCAAGAATTTTATCATGAAGGCCACTTTCTCTATGACGCGGCTGAAATTCACTTAACTACAACAACATAAGCAAATTCCGGTTACAATATACATTTCGTATAAATTTCTTCACCACAAGTCCATAGATAAAGGATGAGTTTCGCTCAAAAGAATTTTACAAGCAAGACCCTTTTTCCATGACGCAGCTGTATTTCACCAAACCACGGCTAAATAGACAAGGTCAAGTGACTAGGAACATTCTGTGGAAGTTTCATTCAAATCGGTCCTATGTGCGAGGGAAAATGCGTTCACTAGATTTTTTTAAACGAATGCTCTATTTCTTTGACATGGCTGAAATTCACAAAACCGTGACAATATGCGCTAGGTCAGATTGCTAGAAACATTTTGTCGAAGTTTTATAGAAATCGGTCCATAAATGAGTAAGGAGTTGTGTTCACAAGATTTTTTTTACACGAAGGCCCCTTTTTCCACTACGCGGCTAAAATTCACAAAACCATGACTTATGGCGCTAGGTCAGGTGACAAGGAACGTTTGGTGAAATTTCATCCAAATTTGTCCATAAATTAGGAAGGAGTTGTGTTTACAAGATTTTTTTTTCATGAAGGCATCTTTTTTTTATGATACTGCTGAAATTAACAAATTCTTGACTTTATGCGCAAGGTCAGGTGACTAGGAATATTTTGTGAAAGTTTCATCTAAATCGGTCCATAGGTGAGGGAGGAGTTGTGCTCACAAGAAAAGTGGACGTACGGAGGGACGGACGGACAGACGTACTCTGTTTTAAAAACCATATCTTTCTAACATGCACTACCGGAATAACTGACATTTTCGGTAATGTCCTCCTACAGTTAAAAACATCGTGAAATTGACAAGGTGAATGATTTTGGAATGATGTAGGAATGAAATTGATTGAGTGTGTGGAGCGACTTTTGAGTGCATTTAATGGGAGGTAATCAAGTATTGCAAATTTTGTTCAGGATGAACAAAATTAGCAATATTGATTACCTCCCTTTAATAAAATATGCATACAAGTTCATTAGATAGCTCCATATTTCTTCAAGAACCTATCAGACGCCTACAATTTCAATTAAATAAGTGAAATCCCGATTTTTTTCCTAGCTATTATTAGTTTGAACGAAGTTGTTGTTATATGTTTTTCAGTGAGTTTGGAGCGTTTTTGATCGATTTGAGTGAGTGTTTGGAATGAATGGATGGAGCGCTGAGTGAATGATTTAGAATGATTTTGATCGGAATGATTGTCAATTTCACGATGTTATTAACTGTAACTCAAGAGTTTTTGAACAATGCTCATTGCAGCGTGTGAAGTATTTTAATCGGTTGTTTTGATAAAAGAGGTAAAAAACATTAATGGCTTTTGAGCAGACTTAATTGAATTTAGATAAGCAATTTGTTGTCTGTCAATAAGCATCGTCAATTTAAAGATAATAATAATAATAACAAAATTCTCTCGATTTTGTTCAGGCTTGCTCGTTTGTCACATGTACCCCACAGAAACAAATATACATTGCATTATGAGGTACCTTCTAATCGCACAAAATGACATTTTGTTGAGGAAATTAAAATTCACTGATACTAAGCCCCTCAACGTTTGTACAGACAACAGCCGTGCATCACTCGGTAACGCGTTAGAGTGAAAACCATGGCATCAGCTACATGTATCTAGCCTAACATCTTTCAATATTTTTAAGGTACTAACAAGTCCATACCCGCTCATCAAACGTTAAATAATCGCCTTAGTTGGCTTAATATCTAGGAAACAAATGTGACCGGCCACGCGAAAAGGTACCATCTGGTGCATAGAGTGTCACCTCTAGTCAGACTATGCGGATTGCGCAGACTGATTAGTATCGAATCTTTTCTCACTTTTCTTATTTGCTGTTAAGTCCGGCGGGTGGAGTGCTTAAAAGATTTATAGAGATTATTCACAAAATCATTTAATTATCAGAAATAGGGTAAGAGGGTTAAGTTGGACCTTTTACGGTTGCTTCATAACATTATTCTGTATAATAGACAGATTTATTAAGCTCTTAAAGCCGTATAGCTTTTGTTTATTTGTTAATTTCGTTATATTTCTAAAATACAAAATTGCTTAAAACTTAGGCCAGTTTATACAATTGCGAAAAAATAATAGACATTAAATTGTAAAAATGATTTTTCTATTAACAGTGTGTTATGCGACCACTTACGGTTTCGTTTACAAATTGGCGACATAAATTTGATTGACTGTGTATGTAATTGGGCATTCTCAATAACCCTGTGTTGTAAAAACTCCACAGAATCCTCTCATTGAGTCGGCTCTAATGAGTTTAACAACATAAAATTTAAATACTTCAAAGAACAATGCCAGCTAATTTAAATTTATTTTTTATTTCAAGAAGGGGATTTTGAAAACTGTGGCTTAACAAAAAATGGTCGCTTAACAGACGTGATCGCTAGAGCAAGATTGACTGAATTTCATAAAGATTTCAGCTCCAACTGCCATTTTCAGAGAAGATTCATTCACATTTCCAACCGTAGTACAGTCGAAATTGCTCGAGCGACCACGTCTATGTAGCAACCAATTTTATCAAACGACCACCATGGCAAGTCCCTTCACATAAGCCTAATGAAAGGTGGACGTTTTTATACGATAATTATTTATTATTGAATCTAATGTTGTTAGAACCCATTAAAATTGTCTAAATGAGACGATTCAGATGTGTTCGGACAATATAGAATTCACTTATTTGACTAAGGCGACAATCAATATAATTATGCTTTCAAAATAACCTGTCTTGTCTTTCATGAAATATCTTATAAAACGACCATTCCCATAAGCGACCATTTTCTGGTTTTTCCCTAAATGGTCCTTTAACACAAGTTTTACTGTACTTAAACCTTTGGGATATTAAATTTTCGCGAGCAAATCTCAAGATTCGAGATTCAAGTTAGTCAGTAATATGACTTTTCTGTCGGTAGATTTGAATCTTATAATAAAGCTGTGTTGACGATATTGGGAGTGTTTAGAATGAATGGGTTGCATAATGGGTGAATTGGAACGGTTTTGATCGGACTGAGTGCCATTTTTACGGCTGCACACGTATAACACAAAACGATGCAAACTGTTTTTAAATCATAGCATACTAGTAATTTGCACGCAGTTACACTTGAAAATTAGAGTACAATTTGCTAACAGTTTACACCGTTTCGTCGCGCTGAACGCAGTGCTTGAGAGGGGTGGGGTAGATAGGAAAGGATATAAGTCATCTAGTTTCTGGAAAGCGATTAGGTTCTTGAAATATATAGCTTTGAAGAATAACGTTTTGCGCGCACGAGTAGGTGATCAACAATGTAATACTCCATAAAAATCACAGAGTATAACGTGCCACGCCGACACCAGAAGGTTCATGGACTCTTGATCGATTTTTTCGATACGGAACTAACGGTGGGGCAAGTTTTTGACTGATTTGTAAACCGAAATAATCATTTTCACTTCAATTTTTAGTATCACTGTCGAGATAAATGGTTCTACTTTTAGCAAATAAAAGGGGAGGGTAACAACTAAGCAAAATGAGCGAGTTCTAGCCCTAGGAGTGAGTGACTCAATCCAGTCTTAGTCGAATGTGGTTTTAAACGCTCACAGTCGGAAACCCTCGCCTCTGACTCACAAAATAAATTCCCATGTCTTGCTCGATATTTTGTATGATGCAAGCTAAAGCCAATTGACTATCCACTAAATAAATTATTCAAAAATCAATTTCTTTATCTCTTTTACATAATTATTACAAAATAAGGAAAACAGTTCATGTACTAAGCAAATTTGCCGTTCATGTCCCGTAGCGAAAAAAATCATTCTTGTGAAACTGTTGAAATTGAGATTGGGGTCGATAGAGGTCAGAGAGAGGTTGTTACATGTATTTCTATAGATTTCTATAGGTTTACGTCATTCTAGATTCAGATGATCAGCAAAGTGCACACCCTGACGAACCAAGTCAGTCGACACAATGTACAAAACCATTTTAGTCGCTTGTTATGTGTGAAACATGTAACCTTGTCTTGCTAGTCATTGGCGTATCGACTTGAAGATAAGAGCGCAACTGCGTATACACACTTAAAAAGATTGTGAAATTGACAATTTGAATTATTTCGGAAATTGTTTTGGGTGAAGTTGAGTGAATGTAATGAGCGTCTTTGAATGATTTCGAAGAGGTATTAACTTTTCATTATTTTTGTCCAATTTGACAAATTATTGATAATCTGTTACCTCCCTTTATAATATCTGCGTACTTTTCTGGTTATTTTTCTTCGCGAACATATCAGACGCTTCAAATCACACCGACCAATATAAATTTCATGGAAAGATATGATCGATTTGAATAAAATATCGATCGTTTTGAACGGCATCGAAGGGTTTTTTATTAAAAATACCGGAACGTTTTTGAGACATCGGGGTAAGTGTGTTTGAAATGAATGATTGGAGCACGAAAATGAGTGATTTTTAAAGCCAGGTATACTTTCAGTATACTGGCTTTATTGCTGCCAGACGGGATGGAAATTGTTGACCTCTTCACCGCTAAAATCAAAAAGTAGTTCCTCGTGTGCACAGACCGAAAACCGCTAATTGCTGTATCATTTCGGCTTTAACTTAACTGCCAATTTAGTTAAATCAATATAAAGACAAGACAATTCTTTTGGGTCCGTAAACTATATGAATATTTTTTACACAATCGTAAATCGCGTAGGAAAGGATCCTATTTTAGGAAATCAATAACATATAGCCTTAAAATTCGCTAATGGTTAGTCGGAGTGGCCATAGCCTAACGTATACGTCTGAAGCCTGCAATCTTTTGTACATTCGCGGCGTGGGTTCGAGGCGCACAATCGGCGGATCATGTGGGGATTTTTTTTTTTAGTTTTTTAACGTCTGTAACACCCTTAAAATTTCAACAAAGATCCGATCCAGGGATCATTTTGGGGCAAGATATTGAGAAGTTCTCTCATTTTTCTATTATTTCTATTTTTCTTTTTTCTTTTATTATTTTTTTTTTTTATAATTTGAGACGCAACATATGCGACGTCTTTAAGCAATAAGCATGACCTTCGCAACAGCGGTGTGCTTTGCTGGGCTGATACGTCGGCAATTTTTATAATATCTTTGGATTTTTTATACCAAATGACTCATTAGGAGCATATTTTGCTTTTGAATCAATCTATTTTAAAGTCGTCTGCTACAGGATACAAGATGCTGGCGTTGAATAGTTAATGGGGTGATATAGGGTTATCTCAACCATTCATTTCGGAAGTATTGCATATCATCAAGAGAAAAAGGAAAACAATTTTCTATCGTTTGAAATATTTTTTATTATTTTAGATGTGTTTCATATCCTCTGACCAATACAATGTACTCATGTACTCACACACTGTGTGGTGTCCGTGGTCTAGAGGTAGAGCGTCTGCCTCTTGACCCAGTTCGATTCCCGGGAGCGGCTATCGTTCTTGGGTCTTTTATTGGCCCACACATTCGGCGCGAGTACTGGTGAATTTTCCAGGAAGCAGAATCGAGAGGGATTAATCTAAGTTGTAAGAACTTGTTTCCCAATCGATGTAAAATAAATAGGTTTAAACCAAAACTCATGATATTGCGTATGTATATTTTTGTAATGCTTTTTTTTCTTTTGTGAGATTTTATGCAAGTCTCTAAAATTTGAGGTTACAATTGCTTTTTTGTACTTTATTACGTTTTGTTTCTCCCTGAAAGGAGAACGAGTTCAACCATTTACATGTACTTAAGACCTGGCTTTCAGTACTGTCAGTACTTTGATTAATTGTTTTGATCGAAATAAGTGTTGATTCCACGATCGGATTGATGAACACCGTCCACAACGGTTAAGCTATCGGATAAAAATATTGGTGGGATGTAGTAGTGTGTAGGGCTAAGGCTAGTAAATCTTAATAAAAAAGGTAATTCTTTGGGAGGAGCCTAGACCTAACCCAACGTTTGCACTATGTTCCCGTTGACCGCGGCAGCTACGGCAATCTATTACGTATCACGCATTAGCAATTGGTCGGCCTTTACTTGGCATTCAAGTTATGTTAGCTTGCGTCATATTTACACTCGGTTTATCAAGGAATCCGTAACAAACGGTGGGTAGCAACGAGTTGCTGATTGTCGTTGAACTAACGACGCACTACGTTTTAATTCACGGTCCATTACGAACGTTTCCATCTGGGACCATTTCAAATTCCGCCAACTCCATCTACAGTTACGAACATCGTGAAATTGACAAGATGAATGATTTTGAAATGATCTAGGAACAATATGGAATGAGAGTTTGGAGTGAGTTTGAATGAAATTTAAGAAAGGTAAAGCAATATCGCTAATTATGTTCAACTTGATCAAAATAAGCTTTATCTATAAGCCCCCCCTTTCATAGTGAGCGATTTACAATTAGAATGGATTTTGGTCAGAATGGGTGTCAATTTTAGGATGATTTTAACTGTTTGTTTAACCACGATTGCTTAGAAGTTGAGCTTCTTAAAGCTGCAAAAATGAATTCAGCTATCAGCGCTCCATTACTTTCGATGAGAAAAAATGTACGAGCGTTCAGGACAGGAAAGGAACCAATCTCTTCTTCATCTAGCAGTTGTGATAGAGGAGAACCCTCAGATTGAGGCTGCTCTTGTTCCTCTACTTGTTGGTTCTACAGTTAACAACATCGTGAAATTGACAAGGTGAACGATTTTGGAATGATTTTGGAATGAAATTGCATGAGTGTGTGGAGCGAGTTTTGAGTGATTTAAATGGGAGGTATTCTAATATCGCAAATTTTGTTCAGGATGGACAAAATTAGCGAGATTTATTACCTCCCTTTAAAAAATTGCATAAATGTTCTATAAATAGCTTCCCATTTCTTCAAGATCTAATCAGACGCTTACGATTTCAATCAATTAAGTGAAATCCCGATTTTTGCCGAGCTATTTTAATTTTGAATGAAGTTGTTGTTATATGTTTTTCAGTGAGTTTTGAACGTTTTTGAATGGTTTGAGTGAGTGTTTGGAATGAATGAATTGAGCGATGAGTGAGCGATTTAGAATGGTTTTGATTGAGATGAATGTAAATTTCATGATGTAATTAACTGTACACAGAGTGGGATCCTTTACACCCACGCCTTGCCACTATTGGTGGCACTACAAATAATATACCTTTACGAGGGCTGATCCAAAAGTTCATAAATATCGCAATATCCATGCAATTCAAAACCATAGTTCATTTTATGGGACTCTTTTTAGAAATTTACGCTAATCCTTTTCGTTTTCTTGGTCAGCGTGTACCAATTTTTCATTATAAGTTGCAGTCGCAGTTATTCTTTCAAAACTTTTAACGTAATGAATGAAAAGATAAGCAGCAAGATAAGAGAAAACTGAAAAATGTTTTTATCCAATTTCAAAAGCACTCGAGATTAACTATTCATTTTAACATTATTTTTAAAGCATAGATCTGAAAGCTGAGAAAGGGTAAAATCAGTACTGACCTGATAAGCCCGAAAGCATAAGTAAGAATAGGGTAATTTTCATATCAGACTTCTAATAACTTGTTTGTTATAAAATCTGTTTATCGTCGAGACATTTGGTGCGTAAGAAATATTATTTTTTTAAGCTCCACAGGACAAAGTCCAGCGGGGCTAGTGTCGTGGCCTGGTGTCCTTCGTAATTTCGTTCGTTGGTACGTCCGCCCGTCCGTTAAACTTTTGTCTAAACATATTCGTCTCTAAAATTACCGGGTAGAATTCAACCAAACTTTAAAGGAATGATGCTTACATGTAAGACATGATCTTGATGATTTGTTTGTAGAATTCTGATTTTTTCTATATTTCATCTTATGGGTCCATTTTTCAGTGAATAAACAGTCCTTAGGGCCCATGTTATCAGCCAGATAACATGGGCCCCAAGGGCTGTTTATTCACTGAAAAATGGACCCATAAGATGAAATATAGAAAAAATCGTCCCTTCTAAAAATACTGTTAGATTTGTTTGTAGAATTTTGGTCGGCCTGATAACATAGGGTCTGCGGGCTTTCGCGTCACTGAATAATGTAACCGTACATTATGAATTATATAAAAAAAATCTTCTCGGACAAAACCGTTCAGAATTCAACCAAATTTCATTGGTATGATGCTGAGGACATGCTTTTTTAGATTTTTTTTGTAAAATTCTGATCCGGTTTATTGCATTGACTGTCGCGTCACTAAAAAATGGTCATATAAGATGAAATTTTAAAAAGAAATCTTTTTTTTTTTCGAAACAATTGATTGGAATTATGTTTGAAAATGTTCATAAAACTTTGATCGAGCTGATGACATGATCTCCACGTGCAGTCGCATCACTGAAAAATGTTCCCAAAAGATAAAATGAGCCTGTGCGTGACATTTCCAAATATTTGATATTTGATTGATTTGGAATTAGAAAACAACCCAGGCAGTTGCGTAGTGTAATTAGAAGATTGTCTTATATATAATACATACTTAGTGTATTATATGAAAAAAATATCTAACGAGGTTGGGAGAATTGATCATTGTCGAGGCTATGCCGAGACAATTTTCAATTCTCACAACCGAGTTAGATATTTTTTTCATACAATACACTAAGTATGTATTATATTTATCTTATAACCTCTTTTTGTCTTGTTTTCGTCGATGTTTCTCTCCGAAATGCAAGTTTCTAAAAATAACTGTATGATATTATTGTTCTAAAAATAACTATGTGATATCATAAAAAATATCATACGGGTTGTTATCACACAGATATTTGTATAGTTATAAGATAAAATGTCTACAGATACTTCTAGTCTTTATCTATCCACAAATTGCTAGGGAAGACTCTGGTCAGACTGTGCGGATGCACAGACTGGTCAGAGTCTTTGCTTTGGCACATTGGAAACTGTTGGAAATGTCACGCAGAGGCACAAATATGAAAAAACATTTACTCTCTGAAACTACTACTCAGAATTCAACCAAACTTCCAGGCATGATGATTAGGACATGGATGGTTTTTACGATTTGTTTGTAAAATTCTGGAAATTCCTCTTTTCTAATTGAATTCAATATATCACTCTAAAATGCCATCAGGTTCGTTCACCATCAGTACTTTCAGTGCTTTGATTAAGATTTGTTTGTAGAATTCTGGTAATGATGATAACATGGGCTCTTCAGGCTTTAACGTCGTGGAACAAGGATCCATAAGATAAAAATATGACAAAAATCTTCGTCTCCGAAACTACTCATAAGAATTTATTCAAACTTCATTGGAATGATTCTTAGAACATGGTCTTTCAGATTTGTTCATCGAATTTTGATTAGGCTGGTGAAATGGGCTCAACTAACTGTCGCGTCACTGAAAAATGATCCAATATAATGAGATTGGAATTAAAACAAAATTCACAGGAATGATGCGCTTTAAGATTTCTGATTTTAATTTGATTGGGCTAATTAAATGGGCTCTACGAGCTGTTGAGTCATTGAAAAAAAGTCTCGAAAGATGAAATATATAAAATACCTCTTAAAAACTCCTGTTCTATATTCTACCAAAGTTTACATAAACGATCATTGGGACATTCCCTTACATATTCCATTGTTGGATTCTGATTGAGCTATCACCATGGCTCTATGGGCACTCTTGTAACAAGAAAATCCCCCCATGCAGTATAATATGAAATAACTTTTTTTTAAATTCAAACTTCACTTTACATATATTCTCATTATTAACAATCACATGTGGCGTATACACTAAATGCATTATTTATCCAAGATATGCCATCACTCATTTATTGGTTTTTAGTGTGACTTTGTTTACTACGTAACTTGTATTGTGTTAATCATCTTTTCCGAAAAATAGTTTATTACAGATTGAAACATATAGCAAGGAAGAAGTTTTTTAAAGATCTATATTAGCGAAAATTGAAATCAATGAAAACTTTTGTCGTAGTTTACCTTCTCTAGTATTCTCATATATTGAGTAAGATTCATTTCGTAGAGTATTTCTAATACTCTCAATAGAGACTTAGACCCATCTTTAATTTTGGTTTGAGTCAACACCATTGAGTAATAAAATATCTGTTGCATGTAAACATAATCATAAAATACTTACAAAAAAGCTTATGAATATGAAATTACTTACTTCTCTGTAAATAATTATCTAAAATGAATGAATTAATCAGGAGTGGTCTTCAGATGGACCTGTTTCAGGGTTACTTGTATTTTTTATTAGGATTCTGTGTCATGGAAAAGAGGTCCTCTTCACAAACATCCTTATAAATATATCTAACCGAGTTTCTCATTGGTCGATTTTTGAAATCTAGTGGATCGATACACACCCTCTGCGGCTTCTTGTTCGTGGTTACATTCTCTGCGCTTTTAAATGTACTGAGTATATTTTGTTCTGTTCTTTTATCATTGGGGAGTAATTAACAACCGTTAAATAAATAATTTCGCAGTTTGAAGTTATGAAACATGTTCCTTGTGAAAAAATGAATTTTTGGGCATTAATCGTGATGTTTCATACAAGGAAGGTATGTATATATATCTAAGATAACGGGGTTATTAAACTTTGAAAGCCAACGAATATGGTAACTTGCCTTTTCATTGCGAGATGCAGAGGACATCTTTTTCGTGGAGATATAAAATGAAAATGAGGGATTAGAACTTTATCTCTTGTAAAGTGCACATTGAGGATTCTGGTCAGGCTGTGCGGCTGCACAGGCTGTTCAGAAGCTTTGTATTGAGCACATTTGGAATTGTTGAAAATATCACTCACTGGCTCATATCATAGTTCATCGAAAAGAAAAATATAATTTAAAGTTTGGTTCATGAAATCGCAAGTCACCTGTTAATATACGGAGCCTTTTGCTGCCACACTACTTGGCCCTACATTCTCGCTATCGGTTTCAGGTAAGGAAGCGTTTCAACCGGAGCTTAATTTTTACCAGCTGCCCGACTATTCTCTAAGCACTATGTGATTTTTTGGATCAGAATCGAAAAAGAATTGAAGACTATTTAAAACAGTCTTCAGTTCTTTTCTAAAATTGATTACTTCTAGATGGTCCTGCGGACTTACATAGGATAGTTTTGAGAGTCCTAATTACTAATTTGTGAGTCCGGTACAGACTCGAAATACATGTGTTCCTTAAACCCATGTCGTAATCGTAAGTTCGAACCTTGTTTGAAGAAGTTCAGGATCCGCTTTTGTAATCAGTTGAAAAATAAATATAAATTCATAATCACCGGGTATTCGAGTACCCTCGAGTAACGTCATCTAGGATACCCGGGTACATAATTTATACTCACCCAAGGACTAGCTCTAAGCTGATTCATATGGGAGTGTGATATAAGATTATAAACTTTTGCAATCCTATGAAATCAACAAAACTCTTTTCATCTCTTAAAACTTAAGTTCATGACGCATAAATGTAGCAATTATTCTTAAAAGCAGATTTCTTGTGGAACTACTTTAACGGGAGCAAAGAAAAGCTGAGTACTCAAAGTTGTTTTCATTATAAACGTAGCAAATGTTATTAGTACTCCGTGTTTAAAACTGGATGATTTCACACAAAGCAACGGATTTCACTGACATTTTCTGTAATATCATCCCAATTAAAGAGATTTATAATATGAACGACGTCACGGGAGTGAAATAAACCCGTTGAATATTTTTGATATTACACGGGTGTTTTTACACTAGTGGAATAACTATGCAAATGAGCTCAGAGCGAAAAGCAACGCTATTTTGTTACCGCGAAAATGACGTCATAATTCATAGTTTGTGACGTCAGTTTCAAGCGGTGTTATAAGTTTCGCGGAAAATTGAAATATTGAATTTCAAGAATTTTGACGTTTTTTCGCAAAAATTCGGGTCATATTATAAATAGAATATAAAATTTGTGCTCATAAAATACCGAATTTATTAAACTCGTCATTTATAAACAGATAAAAACTCGGCGCAGCCTCGTTTTTATCAGTTTATAGATGACTCGTTTAATAAATTCGGTATTCAATGACCACTCATTCAATATCCTCTATTTTGTACATTGTGCATTGCAGCGTGGAAAAATGTTTAAATCAGTTGTTTTGACAGAAGAGATTGGAAAAAAGCAACGGCTCCTGTGCAGACTAACTTGTTGTTAAATTGGTGAATTAAGATGAGCAACGTGCTAACTGTCGAAAAGCACTATGGAAAAAAAAAAGAAAATAGCAAGTCTATCGATCTTGTTCAGACTTGCTCGTTGAACGCATGTACCCCAACCAAAGATGAAAAAGATGGCGGTATATGTAGTTCCATAGTTAGTCGCTAAGGAAAAAAATATCAATATTCATTGTAAATAGGGAAGATTTCGGATATTTGTTTTTTGTAATAGAAACGTTCTATTACTATGGGACATTAAAGCTCTAAGTGACTGAGTTTTTTTTAAGTTTTTTTTTTCTAGTTATTTGAGTCTTAAATTGATTATTATTTTTTCTCAATCGAGAAGAAAGAATATTTTAGTGATCATATGCCATGACCCTGGTGACCACACAGCTAAATTCGTGTATATGCATAGTCATTTATCACGCAGAAGAAATGGACAATAAAACGGACACTTAGGATGCTCTAAATGATACTGGATCTGATATTTCCCTGTTAAGCTAGCTAAGTAAATCGAAGTTTGATGCACCGACTACATGTAAATGTACCATTATATAACAGTAATAACAAACAGAAGTCTTAGTCTACCTGGTAATAAATCAAAGTACTGAAAGTACTGATAAGTTGGAATGCGTTTAAGAGACGGTGACCCCAAGCCACTAACAAAGCTGACGCCTCCCGCCCTCCACAGGTGATCACATAATATGTCACGTCTTTTTATGGGAGTATATAATCAATGTATTTCGCCAACGAGATATGCTCAAACCCACGAATTGCTATACAGACCTGAATCTGACGAAAGAAAAATGATAAAAAGGAAGAAAATGGTACGGACCATACAGCCGACTAAAGGACGCACAGGCGGACACTTATACACTCAAAACAGTTACTATGCAATTTTTCAAATGGCTTCTGCTCAATTTGAGCTATGAATTACATTTTGAACTATAATTGTCGCAAAGTGGACCTCAACAAGCTCTTTGTCCCTGATGAAATGCTATTTTCGCAAGGAAGTCTTTTTACTTCATTAGTTGGAATCTCAAGAAAATTTTTGGACGAAGTTAAATTGTGACTTCGACCTTCGTGACACCAAAATTGGGCACTTTCTTGGGTCATTGACAACATTTGTGTCAAGTTTTATAATTTGGATCGATTTGTTGTTCAGTAAGAGTGGAAACTGTTAACAGTTAAAGCTTACTTATGGCCTTGACATTTATGACCTCGAAAATAATAGGGCATTTCTTTGGATCATGATCAATATTTGTGTTAAGTTTCGTTATTGCAGGAAAATTGCTCCTCCGTTTAGCTAGCAGAAAGCAAATGGTCAATGGATAGACAGACATGATGAAATCAATATATGCTCCTCCACTTCTGAGTTAGCGGTATAATGGTGCTCTTTAACGTCTTCAAGAATGTGAAGAAAACAGGTCGAACTAGTAGGTTTTTTTTTCAAATGGCAAATTATCTTGGCGATAGGATGCAATTAGGCATAGATATTCATAATTCCATTAGAGATGTGGTGGCCAGGCTTTTATTAGTTGAATAATGGGTTTTGACAATAAAACATTCATGTCGATAACTGCAATATGACGGAAAACAAACAACAACATGTTGGAAAAATATTTATTAACTTTAAAAGTGTATCATCACTTTAACAAAAGCAGAGTTTTCTTTTTAATGTTTCAGTCAAAATGTTGTTCAAGTTTTTGCAGGTACAAGTTTTATCATCTATTACATATCATTTAAAAATTAACAAAAAAACCCACATAAATGGCTCAGTATGCATATGGGAAGTTACAACTGTTTTACACTGAGCCATCAATATTATCATTGGCAGGTATTGTCGAAATTGTTGTTTGTTATAAAGAAGCACTTTCTTTTTGTCCACACTGTCACCTTTGTATTTAAATATCCCTAGTTTAGCTTGGGCTCTTTGTGTTCAAAGTTATCACTGAAGTAAGAGTCAACCCATTTTGAAAGTAAGTTATTTTTAGAGCAAAGGTAATCAAGTTTTAATCTTTCTAAAATTCAATAAGTTAAGCGGCTTTAGCAGGTAATTAGCTTCACAGGCCTAAGATTTGGTTGATATCCAAGTTTTAGGTTCTGAGAAAATGATTTTGAGAGTGTCCACTATATAACATATAGAGAAATGACCTCCGCCTATAAAAGACATATTTTTCATCTTATCACAATATTCAGTTTTTGTAATCTGTTAAAGGGTCACCAAAGGATAACTCAAGCGAAATATGTTCGATATCCATCTTTATGTTTTCGAGAAAATGATTAAGTTTCTACCATATAACATATAGAGATATGACCTGTGCCTATAAAAGACATTCATTTAATCTAATAACAATATTTATTGTAGTCTAATAAAGGACTACCCAAGTATCCCATAAAATTATAGGTAAGGACAAAAGTTCTGTCCGGTTTTGTCTTAACCAATGACGCTTTAATAAGAAAGTTAATGTCTCGAAGTCATTGCTTAGTGGTATCGAAGATATTTTCAAAACATAGGGACTGTTTTCACCGGCATTGAATCATAAATGACGTTGATTTAGTCCCAACGACGTAGATACTATTTTAGTGTTTAAAAGGACGCGTTTTTAACGACGTCAATCAGAACAATTGAAACGACGTTATGTTAATTCCTTTCATTTTTTTAGGAAATCTATACGCGATATCATCAAGATATTGTGTTCAAGCATGCGTGATTTCTAATCATTAAATTTTGCCTTCGCTGGGATTAGGCCGAGTCGAAATTAGACAATCTAACGCGTTTGTTATATCGTCGATTTATTCTAACACCGTAGATCAAAGGTTTACAAAACGAACGTAGATTGAAATGTTTAATTGTCTACTTTAAATAATGCTACATTCATTCATGTTCTATTTCTCATTAAAATGTTTTGCCTTAATTAATGACAAAGAAAATGGACAAAAGCAGAAAGAGAAGATAAATGTTTGCCTACCTCCATCGATGCTTGTCGCGTCCACAATGAGTGAAATTATCGCACCATTTGAAAATGGTTTTCCGTTTTTTTAGAGCAGAAAAGAACAGAAGCGCTACTATACAGTTGTAGTTACTATGTCAAGTACTTTGAAGAAATATATTTTGTTATCAGTGATAAACTAGTGAACAAGAAAAAATAGCCGGTTGGGACTTAAAACATCGCAGCCAGAGGTTAAGTATGCTATAGTTTCGACGTTTCGGTCTCCTTTCGATATTATAAATTGAAATAAGATCTCTTTTGTTGTTTGAGTACAAAATAACAACAACATGAATTTACAACAAATCGTGCCGAGATGGCTATATCCCCTGTTTTTTTCCCGTTCTTGTTCGAAACGAAAAAACCAGGAATGGGATTTGGGGAATATGATACAAAAATAAAACCCGTAACCGAAACAAAATATTTATTTTACACAAGAATGCAACAACAAAGTTTGGAGAATAAACGAGAGGTTTAAATTGCCGTGACAGTTGAGAACATAAGTCGTCTGGTATTGGGGTAAATTTTACTTCATATATAAAGGAACATTCCATTCGTTTGTAAACTTGACCTTTCGTAGATTTCATTCATAAAAGGGCAGATAAAATCGTAGTAGGTCATCAGGTCGTGTGGTATGGCCAATCAGAAAACGGCTTTTGTTTACACATGCGTGGGTTCAACTCGTGTCATAGGAGAGTACACGGGAAAAAAGATTTTACGGTGCATAGGTTAGTAATAAAAGAGAATATTTACTGGGTCGGATTTTTAATACAGATAAATAATCTGTAGATGTTGCGCGTTTCTAATGACGGTTTACGGAACAATAAGGTACAAAGCATTTGAACCATTTTGTTGAAGTGTGTGATTAAGGTCGTTTAGAAAGAGAAACTAGACCTCTAAAAGAAGCTATAACGTAATTCTTTGAAAATTAGGTTGCGACATGACCAAATAAGCAGATCACGTGATTGGCTTGTGCTATTGCCACAATTCAGAGAAAAAAGATCGCGACATTACTAAATAAGCAGATCACGTGATTGGCTAGTGTTATTGTCAATAGCTGACATTCTTGGACTTGATTTATCACATGATTTCCAAATATAGTAATGCAAACATGTGAGACTAGTAAATTCGTACGCTACTTTTAATTAATATAGTTTAAAACATAAATTAGCGTCTTAACAATATACATAAAGTGATAGTTGTGTAATTGTACAACATTATTTCTTTTTGATGTAATTAACTATATGTCTATGTCAAGTTGAGATATACAAAATAGGCCGAAGTGTATTCACATCCTGTTCACGTGACATGTGTTATCAAAAAACCCGAAATGAAATTATCTTGTGTTCATTTTGCGGTATTGTTAAATCTAAATTGGAATTGCTCCGCATTCCAACTTAAAAACGACCCCATAATGACAGCAGATTCTTTTGTAGAAGCATTTAGCAATCCTACTTATAAAAGAATCGCTTAATCCAGTGATCCAGTGTATTTCGACATCCAATATTACTAAGGCAATAGATACCGCTTTCAAAACTGCTATCGGCACAGTGCATTTCAGACGAAATAGCCAACCAAACCAGTAAGTTGCAGGAGACAATTGACAAGAAAAAAGGAATTATTGATAAACAAAAGCAGTTAATTGAAAAAAAAAATCAGATGAAATTGAAAACTGAGGGAAAGGGTCGATAATTTGTCTACAGAGAAGAAGATTTTTTAAAGCGGCTCCTTCACAGAACGGGAAAATGCGAAAATTAAAACTTTTTGTAAAATTATTGAAAGTCATGACTTCGTCGCTTAATTGACTTTAAAAAAATTAGATTTGATCTGGTAATATACCGGAAAAGACCCATATAATCCTGAATTTAGAGGAATTCCCTCCTCAAAAATACAGCATAACCTAACGCTGAAAAAACTATTTTAAATTTCGAGCCAAGTACTTTCACGCATGCGTATTACATTTGTCTAAGAATGTCAAGTTCGAAATAATTTTACAGCTGAGGGACCTCGTAGATTGAAACATGCTATAAAAAATATTACGATTTCAAAATGACTGATGCACGATTTAGATAAATCAGTTGAATCGGGCATTGCGTATGGAATGAAATGGGGACAGCAGGTAAATTGGTAATTACGTAGATCTATCTAGATATTCAGAATGTCGGAGCGTTGGTCAGTCCGCACTTCTAAATAGCGAGATCAATAACCGATCAATAACGAGTAAGTACCGTTAGTTTTTAGAAATTAGAGTAATAATGCTCGATTTTTCGAATATATCAATCGTTTTATCTTTACTTAGAATGATAATTACTATAACCTACGAGTCATGGATTCACTTGTTATTTTGTACTCTTTTCAATTCGTACCTAACCGATGTTTTGATTTTGGAATTAATTATTTGGTGTTATTAAACACGTTGAAATCTGTTTGGGTATGAATGTTAAAACATGAGATTTGGTCCCAATATTTTGGAATTTCTCTACGAGCCGAACCGATATTTGGGTCTGTATTCAGTGGCGGCTCCAGGGGTCTATATAGGAGGTTCGGTGTCGGTCTAGCTGCTAGCATTCGAGTAATTTGCTGCTTTTTGCATCATAGTATCCCTATCTATAAAGATAGGGAAACTATGGGACAAAATGCCCAAACTTGTGCATTTCTGATATTTTTTATTCTTAAAATTCCAAGTGCCTTTGATTTGAACGGTACAGAAAGAGTTATTTTCTTGTGTTGCAAAGTTTTGATTGAATTTTTCTACTACAATGAAAATAATTTGGATACAAAGGGGGTTCGTTCGAACCCCTGAACCTCCTCTGGATTGGCCACTTGTATTCTAGTCATTTGACACTACCCTCTATCTGGGGTGTGACTGGTGTTATTTTTTTGTTTCAACTAGTCTCCATAAAGACTAGTAAAAAAAACCCCAAAAATAGTGGAGTAAAACCCTGAATAGAGCTAGTTCAGGGAGACTAGATGAATAATAACATCAGAGTCAAACGCCCGTAAGGGAGTACTAACCCTATACTAAACCATTAATTGTGTAAATTCCAGTTTTGTGGTCCTCAGACAATTCGTTTTGTAGGGTTTGAGCAAAAATATTTAAATGGACAAAAATCTATACACATCTGAATGACACAGCAATAAAGGATAAATTTTGGTGACCAGTCACCATGAAACTGAAAGTATTCCAAATATTGTAATTACATGGATGGTTCTGTGAGAACTTCTTCACTCGGGGTATTCTTGGACATTTGTCTGGCTTCTTTGGCAAGTGGTAAGTGTGCTCAACTTGTAATCTGGTTGCTGTATGTTCGAGCCCCACCAGAGGCAGGTAGTTTATTTGGGCATTACACTTTACAGACGGAGCCACAGTTGACCCAGCTGTAAAAATGGGTAGCAGTTGGTAGAATCCATAGCCTCTCTATGACATGTGCATGATAAAATCTGGTATGGGTTCGGACCTTGATTGAAATGAGATTCTTCTGACCCTTTATCATATTAATTTTCATTGAGTAAAAAACAACAAAATTTCCAGTAATGAATTTATATATATTCCTGTAATATTATTCATGGGGATGCTATCACTCCCAGAAGACACCAACGCTCTTCAACAGTAGTATGTAATTTGATAACTTATGCATGGAGGCAAGTTTTTTTTTATGTTTTTTTTGTTTTATAGGTCACAACACTCATTGGGAAGAGCCATGGTTAGTTCAAAGTGATAACAGCAGTAAATAGATTTGAGACACCTAGGCTTGATTTGTTTTGATTATGCAACATGTTGAAGTAGAGTTACATGATGGGACACTGAATACCAGAAGTTGATGGAATCAATGGTAATTGCCTTTTTATATTAAGTGGGAAAAAATTGATAGGGAAAAAATTTGACATTCAACATGAATTTTAGCATCTATGGTATTTTAACAAAACTTGTAGCTGTTGTTGTGACCTAAGCTGTCAGCTTTGTTGTCCTGACAAACTTTAGACTTTCATTTTTTTTTAATTTTTCTTTTTTGAAAAAGAAATGCCACAGATAATACCTACTGTCATCAATCTTTATTCATAAGTGTAGTCATAAAAGTAGGCATGGCAAGCTGGCATGAAAGAATGTTAGCCTTTACCATTGTTAGCTCACTCAGCACAACAAGCTCAATGGGAGCCTAAGGGATCATCCTGAGTCTGTCATGCATCGTTAGCAATCTAAAAAAATTATTCTTCTCCTGAACCACATGGCCGATTTCAAAGAATCTTTGCCAGAATGTTCGTTGGGTGACCCTCTTCAAAACCTGTTTGCAAAATTCTGATTGGCCAAAATATGGGTGTGGCATTTTTTCACTCTGAAATCTTTTCCTCTCTTCCCGAACCACTTGGTCGATTACAACGAAACTTTACTAGAATGGTCCTACGGCAACCCTTTTCAAAAACTGTTTGCAAAATTTTCATTGGCCCATAAATATGGGTGTGGCATAGTGGCGCTTATTTTGAGCCTGAAATCTTTGAATGACATCTCCTCAACCATCGGGCCGATTTCAATGAAATTTTTCTAAAATGTTCCTTGGGTTACCCTTTACAAAAATTGTTTGCAAAATTTTGATTGCCAAATCAATATAGGCATGGCAGTATACAGGCTCTTTACGGGCTTTATTTTGAGTCGGAAATCTTTGAATGACTTCTCCTGATTCACTCAGCCAATTTCATTGAAACTTTACTTGAATGTTCCCTTGGTGACCTCTTTCAAAAATTGTTCGCAAAATTTTGATTGGTCCATAAATATGGGACTGGCAGGACGGGGCTTATTTTGAGCCCAACATCTTTGAACAACGTCTCCTCCTAAACCACTGGGCCGCTTCAATGAAAGTTTACCAGAATATTCCTTGGGTGACCCTTCTCAAAATTGTATGTGATATTTTGATCAGCTCATAAATATGGACATGGCAGGGCAGAGCTTCTTTTGAGTCTCCTCAGTAATGAATCATCACTTTAAAGTCTTTGAATAACATCTCCTCTTCAACAATTAGGAAAAATTGAATGAAACTTTACCAGAAAGTTACTTGGATGAGATCCACTTGACCAATAAAATTTAGGTGAGGGTTTTAGGACCATTCCGACCCTCTTGTTTAAATATTCACTTTATACTGTACCAAGATAGCATCTGTTCATGTTGGGGATGGCTATGAATTATGTACAGTTAGATTCCTTGAGCCTGTGTTTAAATATTATATGAGCCTGTGCGTGACATTTCCAACAATTTCACACATGTGTGAGGTACAAACATTGAGAAATGCTGACAATGACACAATGCAAAAGTAATATATGCTGACCGCAAAGAGATGGATTAAGACCTTATCTATCTATATAGCGCATAGTGAAGACTCTGATCAGACTGTGAGGCTGCACAGGCTGGCCAGAAACTTTGCTTTGGGCAGATTTGAAATTGTTGGAAATGTCAGGCACAGGCTCATATATCTTTTATTATTTTAATGAAATTGATATATTAGTGTGAGTGGAGCATTTCACTGCTGTAATCACTATTTCAGTAATAATAAAATGACTGGATCATATAAGTGGAATTTCTTCCACCAGTATTTTCATTCTTATATACAGTGTATGCTTAGATCAGAATGCACATACTTTCAGGCTGATTTTAGTCTATACTGTCTGCTAAAGCCTTGTGTAGTCCTACAGCAGGAATACTTTGATCAGCATGGGAAGGGTTAATAATTACTAAAAATAGCTGTTTGCAGCTTGAATTAATCTAGTTTTTCTCCCCAAAGTTCATCTTATGGCAATCTTGCTTCTAAGTGCATGATCTAGCTTATAAAAAATGTGATATTGTAAACTTACTGAAAACTTCCTGTTTGCGAATAGTTTGCAGTACATGTTACACACATTTTTATGCCCCCGTATCGAAAGATCTTGGCATGTCGTTTTACTGTTGTCCGTCTGTCTGTCCGTCCAACTGTCTGTCTGTCTGCAAAAGTTAATCAAAACACTTAACATTGCTAATATCTTCAAGCCTATTCAAGATACAAGGCTCATATTTGGCAAAAGTTATGATAGATCTTTATGATCCGCATCTGCTGATACCAAAGTCAAGGTCATGTGACAAGGTCAAGGTCATCTGTCAAGGTCAAACTTTGCAAAAAAAATTCTTTTCCATGGGCATTAGTGTTTCACAAACACATCTTGTTTTAATTCAAGGAGTTTGTAGTAAATGGATTTTCGGCCGCAAACACATGTTAAGTTGCCGCTAACTGTTCTTGCAAAGAGATTAGTTTGCGGCAAATTTAATTTCTGTAAGGGAGAAGAACAATCTATAGTCTCATCATCTCAAATATGTGCTACACGTTTTTTTGATTTTATTTCAATTTTTAGCTCCACTTGCTGAAAGCCACTGGGGCTATTGTCATTGCGTTGTGTCCGTCGTGCGTCCGTGCGTCCGTGCGTCCGGTCGTAAACTTTTCTTTAAAAATCTTCTTCTCAAAAACTACTGGATGAATTTCAACCAAACTTCACACGAATGATCCTTGGTGACCCTCTTTCAAAGTTGTTCAAGAAATTTTTATCAAATGAAAAACATGGATTTAATGGGCGTGGCTAATTTCCAAATATGGTAAAAAGTGATTTTTCTCAGATTCTAACCAATGGATACCAATGAAATTTTACATGAATGATCCTAGTGTGACCCTTTATCAGTCAACAAAAAAACATTATTATCGGATGGAAAATATGCATTTTAAGGGTGGAGGTCAATTCTCTATATGTTAATATAGTGGAAACTTTGAAAATCATTTTCTCAGAATGTAACTGATGGATATCAACCAAATTTCACTGGAATGATCCCTGAGTGACTCTATATCAGTCTACAAAAAATTATTGTGATGGGATGGAAAATATGCATTTTATGGGCGGAGGTCATTTCTCTATATGTTATATAGTGGAAACTTTGAAAATCATTTTCTCAGAATGTAACTAATGGATATCAACCAAATTTCACTGGAATAATCCTTAAGCGACCCTTTATCAATCTACAAAAAATCATTGTGATTGGATGGAAAATATGCATCATTTTATGGGCAGAGGTCATTTCTCTATATGTTATATAGTGGAAAATTTGAAAATCATTTTCTAATAATCTAATATTTGGATGTCAACCAAATTTCATTGGAATGATTCTTGACTGACCCTTTATCAAAGCACCAAAAATTTTTTTGTTTGGATGAAAAATTTGTATTTTGTGGATGGAGGTCATTTTTCAATATGTTAAATAGTGGAAACTATGAAAATCATTTTCTCAGAAAGTAACTGATGGATATCAATCAAACATTTTTTGTATGATCTTTGGGTGACCCATTATCATGCAGCCAAAATTATTTCGATTTGATCAAAAATATGTCTTTTAAGAGCGGAGGTTTTTATATAGTTGATACTTCGAAAATCATTTTCAACATCAGTAGAACCCCAAATATCTAAAAATCTAGTAACAATTTATTTGCTTTTACAA
Organism: Fragum whitleyi; assembly: GCA_948146395.1. NCBI lineage: Eukaryota > Metazoa > Mollusca > Bivalvia > Cardiida > Cardiidae > Fragum > Fragum whitleyi. The sequence goes on from OX411558.1 coordinate 4,727,614, forward strand.
GAATTTCAAGCCTGTGGAGCGACTCAAGCCATTCATGGCTTTCTAGTTTTCAGATAAAAGATACAGAGATCATGTGTTGAGACAAAGTGTGTGGCAACAACATAGGTTTATTAGAAATATTGGTAATATTTTTGTATCTTAGTTACATGCACCCCCTTCTCTATTGACCTTTGAAGGGAAGTAACTGTGAAAGCAGTTTTACAAGAATTGTTGCCTCTTTACAACCTTACCTTTTTTTGATATAAGGCCTTTGTAATTGCATCTGTTTGCAGTGCTCTTGTTTGACTTAATCTCTACTAGTAAGCACCACTTTTTGGGCTTTGATATTGAAAAGTAACATGCTGTGCTCTGCTTAATAAGTTATGAATTAATGTGTGTGCAGAGAAATAGAATAATGCATAGAATTAGGGGCAGGGATAGGAAATCCAGACCCTCTTCCTGAAATTTGACAAATATATTGTAATCAAATAGGAAAATCTAAAACACTGGGTATCATTTAATCACCAGACAAACATATCGAGGGTTCAGTGCAACACTTTTGTGAGTGCCTATATATCTATAGGCGCTGACAATAGTGTTGTGCTGGACCCTCGAAATGTTGAAACTATAGTTGTATATAACCCTTGTCATGATGAATAGAATCATTAGCAAAGTTGCACTGAAATCAAAGTACTGAATGCTTTTACTATGATTCAGTATTCATTTTGAAAATATATAACTATAAATATCGGATTTAAGATGTATCAAGTTGTATAGATTTAATTCAGCCTGCATATATGTTCAGACTGATCTTTGATTATACTTCCAGTCTACGCAATAATGTTTTTATAATGTTCAGTATAGGGACTGAAAAACTAGAAAGCCATGAATGGCTTGAGTCGCTCCACAGGCTTGAAATTCTTGTAAAGCATTAAAAGTTTTGACTAGATTTTTAGATATTTTGGATTCTACTGATGTTGAAATGATTTTTAACGTTTCAATTATATGACGTATAGAGAAATGACCTCTGCCCATAAAAGACATATTTTTCATCAAATCACAATAATTTTTGGCTGCATGATAATGAGTCATCCAAAGGTCATACAAAAAAAAAGATTGATTGATATCCATCAGTTACATTCTGAGAAAATGATTTTCAAAGTTTCCACTATATAACATATAGAGAAATGACCTCCGCCCATAAAATACATATTTTTCATCCGATCACTATAATTCTTGGTAAACTGATAAAGGGTCACTCAAGGATCATTCTAGTGAAATTTGGTTGATATCCATTGACTACATTCTGAGAAAATGATTTTCAAAGTTTCCACTATATAACATATAGAGAAATGACCTCCGCCCATAAAATACATATTTTTCAACCGATCACAATAATTTTTTGTAGAATGAGAAAGGGTCACACAAGAATCATTCTAGTGAAATTTCATTGGTATCCATCCATTAGAATCTGAGAAAACTCACTTTTTACCATATTTGGAAATTAGCCACGCCCATTAAATCCATGTTTTTCATTGGATCAAAATTTCTTGAACAACTTTGAAAGAGGGTCACCCAAGGATCATTCCTGTGAAGTTTGGTTGAAATTCATCCAGTAGTTTTTGAGGAGAAGATTTTTAAAGAAAAAGTTTACGACCGGACGCACGGACGCACTGACGCACGGACGGACGCACGACGGACACAACGCCATGACAATAGCCCGAGTGGCTTTCAGCCAGTGGAGCTAAAAATAAACAAAAAAGCTTATCATTGGCAATCATTCTATCCTTCATATTGGGCATTATGATGGATCTTATTGATACACATGTGCTAAGGTCAAAAATTGCTGTTCTGGGAGGCATTCATGTTTCACAAACATATCTTGTTTCCTTTCAGATTATGGTGAACTTGTGTGACAGGTAGTGGACCTTACTCTTACTCAAAAGACTTTTGTTATGAAGACGATAAAATGGTAGCAAACATTTTAGCCTCTAGAATATAAAAGACAATCTTATGCATTTAGATGTATAGAATTAAACAACACCAACTGAATCACAAGTTAAATCCTTCTTCCATGAAAATTCAATAACAGCAATTTTTGAAATCAAACAAGCCTATTGCTTATATTCCCCCTAGTCACACAATCCTATATGCACTGCTATGTATATCAGTAGACAGTCAAACTATCCATAAAAATATTCCCTGGTTGGCATTCTATGTCACCTCATTCTTGAGTCGGATAATCAGAAAAAAAGGTAAACAGACAACCGCTTAATCCGATGGACCGATAGACATGGTGAAACCAATCATCCATCCCTTCTGCTTTGTAGGTTGGGTATAAGTAGAGCTCCAGGTAGGTGTCTAGCCTGGCTAGCTAAATCTGATACCGTTTGGCCTTCAATCCTGGAATCAGGAGTATGAATTCTGCCTAGGCCAAATTTCATCTTTCAATTGATAAGTCATTGTAACAAGCATCATTTACCTCCTACTAATAGACAAATCAAAGGTTGTTTGCCTAAAAGGGATGGACAACTGGTGGCTGGGATGTTGTGGTTATAATGGTGTGAGAAACAACAGGAATCCATTGTAGGTGCACCAGTATCCGATATATCCAACCGCCTGAGACGCTGATTCGCTCCACGGGCCTGAATCTACTGATATGATGAGAAAAGGATTTAAGTGATTTAGCTCATCTGAGCACACCATTCTTAATGTGAGCTTTTGAGATCACCTCTTGTCTGTCGTGTGTGTGTGTGTCGGTCATTGCAAGAGGTCAATAAGTATTTAAACATCTTCTCCTTAGTAAACAATGAGCTGATTACAACCAATTTTGGCAGGAATGTTCTTTGGGAGACCCTGCTCAAAGCTTGTTTGAGAAATTTTGATTTACCCCCAAATATGGGCCAACCAGTTTTTTACCCCATCCTCCTTTTCGGAGGTTGTAATTGACAATTTTTGATGTGATTTTACCATAAATTAGCCTCAAATAAAGGCCCATACCCACAAAATCAATAATACTACAAATTCAACGGAGGTTCTATGCACCTTTTCCCCAATGAAATATTAGTATTTTGCGTGGATTATGTTTATTATTTGGCCATTTTTTCCGTCGTCTTATCAAATACCGATGGCTTATTGCAAAACTGCTGTAACTGCATATATGTTTATATTCAGTTACAATCATTTTGCACTAAGCCATTGATACGTAGTGTGTCCTGTAATAAAAGCTCTTTCCTTTCTTATGGGAATAGGATAATTCTAATACAACCTGTGATTCTTATTAGAACTTTTATGGTTACATATAGGGAAAAGATCTTTATCCATATTTTATGTAGTAAAAGTTGTGTTTTCGAGTGTGCGGCCTGATCTGTGTCGGTCACTGCTCGAACTCTTACTCATAAACAATTAAAGTTGGGCCAGTTCACGTCTTATGGACCTTGGATGAACAGATTCCTAATAAAACAGAGAAACAACTCCTGTTCAACAATACCGTCTTTACTTCAGTCCAAACAGTGTAGATTGAGATTACAATACATAAATACTTTAAAACATTTAAGAGTCTATTTAAGTCTGGAACGATTATTAGTATGATTTGATTTCTGTCATTTTGAGCTCATAAAGCAAAAATGCAAAAAATCTAAATCATAATACATAAAATAGATGTTTTTAGCTCACCTGAGCACAATGTGAGCTTTTGAGATCACCTTTTGTCCGTCGTGCGTCCTACGTCGGAAGTCATCAACAATTCTTTAAACATCTTCTCCTCAATAACAATTGGGCTGATAAAACAAACTTGGCAGAAATATTCCTTGGGTGACCCTTCTCAAAACTTGTTTGTGAAAGTTTGATTGACCCAAAAATGTGGGCGTGGCAGGGCGGGGCAGTTTTTGACCTTGAAATCTTAACATCTTCTCCTCAGTAACAATTGGGCTTATTTCAACCAAACTTGACAGAAATGTTCCTTGGGTAACCCTTCTCAAAACTTGTTCGTGAAAGCTTGATTTACCCCCAAATATGGGCTTGACAGGGCGGGACAGTTTTTGACCCTGAAATCCTCAATCATCTTCTCCTAAGTAACCATTGGGTCGATTTTAACCAAACTTGGCAGAAATGTTCCTTGGGTAACCCTTCTCAACACTTGTTAGTCCCCCACCGGTTACCGGTTGGGGGACTAAAGGTTTGCTCGATTCCGTCTGTCCGTCCGTCTGTCCGTCACGCTTTTGTCCGGAACATATCTCCTAAACTATGTGTGCTAGCAACTTCAAACTTGGTACACTTTTAGATCTCATTGAGGAGAAGTGTCATGTTCAAGAACCGTTACTCTGCCAGGCCCACTTTTTGAATTATTGCCCTTTGTTTTGTTTTTACCCTTACATTCTTGTCCGGGCTATATCTTCAAATCATATGTGCTAGCAACTTCAAACTTTGAACACTTATAGATCTCATTGAGGAGAAGTATCATGGTCAAGATCCATAACTCTGCCACGCCCACTTTTTGAGTTATTGCCCTTTGTTGTTTTTACCCTTACATTCTTGTCCGGAACATATCTCCTAAACTATTTGTGCTAGCAACTTCAAACTTTGTACACTTATAGATCTCATTGAGGAGAAGTGTCATGTTTAAGATCCATAACTCTGCCACGCCCACTTTTTGAGTTATTGCCCTTTGTTCTATTTACCCGTACATTCTTGTCCAGACCATATCTCCTAAACTATAAGTGCTAGCAACTTCAAGCTTGGTACACTTATATGTCTTATTGAGGACAAGTGTCATGTTCAAGAACCGTTACTCTGCCACGCCTTTTTTTGAGTTATTACCCTTTGTTGTTTTTACCCTCACATTTTTATCCGGATTATATCTCCTAAACCAAAAGTGCTAGCAATTTCAAACTTTGTACATGTATAGATCTTATCGAGGACAATTGTCATGTACAAGAACAGTTACTCTGCCACACCCACTTTTTAAGTTATTGCCCTTTGTTTGTTTTTAGTCTTACATTCTTGTCCGGATCATATCTCCTAAACTATAAGTGCTCGCAACTTTAAACTTTGTACATGTATAGATCTCATTGAGGACAATTGTCATGTACAAGAACAGTTACTCTGCCACACCCACTTTTTGAGTTATTGCCCTTTGTTATTTTTACCTTGACATTTTCGTCCGGAACATATCTTCTAAACCATAAGTGCTAGAAACTTCAAACTTGCAACACTTATAGATATCATTGAGGACAAGTGTCATGTACAAGCACTGTCACTCTGCCATGTCCACTTTTTGAGTTATTGCCCTTTGTTGTCTCTATCCTTACATTTTTGTCCCTTACTTATCTCCTAAACCATAAGCCCTAGCAACTTCAAACTTTGTACACTGGTATATCCCATTGAGAAGAAGTGTAATGCACAAGAACTGTTACTCTGCCACATCCACTTTTTTAGTTATTGTCCGTTGTTGTTTTTTATGCTGACATTTTTGTCCGGACCATATCTCCTGAGCCATCAGTGCTAGCAACTTCTAACTTGGTACACTTATAGATCTCACTGAGGACAAGTTGCATGTACAAGGATCATTCTTCTCCGCCCACTTTTGGAGTTTTTGCCATTGGTTATTTATACTCTTATATTTTTGTTTGGGACAGTTTGTTCAAAGCCTAATGTGCTAGCAACTTCAAATTTTTTATACAGTTATAGATCTAGTTAGTAGGAGATATATTATAAGAAAGGATTTATTATCCGGTGGGGGACTCCTGTATTGCATCGCAATACGACATGCACTTGTTTGTGAAGTTTTGATTGACCCCAAAATATGGGAATGGCAATGCGGGGCTTATTTTGAGCCAGAAATCTTTGAACGACATCTTCTCTTGAACTATTGGGCTGATTTCAATGAAACTTTACCAAAATGTTCCTTAGGTGACCCTTTTTAAAGATTGATTGCAAAATTTTAATTGACCCCCCTAAAATGGCCGTGGCAGGGAGAGCCTTTTTTAAGCCCGAAATCTTTGACTGACAACTCCTCCTGAAACATTGGGCTGATTTGATTGAAACTTTACAAGAATGATCCTTTGGTGACCCTCTTCAAAAATTGTTTGTGAAATTCTGATTGGCCCATAAACATTGGCATCTCAAGGGGGGGCTTATTTTGAGCCTGAAATCTTTGAAAGACATCTTCTCCTGAACTATTGGGCTGATTTTCCTTGAAACTTCTCCAAAATGTTCCTTAGGTGACCCTTTTTAAAACTGATTGCAAAATTTTGATTGACCCCCGTAATATGGGCGTGGCAGGGAGGGCCTTATTTTGAGCCCGAAATCTTTGACTGACAACTCCTCCTGAAACACTGGGCTGATTTAATTGCAAGAATAATCCTTTGTTAACCCTCTTCAAAAATTGTGAAATTCTGATTGGCCCATAAATACGGGCATGTCAAGGGGGGCTTATTTTGAGACCGGAATCTTTTAACTTCTTCTCAGTAACCAATGGGTTGGAGGGGTCTATTTTCTCTTTGAATTCTTTGAATGACATCTCTTCAACAACTAGGCCAATATGAATGAAACTTTGCCAAGAAAATCTTTGGTGAGATCCACTGGACCAATGAAAGTCAGGTGAGCGGTTTAGGGCCATTCTGGCCCTCTTGTTTTTTAAACACAATATTTTTTGTAGTCTGATAAAGGGTCACCGAAGAATCACTTGGAGAGAAATTTGGTCGATATCAATCAGTAAGATAAATGATTTTTCAAGTTTCAACAATATAGAGAAATGACCCCAACCCATAAAATACGTATTTTTCATCTGATCACAAAAGTTCTTTTGTGGACCTATAAACAGTCGCTAAAGGATCGTTCCTGTGATTTTTTGTTGATATCCATCAATTACATTCTGTGAAAAGTCAATCATTACCATTTATGGAAATTAGTCATGCCCATTTCAGGCTTGTTTTTTCATTGAATCAAAGATCCTTGAGCAACTTTGAAAGAGTGTCACCAAAGAAGCATTCCTTTAAAGTTTGTTTCAAAATATTCCATTAAGTTCTGAGGGGAAGATTTTAAAGAAAAATTCTTTGATCAGACAAATTGATTGATTGAATTAGTTTTACGTTGCTTTCAACAATTTCGCGTTGGCCGGAGCACTTAACAATGGATTCCTGGTATTTCTTTACCTGTACTACCATTACACCCTTTCCTAGCCTCAGACTGCTATCTCACATACGTTTACGATTATATACCCATTGGTGAGAGACTCACGTCAGAAAGGATATTTGCCGCCACCTGGGATCGAACCCACGACTATGGTGGCGGCTGCCTTGATCAGACAGACAGACACACAACGGACACAGTGCCATGACAATAGTCCAAGTGGCCTTTGGTTAGTGGAGCTAATTATGTTGTAAGAGGTATTAAACCCTAATAAATCAATTCAGAATAGGGAGATATTTTACTTTGGAAAACATAAGTTCCCCAATCCATCAATCAAATCCTATCTTGTGAGCACTAATTGTAAACAAGAGGACCATGATGGTCCTAGATCGCTCACTTGAGTCTCTTTGACCCCTGGGACATCACAAAAATTTAATAGGCAGATATCAAAAAGGAGATCACTTTTACATAAAACCAACTTTTATGAAGTATGGGCCAAAATTATGGCCCCTTGAGTTATAACAAGAAAATTGTCATTAAGGCCCCTTTTCCTTTGATATGGCATGGATCATTCCCATTTTAAGAAGGTTTCATCCTTGTGACCTATCCATCATTCTGACCAAGTTTCATAAAGATTGGACCATATTTGTAGCTTCTAGAGTGTAAACAAGAAAATTGCCTTTAAGGCCCCTTTTCCCTTGATATGGTATGGATCTTTCCTATTTTCGATAGGGTTCATCCTTGTGACCTGCCCATCATTCTGACCAAGTTTTATTAACATTGGGCCGCCACCATAGTGCAGTTGGTTAGGCATAAGACTTCCAATCTGGAAGTCGTGGTTCGATCCCCGGTGGACGCAAATATCCTTTCCGATGTTTGTCTCTCACCAATGGGTAGATAATCGTAAATCTATGTGAGATAGCAGGCTGAGGCTAGGAAAGGGTGTAATGGTAGTACAGGTGAAGGAAATACCAGGAATCCATTGTTAGGTGCACCGGCTGCTGTGATATAACTGCGAAATTGTTGAAAGCGGCGTAAAAACCCATTCAAACAAACAACATTAACATTGGGCCATATTCATGGCTTCTAGAGTGTAAACAAGAAAATTATCACTAAGGGCCCTTTTTCCCTGATTTTGCAAGGATTCTTTCTATTTTCAATAGGATTCATCCATGTCAAGTGGCCAACATTCTGACCAAGTTTCATCAAGATTGGGCCCTATCCTATGGAGTGTAAACAAGAAAATTGTCATAAAGGCCCCTTTGCCGATATGGCATGGATCTTTCCCATTATCAATAGTGTTCATCAATGTGACCTGGCCAACATTCTGACCAAGTTTCATTAAGATTGGGCCATATTTATGGCATGTATAGTGTAAACAAGAAAAATGTCATTAAGGCCCCTTTTCCAGTGATTTGGCATGGATCCTTCCTGTTTTCAATAGGGTTCATCCTTGGGAACTGGTAAACATTCTGACCAAGTTTCATGAAGATTGGGCCATATTTGTGGCTTCTAGAGTGTAAACACTTAGATTGTTGACGCCGGACTACGAACGACACACAACGGAGGACGGACATTCAATGATCACAAAAGCTCACAATGTGCTCAGATGAGCTAAAAAGAAAAACAGAGAAAATACTTATCGATATGGATACACACAACATAGGGTTTTGAAAATAAATAACAGATTAAGATCATCATTATGCCTTTTTAACTCGAGCACAGCCCAAGTATGCAGAATGACTGGTTCCTTAGATGGACTTTTGTCTTATATGTCTAATAACTAGAACTGTCACAAGCGGACTTATACCCTCTACAAGCGCTTTATCCAAATGCATGTGCTATTAGTGAAGGATGTCTTTGTAACAAATATTGAGGTCATATGCAGCATTTGCATGAAGTTTCATGATTCCAGGTTGTTTGGTTCTTTAGTTAGAGTCAGGAAACGTAAATTGAACAAAGGCTGACTGTGACCTTGACCTTTGACCTATGTGACCCATAATCAAAAGGGCACTTCCTTAGGTTATAAGCAACATTTGCCTTAAGTTTCATGATTGTAGGTCGCTTGAATCTCGAGTTAGAGTCCAGAAATGAAAATTAACAAAGGCTGACTGTGACCTTGACCTTTGACCTATGTGACCCAAAAATGATAGGGCACTTCCTTGGGTCATAAGCAACATTCGCATAAAGTTTCATGATTGTAGGTCACTTGGTAAGAGTCCGGAATCGAAAAGGTCTACAAACGGACGGCCAGACTGATGGCGGACAGACAGACATGGTGAAACCAATAACCCCCCCCCCCTAACTTCATAGGTTGGGGATATAAAATCAGAGAGCAATTTTAAAGGTGATCAAGCCTCAAATTTGTAACTAATTTACAATAAAAAGTTTCAAAGTCCCAAGAATAAACACTTTTGTAATGATTGATGGAAAAACAATTTAAAAGGAGAAACCGGTCACAATGATTGATCGCATGGGCTGATTGCTAACACATTGTGCTGGAGGCCTATTTCTCAATCAGTGAAGTTAGGAACATCATGAAATCGACAAAGTGAATGATTTTGAAATGAAATTGAAATGAAATTGAATAAGTGCAATGATTAATTTTAAGTGAAACTCAAGGGAGTTTAGACAATTTTAGGCAAAATTTGCTCTATCGTTTAACTCCCTTTAAAAAATAGACTTCAACATTCTATAGATTTCCATATCTTCCTAAACCAATTAGATGCTTCTGAATTCAAGTAAGTCAGTATAAAACAGTTTTTTTTTCAGGGCAATTTGAATCTGGTTGTTGAGCTTTTAAATTGATATTGAAGCGTTTATAAATGTCTTGGGTGAGTGTCATATCCAATTGAATGGAGCATCGAGTGAGCAATTAAGAATGATTTTGATCAGAATGAGTGTAAATTTCATGATATTCTTATGTGTAGAATTTAATTGGAAAAGTAAACTTCTCAGATACATATTCCAAGTATTTTTCTAGATGGGCTACAGAAACAGTTTTAAGCTGCAGTTTGGGCATTTCAATTGCCCATTACTTTTTATAAGGAAATATGAACTTGAGTAAAACTAAAATACAGTCCAGCTTGCTCTAGCGACCATGTGTATTGAACAACCATTTTTATTAAGCAATAGCTTTCAAAATCTCCTTGATCTAATATAAATATCTTAACAAATTATTGGAAATGAGTTGTATGCTGTTAAAACTCAATGAGATGATTCATCAAGTTTTAACAATAAAGGATATTTGAAAATTCTCAATAACATACATATTCAATCAAAATCAAGCATTGAATTTGTAAACAAAACATGTACTAAGCGACTTTTCTCTGTAACAACTGTTTTTTGGTGGTCCTATAAGTGGTCACTTTAAACACATTTGACTGTACTTGTACCTATGTTATTTGGTACTTTAGACAAATTGTCTAGACAGTAAAAAAACAAGAAAAATGTAGAAAACAAATAGTTGAAAATATTTATTAATTTTTACCAAACCAAATTTATAGCAATCAAATAATTTGATAATCAAAAATACTTTTTGTAGATATGATAATCTATAGGCACAACTGACTGGAGGTGCTTGAGCGCCTGATTAGCTCCACATGCCTGAATCTTCTTATCCTGATTATCAGGATAATTTGGCTTTTTAATAAAACAAAAGAAGCATCTTGCATGCAAATACTCTGCAACATTATTTAGAAATACCTGTACACCCAAGAACATTCATTAGAAATTGAATTGAACTCAAATTTATACTTCCTGGTGACTTTCACAGTTTTCAACTTTAAAAGACCTGTTTCAATCTGATTAATTTTTTTTGGGAATTGCTCAGGTATTAATTATTCCTGCACATTTTCATTTTGGTTGAAATCCATCATTCAAATATGGAGAAAATGATTTTTAAGGTTTTCACTATGAACATTTATGCTCTCTTCAAAGAAGAGGGTTTCATATCTTCGCAATCCTCTCATGGTCAGTCTATTTGTCAATAGATCATTTTGTTCAGAGCATATCTCAGAAAGTAAGCAAACTAGAATCATGGAAATAAAATGTGGATAGTCTGATAGATATCCAAACTCCTTGAGAAAAAGTGCAGTGCACAAGAACTGTTACTCTACTCTTCTTATTTTTGAGTAATTGTTCCTTCAAACCTATTAATTACATTGATTAAGATACAAGTTCTTACAGCTTTGATTTATCACTCTCGATTTTGCCTCATGGACATGCACAAGTACCTGCTCCAAATGTGTTTGTCAAAGAAAGAACAAAGATTTAGAGCCGCTCCCAAGAATCTAACTCAAGACCTCTAGGACAATAACTTTCGAGTAAATAACCTTTGATAAATATATAACTTGATTTTTGTCTCCAAAAGTTTGAAAGTCAGTAAAGTAAAATTCACAGATTAATAGATCTCTTTTGGTTTGAAGTGCAGTGCACAAGAACCATTACTCTTCTCTTCATATAGAATGAGAGATGTATTTTTTTTTTGTTATTGCCCTTTGATATATTTATAACTTGATTTTTATCAAATGCCTTTCTCTGAAAGTAAGCAAGCCAGATTTATGAAATATTACAGATTGCAGGAAAAGTGAAGTACTTCAAAACCATTACTCCACTCACCATATTTCTAGAATGATAGCCCTTTGTTGCATTATAACTTACCTTTTGTCAGGAGCATTTCTCTTACAGTATGCAAGCAAGAGCCATGAAACTTTACAGGTACACATATCTCATTGAGGAGAAGTTCAGTGCACAAGAACCATAACTCTACTCCTCAATTTGTACTTGCACTTTGTTTGGATCCAGTTTTTCAGAAAGTAATTACGTTGGTATTTTTTATTTTTCTCCTCATATATATATATATATATATATATATATATATATATATATATATATATATATATATATATATATATATATATATATATATATATATATATATATATATATATACACGTATCCAGTCATTGAAATTTATAGGTGGATAGATCTAATGAAGAGAAGTGCAGTGCTTAAGAACTGTTATTGTACTCATCATAGTCTTTTGAGTTATTGCCCTATGTTTATTTACAAGGAATATGTCACTTACCTGCTCTTGTGGGGGTATATATGTTTTACAAGCATTGTTTATATGAGAATGACCTCCGTCCTTGTAAGTAATATTTTTCATCCAATCACAAAAAATCTTTTCAGATTGAGGGGCACACTGGGATCAATCCAGTAATTATTGATTGAAATCAATGATTTATGAGTAGTTCCTGAGGAAATTATTTTCAGAGTTTCCACAAAATAACATTTGTATGAATGAACCATTGCTCGTAACATCCCATCAGATCAAAATAACTATATTCAGTCAAAAAAGGGTTTTCTTAGGACAATTCGTATGTAATTTAGTTGAAATTCATTGTTAAGTTTGGGAGAAAATGTTTATAAAATTTACATGCAATTACATAACATATAGAAAACACCTCCTCCATCCAAAAGTAATATTTTTCATCTAATGAAAATTCATTTTTGAAGTTTTAGAAGAAATGTAAGAAATTCCATATGTTAATCTTAGAGAAAAATTGCTTCTTAACATATGACCTTCCACAGTAAATTGTGCCATTCATTGAATCAATTTCTTGAACAATCTTGATTGGAGTTAAAAAAGTATAATTTCTGTAAAATTAAATTGAAATTCATTCATTTGTTTCTGACAAGAAATTTTTCAAAGAAAATGTTTATGACAGCATTTGCTGGACACACAGACACATGATGGACAAAGCACCATGATAGTATCCTCAATGGCTTTCAGCCAGTGGATCTAAAAATATGACTAATTATTGCATAAGGAAGGTCAAATGACATTTTTTCTATTGTCTTCCAATACTGCTGTATAACTATGTTGAGGTTTCTCAGCAACAATAAACACATTTATCCTTGAATTTTGAATTTTTAAAGTACTGGTATCTTGTTGAGATCTGATGTGTATGACAAGTTGTTAACTTGGATGATGCATGTGAACTGTAGAACTTGGCTTGATAAAGAGACAAAAGTTTCTTTCTATGGCTTCTGAACTACATCATATGGTTTGGTCAAAATCTATATTTTTTACACCGCTTTGGTACATCATCTTGTTAGATAGTCAATCCATAAATGCTTTCTTTTCTGTGCAAGTTTGAGTATGTCCTGGGCTTGCAAGCTGTATATTGATGCTTATGATACCCAACAATGATTTGCTGGAGTTGAATTTATGTGGAGAGAAGATAGTGAATGGGATTAAATTATAAACTGTTCCATGGGTCTTTAGGAATATTCAATATAGGTAATATATAACTTCCGTGTCCAATGAATTACTGCTTTCCTCTGTCATTCTTGTGTTGTATTGATTGCTACTGTCCATAAGTCAAAACAGCTGCGTATCAATTCTGAAAAAAAAAATAAGATGTACAATACATGTAGTTAATGAATTTTGATTGAATTTGACTGCACTTTTTTGTCATGAAACACATTCACCGAAGAGTAAATAAAAAGTAGTAGGGGTCACTGTTGGTCATTTTAGGTGCACCAGCTTTTGAAATATAAGACTAGGTTTATCTATTTGAATTGGTTTTCCCCCAATTTTAACAATCCTTCAATCACAGTGGTGTATCTTGGTCACCTAAGAAAGGATCCTTGATATTTGTCAAACAAGTACTACCATTTCATCCCTACAACACCTTCTAGCCCCCAGCTGTTACCCAACATAAGTTATGATTATCTACCCATTGGATGGGAACAAGTGCTAGAAAGGAAATGTGCTGCCGGAACTGATTTGTAAATCTTGACAACCAAACAAGATCAAATTATCTATGCAGCATCTTTTCCAAAGACACATTAAATTATTATACAATCTGTAAATTACTCAAAAAAACATATGGTTACAAAATCATGTGACTTTTTTTATCCTAGATTGGCCAAAAAATCATCAAAATTCATTCTGAAGAAATTATTGATTACGTAAACTTCCCCCAAAAATAATAAATAACCAACCCAACCAAAATACAATAGAATCTCACTCTGCAACAATGAAAATTTTTCCTTTTTGATTTGTAGCAGAGTATTATTTGACTCTTTTTTAAGGGTTGGTTGACTCTTTTTTAAGGGTTGGGGATATCTACTCATGGTTTCCTGTTGTTTCTCACACCAGTACATCCATATAGTAGCACAATATTCCTTCCAAGCCAACAGCCACTTAGACTTACATGTACCATATTCATATAATTTTGGTGGAGACATTTAATTCATGTCAGATTAAAAGTTGGCAGAACAAGGGATTAAGTGTCAAATTTACAGTTCATGGCGCAATTCAAAGCTTATCCTTTCCCTGATCAAATAATTCCTTAAAAAGCCCTTGTCACATACAAGGGAAAATAGGGACCTATTTCTGATCATGATCAGGTGGATCTAAGCTTTCTGTTATTTAAGGGTTCAAGTTTTCGAATATGGTGGTTTGTTTTGGACTACTATTACACAATTTTGAAATTCTCCATGAAAATAAAAGAATTAGGCGAAATAGAAGTTTCGACCCAAACACCCCAATCATTACCTGATTAACATAAATCTCTATTGCAGAATGCAATCTTATCTCAGTCTACACCGCCTGTTTTTATATGTCATTTTAATCAATCGCTGGTTGATTAAATCCTGGTATATTCCTTTGAAAAAAAATTACGGACTTTAAAAATTCTTTAAAAATTATTTATGCGTAGACAGTCTTTCTAGATGATTCACAGTCAACTCGGCCTGTTATTAACTCTGCCTGTGTATGTAATATTAAGATCATAGGTTATACACGCCAAATGTCCAATTTGCAATTTCCTTTAAGTAGTTAAAGTGTGCCAATACACTGGTTTTCTAGGCTTTACACTTTACAACCAATAAACAGGCTGAGTTTTACACAGGCCGAGTTTTATGCGGACCGAGTTTTCAACAGGCCGATTTGACAGGATACCTTCCAAATGGTTACCAGTCAACTTGGCCCTCGAGTAATTCGACCATTTGACCGGTCAACTCGGCTCAAATATAAAGCCTATAGATAGTAAGTGAACTATATTGCATGAAATGTGTTAAAGTTTTGTACTAATGGTGCAGTTATACCTTACTTTGGTTATTTATATTGTTTTAAGAATAATTCTTTTTGTTTTTGATAATATAGTATTCAGTTTGTTCCATGAATGACCCATTACATAAATTGTTTCAGGATGGGGGTTAAGAATCTATTTTGAATATCTCTCTTGCAAATTCAGTGTTGTTAAAGCCCGTCTAGTAATACAGGCCGTTTTGGGCTCCTTGTTGAAGGTTTTTTTAGAGGTATTTTTTGTGGAAAACATTCTAAGCCCGTTACCATGGCAACCATGGAATTGAGAACATAGTTTTTCATTTCATTTTTGGTCTATTCGTCATGAAGAGTCGTCTGGCGATTTTTAGAAAAATCTGAGACAATGTGTGCCAAACATTGGTTGGCGGTTACAGCAAATTGCTCTTAATTGCAATAAACTAGAAACATCATTGGAGGATAGATCTTTTTCGAGATAAGTGCACTGCACAAGAACAATAACTCCAGCTTGCATATTTTAGAGTTTTTGCCCTTTGTTGTTTTTCAGCCCTGAATTTTTTCAAGAGCATATCTTATAACAATCCACAATTAACTTCATGGGTGAGTGATCTCATTGGGGAGAACCATAATTTATGCTTGCATAATTCTTGAGTTATTTCCCTTTATTGTTTTTCGTCTTCAGTATAAGTAATTAATATGAAACTTCATGGCTTTGTTGTTTTTCAAATTTGAATTCTGTCTCGAACATACCTTGAAAGTATAATCATTATCGACACGGATCTATTTTAAACACAGTAACAGTATACAGGAATCTAAACTCCATTTTGCATATTGTTGGAATTAATGCCCTTTGTTGTTTTTCAGACTTTTTAAGGCTCTTGTATTATACGTACTGGTATAGCCAGGAGAAAGGGTGTACTGAAATCTAAAAAGCGTAAATTAACGGTACTTGATGGCAAATACAATCATAACATAACCATAACATAACATTTATTTCTCCAAGGTACATACATGGTACAACAATGGGAAATGAAATTATTACAAGGAATGGTGAGAGGGGGTACTGATTTTTTTCACAACTTTTTTTCTCGGTAAATTTATGTTGTTGTGCTATTGTTGCTGTTGTTGCGGGAAAATCGAGCGAATGAACGTGGTTGATTCGGGCTTGGCAAACCACAGGTATGTCAAGCAGGAAACACACACAACTTTTTCTAGAACCATCATTATTTAATCGGACATGAAACCCGACCGTCGGGCCGTCAGAGTATCTTGCAGGCACTCTGACGGGCCGCATGCCGAAACGCATGCCAGAATCGAGTAAGTCTAGTTGGTAAATTAAAGTTGAGGTATTAGGTTAAAAAAAGGGACAATGTGTAACTATATGAAATAATCAGAATATCAGAACTTTAATGAACTAAATACTATTTGTTGGTTTTTGATGCATAATGGCCGAGACAACATAATTTAATTTGTCAAGACAACATAACCCAATTTTTAATTGCAGTCACGACCATTCTGCATCAGTCTTTATCCATATGCTTGCATGGAGTAACTGTCAGTTTTCGATATTTACAGGTTTTACTTTGGTCCATCCCCGGAGACCTGCATCTACACCCTGATTCATACAGGGTGCAGCTACGAGGTTTCAGAGGATAAATTGGCAAGTGAATATAATTGTATACATTCATGAATAATGACAAAAAAGTTGAGTTCGAAGACTCCGAAGTCTCAAAAAATCACCTATTTACCTGAAAAGAAACTTGACACGAAAACCGCCTTTTCTCTTCATCAATATTCATTGCCTTTTGTAGTCATTATGTTTGTTCTTTAATGATGAAGTCGAATTCGAAAGTATGTTGCTTTTCGTGCTTGACCACGTTTGCCTCTGTCAAGTCAAATGAAGGTAAAATGCCAACGTTTCATTGATCTTTCAGTCAGTAAACGTGACGACAAAAAAATCGTTGGTCCCAATTTATCTAAAATAAACTCGTCTAAAATTTGTTTATAAACATAAGAATATTGTGATTTTCCTATTGATATTTACTTACTAGAACAAAGTTAAAGATAATCTAATAATGCATTGCCTTGCCTCTGCGACCATAACCGATTTAGTCCGTTGGCCAGGAGAGGTCACCGTGCACCCCCCCTAAGGGCTCTCCGAGAGTGGTATAGAAATGTTCATAGGACCTCCCTGAGATGTAAACAGGTGGTAATTTGTGTCCCGACTGCTATTCCGAGTGGTTTTCTAGATTACAGCCAAGAATAAATTACCTTTTGTACACTATAGAGGATTTTTTTAGCTCACCTGAGCACGAAGTACTTAAGGTGAGCTATTGTTATCGTACAATGTCCGGCGTCCGTTTTCAGGCGTCCGGCGTCCGTCGAGCGTCGTTCGTCGTCCACAATTTCTTTTAACATCTTCTCCTCCTAAACCAGTGGGCCAATCTTGATGAGACTTGGAAGGGATGTTCCTTGGGTCAAGCTCTACCGAAGTTGTTCAAATAAAGGAAATCCAGCCTTATCTTTCCCTTTACCCTTAACAAAAAGGGTCAAAATAGGAAAATCTTCAAAAATTCTTCTTCTCTGAAACCAGAAGGCAGACAGCCTTCATATTTGGTATGTAGCATCATCTAGTGGACCTCTACCAAGTTTGTTCATATCAAGGCCCTGGGATCATATTTGGGCTCCACCCGGGCGCAACCCTTTTTACATAGAATGAAAATCTTAAAAAAATCTTCTTCTCTGAAACCAGGTGGCAGATAGCTTTCATATTTTGCATGTAGCATCAGCAAGTGGGCCTTAATCAAGTTTGCTCATTTTTATCATGTTTAGACCCTCGGTCATATTTGGGTTTTGTCCAGGCACATACCTTTTATCTCTTCTGAGCACGAAGGGTAAAAACGAAAATCTTTCAAAATTTCTTCTGCTCTGAAACAGAAGGCAGACAGCTTTAATATTTGTTATGTAGCATCATCTAGTGGACCTCTACAAATTTTGTTCATATCAAGACCCTGGGGTCATATTTGGGCTCAACCCGGGCGCAACCCTTTTTACATAGAATCAAAGAGCGAAAGCTTTATAAAAAAATCCGATACCAGAGGGCACACAGCTTTCATATTTGGTATGTAAAATCATCTAGTGGGCCCCTGCCGAGTCTGTTGATATCAAAGACTCAGGGGTCATATTTGGGTTCCGACCGGGCGCCGCCCTTTTAGTCCATCTGAGCAGGATGGGTGAAAATAGGAAAACCTTCAAAAATCTTCTTCTCTGAAAGCAGAAGGCAGACAGCTTGTAGCATTATCTATTGACCTCTACCAAGTTTGTTCATATCAAGACCCTCGGGTCACATTTAGGCTCCACCCTGGTGCATCCCGTTTTACATAGAATCAAGGAGCAACAAGGCATATCTCTCTTACTCTTGGTTGAAAACATTCCATGGTATTGATCTTAAGTAGAATTTATCTCCTATTTGACATCTGTCTATTTAATTAATGTGATGTCCCATGGGTCAAAGAGACGCATGTGAGCGATCTAGGACCATCATGGTCCTCTTGTTTTATTTTGATTATTTTTTGATGTATATTTTCCATTCTGGTAAAACCCTGTATAACTTAAAATGATTTTGAAGATCTCAACTTCCGAAATGGGAGATGACAGCCACTTCTAGATAACAATTTCGCTATTTTTTCGATGAATGTTATGAGATAAAAGTGTTTATCATATACAACACTATAGATCATATTGTAAAGTGCTATGATAGTGTTGATATGAACTTTCTGAGTTCAATTCAAGTTGTTAACAGTCGATATTTGTGGTCCTGACTGCCCTTCTCGGTGTTTTTCTAAATGGCAGCCACAAAAAAACAAATTAACCAGGAGACACTAAACGGATAGCACTTGATTTAAAAATCATATTAAGGACCAAAACGTGTATTTTTACGTGCTTGGTACAAAATCCCCTGCGGAAGGGGGGGGGGGTGTAATCAAGTTGTTCAACATATATCCCTGATATCAATATTCTGTCTCTTCCGTTTCATCTGAAGGGTTGTTTGAAATGGTCCCCGAGAAAATACATGATAAAATGCAATTTGAAATGTCAGATGGAAGTCAGGTCATAATTTGAACTCATCTTATTTCTGTGAAAAATATATCTTTATGTGTACATTTTTCTGTCGAATATTGACGCATTTCTCATCATTTTCTCCATCTGCCAGTCAGTGTGTTTGTACAAAGGTTTATTGATTTCTTGTTTCGATTCAGATCATCGTGAAATTGACAAAGGTTAGTAGCATAAGCGACTTTTGAATGATTTCAATATTTTGCTTTTTATCGAACTTGAGCATAATCATACAATATAATGGCGTATTGTACTATTAGAAGATATGTAAGTACATTTTGTAAACGTTACCCCTTCTTCATCAATGTATTGATTTCATCAAGATAATGATAGATTTGTAAGAAGGTTTCACATAATGTTCCTGATCATGGGACAATCATAGCACATAAGTGTCCATGCTATTTAGTCAATGTCGTTAAGGGTGATTTTGGATGACACTTTCGAAGTATACTTCATAAAATAAATATAAGCCTATATTCAACATTTATGCATATATAATGCAAAAAAGTATTCATTCGTTCAAAGAATGTTTTAGTGGGGCGTTTATTTTGTCAAACAAGACTCATGCTTTTCATTTAAAACAAATAAAACCAGATTTCCATTCCTATACAATAATAAAGTTTTATTTTGGAATTTTTCGATATAGAAAAACTTCCAAATGGTAAAATGGCGACCAAGGTTTTTGAAAAATTAAATAAATTAATGCAAGGTAAAACGTCCTAAAAATCATAAATGAATTTCTAAATCTATCAGCTACGTAGGGATTGGCACTGCTGAGCCCTTCAAGAGAAATATGAATAAAACAGATTTACGCAACTTTAAGATATTGAAATATTCAAAAATGGTGGATTAATTTCGGATTCTTTTACATTTATTTAATTTGGTGGACATTTTCGGTCGCCATTTGAAAGTAGTCCTACATAGAACTAAATAAATATGGAATATTCGTATTAATACATGGCTGCCATCTCGCTTTAAGAATATCGGGAACTTCAAATAAGCCCCATTTACCAAGATTTTTTTTTTAAAAAAATCAAGTATTTTTCCCTTTCAATTTGAAAACGTTTATTAGCAGGTGAATCCAAAGATACCGATTATTAATATTAATACATCATTCTATCTTGGAGTGTCTAATGAACAATTGATTTGTTTGTTTTTCTTCAGAACGCCCCCCCCCCTAACCCTGAATGAAATTCATGTTTAAAATTCAGTATTTTGGGATTTCAATTTCGACATCAACTGATAGAAACTTAAACGCTAAATATATGTAGCATAGTGATCACATAAAAAAAACGAACTTTAAGAAAATTTGTCCTAAATTTTTCTCATTATTATCTCATTTATATACATTTTTTAAAGAAAAAGAATATTCGTTCTTTTTTTGTTTTGTTTCTTTTTTTGAGTAAGATCGAGTAAGATCGATTGATATTTCAATTCGTGAACAACAAAAGCTCTAGTATCCACCTCTCGTTAAAATATAGTTTTTGTTGGTCACTCTATGAAATATAATTAGATCTGACATGGAAACAATTATCGTCTATATAATTTTACATAAAATGATGCAAACAATTTTTATCGTGTAAACACTGCGTTAGCATAGCCTTTACACTTCTTCATAATGTACATTTATCATGCATTGAAGCCTGTATTGACCTGATATCACCTGTCTGATAACAGAACATGATATCAGGCAGTCTATTTTTAGAAACAATTTGCATACATTTTTACCTTTTTTGTTCTTTATTTTTAAGGGTTTAATCAAGCGCTGAAAATGATTGCATGATAAATAGGATAACATTTTAGTGTCTTGAAATATCAATGTTATCTGATCTCGGCCTCGAGAAATTATCATGAATTGGCAGAGTCTCGTCATGATAATTTCTACAAACTTCGACCAGATACCATTGATCTTTTAAGACACAAACATATTAATCTCTATGTATCCCCTTTTTTAATCAAACGTTTAATTCAAATATAATTATATTTTACTTGTGTTCATCAAAATTCGAACATTCTGATTGGCTAAAAAGTTGATTTTATTCCTCAATGAAAACATGTTTTACAAAGGAGCTAAACTGAAACCAGCAGACGTACAGACGACCGACAGAACGATTGTAGCAGACAAAACAAGACACCAACCCTACTTTGAAAAAGTCACAAAACTCGCAAAACGCAGGGAATTTTCAAAATTTCAGTCGAAGAAATACCGTTATGTTGTCGGAAAAACACTATGCTTTCGATGCCTCAAAGGTAGCTGAATAGAAATAAGTAAAGAAAACATTATTTAATACGTTCAATAGCGTAAATGAGGTTAATTTGTTAAATTTACCCCACCCACCAATGTTAATTTTGAAATTAGGGGTACTCATATTATCATGCAAGCTAAATTGCTTTCCCTGGAGAATATTTTGATGCATTTTGGTTTTGCTATCCACCAAGTGCATGGGCTATATCAAATCATGAAACACTTGCATCCTTAACATTTTTAAGCATTACTTTTCGTGCTTGATTTGAGTGACCGATTAGAAGTTGGTTTAAGTTTATTTCAAAGCTTCCGTAATAATTGCACCATCAGCATAGTAATCTGCTTCTTTATTGGTTAGTCTGAGCCTGGGTGTGAAATTTCCAACAATTTGAAATGTGTGTGAGGTGAAAACATTGCGCAGCATAGATAGCCACCTATTGTAAATGTAATGTTACCTGATGGTATATAAGTACTTTGAGACCTTATCTATCTACTAAATGCATAATGAAGACTCTGACAAGACTCTGCAGACGCCCAGCACAGGCTGATCAGAGTTTTTGCTTTGTACATATTAGAAATTGTTGGAAATTTCACGCACCGGCTCATTTATGCTTAATGGTATTAAATTTAAAAAAAAAATGAAAAGCGTTTTTGCTGTGTCGTGGAGGTTTACCTTGGTTAATTTGACACGTTTTTGATCTCTGTCGAAAAAGTGCTTGAATTTAACAATTACCGACAAATTTTATCACTTAACACAATATAAATAACGTTCAATACTCGTCCGCCGTCATCGCGCAGTTGATAGCGCAACGGACTGTCAATCTAGAGGTCCCGGGTTCGATCCCCTACGGCGGCACTGTTTCTTTCCGACTATTTGTCTCTCACCCAATTATTATGGGTTGATAATCGAAGACCTATGTGAGATAGCAGCTGGAGGCTAGGAAAGAATGTGATGGTTGTACTTGTGAGAGATATACCAGGAATCCATTGTTAGGTGCTCAAGCCGCCGCGATATAACTAAAATAATGTTAAAAGCGGCGTAAAACTCCATTCAATCAATCAATCAATACATTCAATACTGTATTTTTATTCATTCCTATGAAAGAACGTGGAGAGCCGAGTAGGAATAATTCGATTTTTATTCATCTGAATAGCAGGGGTTAAATTCGGTTCAATAAAATCGCGCTATACGAAACTAAGAAACCTAATCACTAACACGTAAAAATCCGCTTCTCGTATTCATACAGAGTGATTACGTTTTTAGTTGCATAGCTCCAAAAATACCTCTCTTCATCTCTACAATGGCTGAAATAAATAAAATACGTACTTAGTGTATTATATGAAAAAAATATCTAACGAGGTCGGGAGAATTGAAAATTGTCGAGGCTCTGCCGAGACAATTATCAATTCTAACAACCGAGTTTGATTTTTTTTCATACAATACACTAAGTACGTATTATATTTATCTTATAACCTCTTTTTGTCTTCTTTTTGTCGATGTCTCTAGCAGAAATGCAAGTTTCTAAAAATAACTGCATTATATCATTGTTCTAAAAATAACTGTGTGATATCATTAAGAAATGTCATACGGGATGTTATCACATGGATATTTGTATAGTTATAAGATAAAAATAGTTATACCTCAACGAAGAAAATTAAAAAAACACAACTCTAAATGTGTGCATGCGATCGACTAGGGTGTTTCTATCTTCACGCAATTTACGCAAGTGAGTATTACAAATAAATCCTCTTAGGAAAGATATCGTTGATGAATGATCAAAACATCGTAAGGCTGTAGTTAAGATGTTTTGATTATTCACCAATGCCCAAATGATAAAAAGGGGGAACGAGTGGAGGGCATTTATCTTTTGTCACAGCTCACTAATTACATTTAGCCTATTTGTTGGTCGACTTCTGAATGCGTAGAAATACCAAAATCCTATTAGCGCCTATGATTTAAATATTTCCTTTTTAAATAGTACAATAAATTAATGTTTTGTTCAACGACTCTAAATCTAAGGAGACCGTGGTCATTAGGGTGGCTTTGGAATCGCGGACGATTCCGGGTCTTATCCCTGCCTAACTACATGATTTTTCCTGTTCAAAATTATCTTAACATCGCTCCTCTCCACCCAGGTGTCAAAATGTGTACCTTTGAGAATGTCGGGCCAAGGACCAAGTGCTGTGGCAGCAGAGGGCGCCGAGTGTTAACAGTAATTCAATGGGCGGGGGTAAAATTGTAAAAATTCGTGAATATGTACTGCATGAAAATAGACTATAAAAAATCAACATTTAGATCATATTTTTTGCTTTGTTTGAACTATGATATGAAATATGTGATCGCCTCTCTGTTTATATCTTCTTCGCGTTTTTATACAGTGTGGTAAGCATTTTTTTCCGTTCATACCTCCACGTAAAAGATAGTCTCTGCATCTCGAAAATATATATGGTGTTAACTACCTTATCCGTTGGCAATCCAAGTTACCTAACATATCTTGTTTCCTTTAAGAAAATATAAAAATTACCACACGAAAAGCTTTTCCCACACGAGGAACTTGTTTTATAACTTCAAACTGCAAATACTCATAAATTTAGGAAACAGTTGCTAATAATCCGCCATTTTTTAAACACGATTGAAATCAGAGCTTGTTAGATAAGTATAAGTGTGTTTTTTTAAAGGGTACAGAAAATGGTATAGTCAAACTAAGTATATCAAACATACAAATTTTACAGATCATTTTCAGGGACCTTGGTCAATTGTGAATCCATATCACCTGGTAAGTGTGTGGATATGAAGTAATGAAGTCCCTCGGTGAAAGTACATGTACTCAGAAAATATAAGCAAGATACCTCCGTTAAGGTTCATGTAAAGAGTTTTTGAACCAAATTTAATGCTGCTTCTATTGACAAAAAAGACAGTTTGCCCAGCTAAACAATATATCAAATTGAAGCTATTTTGGGCTCAAAATAAGCCTCGGCCTGTCACACCTATATAAATGGGCTAATCAGAATATCTCGATCGATATTTGAAGAGGGTCACTCAGGGAATATCATGGCAAAACTTCATTGAAATAGGCCATGCAGTTAAGGAGGAGAAGTAGTTTTAAGAAAGTTGATGACGCACGACACACGACGCACAACGGAGTCAGGGTGATCCTTAAAGCTTACATTGAGCATGTTGTGCTCAGGTGAGCAAAAAAATACACATTTTTTTTGCTTTCTTTTTTTAATGTGAATTGGTTTGTTGACTCAAATTAGCAATCTTTATGTTCTTATTTGTGGGATTAGCATATATGAACAAATTCCAAACATTCAGTGCAATGTAAAAGTCGTCAAATAATGACGTCAATTACAGAAAGTGGCGTCATTTGGACATCGTGTCTGATAATTAATTTGCCTTTTACTCACTTAAATAGTAATTATTCGAGATAATGTAAGTTTGAAGGAAAGTATTAGTCTTGCTTTATCTCATGTCAATTAGTAGGCAAAATAATTCAAATTATATTGTTGTGTTTGGTGTCACAGACATCTCATTTTTTTCCAACAACACTTGTTTTTTTTGAAAAAAAAGTGGTTTAAATAATGAAAGATTGTACTTTCATTTTCTTTTTTTTAAAATGATCACATATCTGTCACACTGTTAAAAGCTGAAAATTAGATTCCTCTTTAGTTTATTAGTTTCAAGATTTAAAGGTGTCGCATGAGTGTGAACATAGTTTTTGGTAAAACTTTTTACGAAAAAATCTATGGTAAAAGGCTATTTTTATGAAAATAGTGGTTATTTGGGGATGAATTTTGGCATGACATACAGGTATTGCGAAAAATTATTTCATATTGTGGAATTGAAGGAAGGTCGTTCAATACAAACAAAATGTTTAAAGTGTGTTTTCAAAGATTTATAGAATAAAAAATTACAGGGCCAAAAATGGATATTCGTGAATTCAGCCCTCTTTCCCTAAACCTTAAATCTACTGTGTATTTTGTGCTGTTCATTTACCTTCAATCGTGATTAAAACATTGTGGAATAATAAGCAACCGATAGATGAAAAAAATCGCAGTTTGAAGTTATGAAACATCTTTTTTTTGTGAAACACTGACTTTTCAGGCATTTATAGTAATGTTTCATACAAGGAAGCTACAACAAGAAAGAGAACAAGTTAAAGCAAACGATAGATGAAAAAGTCGCAGTTTGAAGTTATGAAACATGCTCTTTGTGAAAAACTGACTTTTCGGGCAAAAATCATACAAGGAAGCTAGACATATCTTAGATAACGGGTTATTTAACTTTGAATGCTAACAATTTGGGTAACATTCCTTCTAATTTCGAGATGCAGAGGACATCTATTTCGTGGAGGTATAAAAAAAATTAAAATCATAACTACACAGTATAAATATGCGAAGTAATTTCATATAGAAAGGAGAAAACATATTTTATATCATAGTTCAATGAAAAAAAAAATGTTCATAAAACAGCAAGTCGCCTGTTAAGACACGGAGCCTTCTGCTGCCACAGTACTTGGCACAACATTCTCACAGGTACCAAATTTTACACCTTGGTTGAGAAAAGCAGCGTGGTGTTAAATTTTTATGCAGAAAAAATCCAGGAGTTCGACCTGAATTCGATACCGGGACCTTCCGACCCGAAAGCAATCATCCTTACCACTAGACCACGGTCTCTCAAAATTTCATGACGTCCAGCCATAGAACTAAAAACCAAATTACATTGTATGAATAGGTGAAGACCTTGGGCGAGTACTCGAGTACCCAGGTATCGGATAAGGAACATTCCTTCCCGGATCCTAAATCATTGCCCAATACCCGACTATTGTATTAGCAATTTGTACATTTTGGGTCAGATTCGGAAAAGAATGGAAGACAGTTTAAAAGTGTGTTTAATTTCAAATTCGGATATTATTGGACTTATTATTTGTGAACCAGAAACTTAATGCAATTGGATCTGAAAATTTAAACTTTAGGAATAAACATTCTAGGTATTGTAATTTGTTTTTGTAAGAATTTTATATCGTCAATAATTCTGTAATTATAGTCAATAAATATTGTTAATTGTAATGTTTGTTGCTGGCTTCTTTGTTCTTGTTACATTGACACGTAACAGAGTTTGGGGGCTCGGTCTGGAATACGATTATCAGACAAACAAACAAACAATCAAACAAAACAAATCAAAAGATTTTTTTATTTAATATATGCTGTTCAAAATTATTTTAGAAATTTATTTTATATTTCAATTTTAATAAAATTAGAGTGTACTTTCTCTATTATTTGTCAAAATCTTACATTCTTATTTGAACCCAGCAACAAGCTACCATGTCGTTTGACTGTGAAAAATTTACGAAAGAACCAGTCGTGGAGCTTTTGAATTTGGGTAAAAAGCCTTATTTGCTCAATCTTGCCAAGCTTTATGAATTAACAGAAGTCAAGTCCTCATTGCGAAAGCATGAAATTAAAAATATTTTGGTTCAATATTTTGTTGGTGAGGATGAATGAATGAATGAATTGTGTTTTAAGACCCGTCGACAACTAAGGTCATGTTGGGCGCAAAACTTTAAAAGTAACAAATTTTAAAAGGCGACGTATATTTTCAAAACCAATATAATTATAACACTATAAAATAGAACTCTGTTAACCGAGTTATAAAACATATAAACTATGTAAACGATAGAAATGTAAGAAGTAAGGAATACTTTCAAAATTTAAAAAATGTGCTCAAAAGAACACTCATTTTTAAATCTAAAGGAAACGTGGATTCAAAAGAAAATAAAATCATATTTTATTATACAAATTAATGGCCTTCAGGAAATCGAAAATAAGCTCATTTTTTACCTTGTCAAATATATTCTTCATACTGTCAACTTTAAAATATTTATCTCTAGTAAAAGAGAAATCTATACAATCAATAAAAACATGATTGACAGTAAGAGGAGAGATGCAAGGAATGCACATTGGCATGTCTTCTCCCTTTAAAAGATAGGAATGGGTGAGATGTGTATGGCCAATGCGTAACCGTGTCAAGATAAGTTATTCGCGACGGTTTGACCTGTAACCAGGTAACCAATCGCCAATATCCTGTCGAATAGAGATTAATTTATTATTTATATTGGTTGGATCAGTCCAGCTGTTCCTCCAGACTTCCTGAATAAAACCATGAATTAAAGGTTTAAAATAGGTACATTAGAGGGTAAGATTTCCAGAGATACTGCTCCCTTTGCAGCTTTATCTGCCTCATCATTACCATGAATACCAACGTTGCTAGGAAGCAAGCAGAGAACGAGATGAACATCATGAAGCTGAGCTATTAAATCTAATAATCTAACAATAAGGGGATTGTCGGTTTTCTCGTTCTCAATTGCTTGTATACTTGACATAGAGTCAGTAAAAATAATGTAGCGAGAGAAGCGCTCTTCGATTATATGATCGAGTGCGAGTTCAATCGCCTGTAGCTCGGCTGATAATATCGAAGAGTTATTTGGCAAACGGAATTGATACTTTTCACCATCTAAAATTGTGGCTGAGGCAACTTTTTCGCCGGCCTTTGAACCATCTGTATAAAATTCTTCATATGATGCGTATTTCTCTTTAGTTTCTAAAAACTTTGTTTTAAAAATAGTTGGATCGGTTGTATCCTTTTTGCTAGAAGCAAGATCGTAAAGAATTTAGGGGCTTTTAGAAGTCCACAAAGGAACTTCTGGATCAATCTTTCCTGCCACATCCTCTAGATCATAATTTAGAGCGTTAATATCAGCTTCGCAACGTAAGCTAAACGGGGGTATTGCATTAGGTTTCTTATTAAAATCCCGTCTGTGTTGAGGTTCAAATACAGCTTTATACGTTGGATTGTCAGGATTAGATTTTAGCTTTAAATAGTAATGCATTGAAAGCTTTTTCCTTCTAAGGTTCAAGGAAGGTTCATTTGCTTCAATGTAAAGACTATTAATTGGTGATGTTCTAAAAGCACCCAGCGCTAGGCGCAAGCCTTGATTATGAATGGTATCAAGTTTGCTAAGGTATGAAGGGCGTGCAGAACCGTAAACAACACAACCATAATCTAATTAAGATCTGTCAAGTTCCCTGTAAAGGCGTAATAAGACCTTTTTATCAGCTCTTAAGTCAATACATGATACAACACGTAAAAGGTTAAGCGTCTTTAAGCACTTATTTTTAAGTTTTCAATGTGGGGTATAAACGACTGTTTAGAATCGAAAAGGAGTCCAAGGAATTTAAATTCTTTTACAACTTCAATTTGCACTCCATCAAGATTTAATGCTGGATCAGGGCGCAATTTCCTAGATTGACAAAAATGCATACATTTAGTTTTCGTTTTGGAAAATTTAAAGCCATTTTCAGTCGACCATTTCGAAAGATTTTTAAGACTTGCTGCAGCTGTCTTTCAATCGTTTACATATGTTTGGATCTGCAACAGATGCAGAAGTCATCAACATAGAAAAAACATTCAACCCCTGGACAAACAGTTTTAACGATATTGTTTATTTTGACACTTAAAAGTGTCACAGACAAAATACTTCCTTGTGGAACGCCCATTTCTTGTTCATGGGGATCAGATAAAGTATCTCAAACTCGGACTCTAAACTGACGTTCATCCAAAAAAGCAGAAATGAAATAAACAAGGCGACCTCGAATACCGAAATCATAGAGGTCATTCATAATTCCATACTTCCATGTGGTATCATATGAACTTTCAATATCGAAAAAGACAGAAACAACCTGTTCTCTCTTTATAAAGGCCTCGCGAATAAAAGTCCCGCAGCGGACAAGATGATCAAAAATGCTTCTTTGTTTACGAAAGCCACTTTGGACTGACGTAATAAGGTGTTTCTTTTCAAGAAATCAGACAATACGATCATTAAACATTCTTTCCATGGTTTTGCAAATGCAACTGGTTAAAGAAATAGGACGAAAGTATGAAGGATCAGTAGAATCTTGAACCTGGTTTTGGTATTGGAATAACGATAGCTTCCCGCCATGAT
Source organism: Fragum whitleyi (assembly GCA_948146395.1). Taxonomy (NCBI): domain Eukaryota; kingdom Metazoa; phylum Mollusca; class Bivalvia; order Cardiida; family Cardiidae; genus Fragum; species Fragum whitleyi. The sequence continues at coordinate 4,757,168 of OX411558.1, forward strand.
GCTAGAATGCTTCCCGTTTTCCAAACCTGGTTATAAATTTCAAGTAAGCAATGCAAAGAACGAGAGGGCAAACGTTTGAGAAATTGATAATGTATATAATCATTTCCTACAGCAGTGTCATGACACTTCTTGAAAGCCATCTTCAGTTCCTTAAGAGAAAAGTATCTATTATAATGTTCCAGTCGACTGGAACTGAAGTGAAGTTTTGACTTTTCTTTATCACCTTTGAATGTTTGAAATGTGGGTGAGTAAATTGATGATGATGACTTCTTGGCAAACGTATCTGCCAATACATTCGCAATATCAGCCTTGGAAGAACCTTACTGAGGTCAGTTCTTAAATGACCAACTCCAATTGACGTGTTCTTTCCGCTGATTTTTCAAACCATATCCCATGTCTTTTTGACAAATGATCTAGAATTTAATCTGGAAACATGCTGTCTCCAAGACGAACGCTTACTTTGTTTAATGGTACGACGAGCTTTCGCTCGTGCAATTTTAAATTTGTACAGGTTCTCCTTTGTGGGTCTCAAATCAAATGACTTACACTCAGCTATAGCCTGTTTGCAATCTTCATTAAACCATGGTTAGTTAGGGTGTTTAGGGTCAGGCGACGTTCTAGGAATAGCTTTCTCTGCAGCCGAATACAGTAAGGATGTGAATAGCTCTGTAGAGCTTTCACAATCTTCAAAAGCGTTTGGATTTATAGATTGTTTGCAGGTAGTTTTGAACAACTCCCAATTAGCTTTATGAAGTTTCCAACGCCTTAACGTTCTTGAACCGATGGTCCTAATTCAGAAATATGAATAGGAAAATAGTCATTACCATGAAGATCAGAGTCAACTTTTCAGCTTAAAGCAGGGAAAATGTGTTCTATTATGACGTGCAGTTAGTCATATAGATGACCGGATCGTATAGTGGATTTTCGTAGATAATATATAAACCATAACTCCAAATATTTTGTACGCTGCAGCTTTACTATTCAAATTACAATAGCGATACAACAAGACATCAAGATGTTATTCTCTTCTCTCCCCTAGGCGGCGTATTACCAGCCTATTTATGCAAAGACAAATGTCCATCAGTCTAAGACCTCCCTGTATTGTCCTACCAAATACCAATTCTCAGAAAGTACATTATTCCCAGCTTCGCCTTCGTCGGCTCCAGGAAATATCTAATTAATTTGATAACATTACACATCTCCCTTTCTCAAGATGTATGTCGTTTAGGCATATCATCAAGACAAAACAGTAATGTTATCGGTCATTTCCGAGGATAACGGCCCTTTTAAAAAATCACAAGATTACGAACAATATTAGAACAAATACATAAAAGACATATCAACACGTACACTTAATAACAGTCTATAGTTTATATGTTTACGGTTTGACTAACAAATTTTTCCCTATACTACTAGATAATCAACATTGCGTTGTCTAGAGATATCTTCTAGAATACAGATCATTAAAGCGTTTTCTATATTTGAAAACCATTTCAACTTTAATCAAGAAAAATTTGATCTTTAACGCATAATATAAGTTATCTTTATATAACACAAGTACATTTTGTACTTATACAAAAGTCTTGTCTCTTCGCTTTGTCCTAGTTCACCCATCTCCGCAAAGTCTATTTGAGGATAAAGATGAGCGACACTGTTGACTCGGTTTCCCCGACTGTGTAAGAGTGGATTTTTCCTCAATCCGTAAATGCGACATTTGTGGTTTCGCACCTCTACTAGGTAGCTCTAGTTCAGTCTCGTGGGAACCTATTTTTCGTTTTGAACTCTGCAAATTTCCAGTCAACCTTACATAGATTTATTTCTTATATTTTACTATAACTACAGTCGTGATTAAAAGAAAAAGTATTACAATGAATTCCCGGAATTCCCCAAAAAACATATTTACCTATAAATGATAGATTCAACATTGGCCGACTCTGAATGAGAACTAAATCTATTCATTGGTAGGCTACGAAATATCATATATCATTTTTTCTTGATAACCCGAGATTAACGTTGTCAGATTATTTGTAGCGCTTAATTAGGTTTTCACCACAATTATTCCTATCGGAAGCTGTAAATAGAACGTCTTTGTTATTGCTTTATTTTTATAGCAAAGTACAGTTCTTATCTATTTTCACGGCCCGCGTCATATGATTAATCTTCTTAATCCAATGGAATTTGACCTTTAGATTAATCAATTTTTGACAATATAAGTCTATTTCTGACGATCGTCTCATGAATAATGATATGATACATCGGTTGTTAGTACTCATCGAATAATTTGTATTGGCAATCGTACAATAAGGAATAAAGCGTTCTGTACGTTCGAAGAAATTTCCGTCTTTCAAGTAGGGTCAAAAATAAGGTCAAGGGGTCAAATCTTTGAAAAACCTTGTAGACACTCCAAAAGCCTTATTTTTCATCCGATCAACCTGAAATTTGGTCAGAGTGATGTCTTGATAAAATCTCGGACAAGTTCAAATTTGGGTCAGGTAGGGTCAAAAATAAGGTCACGGGATCAAACCTTAGAAAAACCTTGTAGACACTCTAGATGCCACATTTTTTGCTCAATCAACTTGAAATTTTGTCAGAATTATTGCCTTGATAAAATCCCGGATAAGTTTAAAATTGGGTCAAGTAGGGTCAAAAATAAGGTCACGGGGTGAAATCTTAGAAAAACCTTGTAGACACTCTAGAAGCCATATTTCTTGCCCGATCAACCAGAAATTTGGTCAGAATGATTGTATTGATGAAATCTCGGTTAAGTTCGAAATTGGGTCATGTAGGGTCAAAAAAGAGGTCACGGGATCAAATCTTAGAAAAAACCTTGTAGACAGGCTAGAAGCCATATTTTTTGCCTGATCAACCTGAAATTTTGTCAGAATGATTGTCTTGATGAAATCTAAGACAAGTTTGAAAATGGGTCAGGTGAGGTCAAAAATGAGGTCGCGGGGTCAAATCTTTGAAAAACCTTGTAGACACTCTCAAACCCGTATTTATTGCCCAATTAACCTGAAAACTCGCCAGAATGATATTCTTAATGAAATTTATGTCAATTTTGAAATTGGGTCCAGTGGGGTCAAAAACAAGGTCACTAGGTCAAATCATAGAAAAACCTTGTAGACACTCTGGAAGCCATATATTTTGCTCAATTAATCTTAAAATTGGCCAGAATGATAATCTTGGTGAAATCTAAGTCAAGTTTAAAATTGGGGCGGGGTCAAGTTGGGTCAAAAACTTGGTCATGGGATCAAATTTTAGAAAAACATTGTAAGCAGTTTAGAGGCATCAATCAACCGGAAATTTTGTCAGAATTCCTCATCCTTTCTACGTCTACTTTAAACAGATTTTTGACAGTTCACCCAGGTGAGCGATTTAGGGCCACTATGGCCCTCTTGTTTCCTTACCGTCTTTGGAAAATTTTTATAGTTCATATAAACGAAATAAACAATGCAAATTAGTCAAACACGGAACGGAACTGTGGCACGTTACAATAAACCGTCCACATTTGGCACAGCTAACCCACGTAATTTCTATTTTCTTGAACGGCGAACTTGAACTGGTAGCTAGTTTGTCCCTTGAACTTGTAGCTCGTTTACCCCCGGAACTGTAATCGTTTTCCAAGTTTTCTGATTCTGGAATTATATTCTGTGATGTTGTCTTTTTATCTTTCGACAATATGGTATTTTATAAAACCCAAAGTCCGTTACTTACATGTAGCTGTGTAAACTAATCCTGGTCACGGCACCATTGAATTTATGTTTATGTTCTATTATGACGTGCAATTAGTCATATAGATGACCGGATCGTATAGTGGATTTTCGTAGATAATATATAAACCATAACTCCAAATATTTTGTACGCTGCAGCTTTACTATTCGAATTACAATAGCGATGCAACAAGACATCAAGATGTAATTCTCTTCTCTCCCCTAGGCGGCGTATTACCAGCCTATTTATGCAAAGACAAATGTCCATCAATCTAAGACCTCCCTGTATTGTCCTACCAAATACCAATTCTCAGAAAGTACATTATTCCTAGCTCCGCCTTCGTCGGCTCCAGGAAATATCTATTTAATTTGATAACATTACAAATGTCTGGAGTGCAAACAGTTAGATCCAGTGAAGAATATGAACCAGTTGGTGGATGATGATAGGTGGAGGATTTATCATTTAATAAAACAAGATCATGATTTGATATAAAATCTTCAATTATGCGACCTTTGTCATCTGTATTAGTACATCCCCAAAGCGTATGGTGGGAATTGAAATCCCCCATTAACATGAAAGGCTTTGGTAACTGTTCGACAAGATCGTCTAGTTTCCTACGATGAATAGGAGAACTAGGAGGAAGATAAATTGAGCAAAGTGTAATTGTTTTATTAAGAGAAACGCTAACAGCAACAGCTTGTAGCGAAGTAGTGAGAGGAATATTGCGATGAGGAACATTGTTGTTAACAATGATCCTAACAACGCCTGAAGCTTTTTCATTCCCTTCGAAATTCATAAAATAGCAAGATTGATACTTTAAAGAGAATTTATCAGTATCTTTCAGAGGGGTTTCTTGCGAACAAATTGCTACTGGCTTTTCATTTGTAACTAATAGATTCATTTCTTCCAAATTTGACTTTATGCTGCGACAGTTTCATTGAATGATTTTATTCGCCATAGTCAATATTGTGGGAAAAATTATAACACTGAGTAGTGGAAGTATGAATTTTATTTTTTGATGTGTGAAAGATCTATTTTGATTTTACCTTGCTTATTCTCTTTTGGATCTGCATCATTTGAATCTTCCGTTACCATGTCTTCTTCAAGACTATGGTACATTTGTAGCGGTTATATTTTCTGATAGGATCCTCAGATCCCTTTGATTGGCGGTTAGAAATCGCCGCCCTAGGAGACGAATTTCTGCTCCCAGTGGGTTTAGCAAATGCATTTGTAACTGGTTGGGACTGAACTTTGGGCTCTTGTATGACAGATACTGACGATGAAGGTACCAATGAAGAAGTGTTCGAGGCTTTAGGTAGGGAAGTCGTATTAACTGAAGGTGTTTTTGAAGCTTAATTGGAGGAAGGAGTAGTCATGGGTGCTTTCACATTTTTGTCATTGATTTGACGAGAAAAATTTGAATCCTTTAATTTAGGAAAAAGTTTTAGAATTTCTTCTTTCATTTCTGGGAAAATAATGCAGAGTTTAGAAAACATGTCTTTGCGATTGTGGCATTCACTTTCATTTGGCTGAGCTGGTCTTACAGTATTGGCATAAGAGTAAGGGAGATTAATACGATTATCGACGATTTTGCGAGCCTCAATGAATGACAAACCTTCTTTGTACTTAATGGTTACAACTTCTTTCTTTCTCCTTCTTCCAAACATGACAAGACCTGGCCGTTGACATGTGCTCGCCACCGCAGTTTGAACATTTCTTGTCTGCAGGGCATTTATCCGGGTCTCCCTCATGACCAACCTCTGGTACACCACAGCACCGACAGAGACGACATCTATTTTCATGATGTGCAAACTGGAAACATCTATAGCACTGAAGAGGGTTCGGAATGTACAAGCCAACCCTGACATTCAGGTACCATACACGTACAGATTTGGGCAAAATAGACGTTTCAAAGGTCAAAACTATAGTGGTTGTTTCTTTCTTCTTGCCGTCTCTGAAAACTGTCATACGTTTAGCCGCTGAAACATTCTCTTCTGATAGTTCCTTGACGATTTCTTCCTCAGAGATTCCTTCCAAGTCAGGACATCGAATAATGCCTCTAGACTGGTTCAGAGTCTCATGGGGAGTACAATTAACCCAGCTATTGAAAAACTTGTCCATCTTTGATAGATTCTCAGCTTGTTGAGGTCGTCCAACCTCAACAAGAAGGCCACCTGATCGAAGTTTTTTAACCGACATCGTTTGACCAGCGTGTGCCATGAGAACTTTCTCGATAACAAATGGCGAAAGTTTGTTTAAGGGTTCCTGTCCGTCTGTATGAAGTTTGTACAGAAATTTGGGGAAAGATTTGCCTACATTTAAACAGTTATCCTTGTCCATTTCCAGTCCGTTTTCATTTTTTCGTTTTTTGGGGTTTAGGAGATCCAAATTTTTGTATTTAGTTTTCATCACCCGTTGCCCCGTACCCTCCACCGAGCCCTACAAGGGGACATGAAAAGGGCGGGTCTCCAGCCCCCTCATGCCAGAGTTACCCGGGTGATATACTTCGACCGAATGGATAAAACTACCCGACGAATGCATTGCATGGACAATCTCCTAAAACAGAATCGAGCAATGCAAACCACTGCCAAGCAAAGAAACTCACACAATCCAATTAGCCCATAAGCCTATATAGACTAGAACCAAAACTATTTAATACATCAAGATAAAAGGAATGTGTTTTGTACACATTTACAAGGGCTTTGGTTACATAGCATCATATTATAACAATAGATTATGCCCAAGTCTAAAACGACCAGCCGATTGCCTAGACCGGGCCCATCCAGGCTCCCGTCTCAGCCGAAGCCGATGCCAAAACAGTGTGTGGAGAAGCTGGAAATCCCTGGGCTTTCCTCAACTACCAGGACCCTCTTTTCCGGCGTTACGAGTCTCCACCCACGGCGAACAGGCGGGCCCATTTGTTAGGGGTCTTACCATTGACTACATGGGCAGCAGCCGACTATTTCCAATCCCCCCCGCCCAGCTGGGGGCCGTTGATGAGGATATTTTTGATGAAAAGGCTCTGTCTCTCATTGATGATGTTCCATCAGTTGCAAGCTCAAGAGAGCTTGAACTGTAAAATTTTAAGAAACAGAGAAGGAATTGGAAATAGAAAGAGAAAGAGAAAAGATTAAATTTCAAGAAAAGCAATTAGAAATTGAAGAAAAAGGAACAGAAAGGCACTTTCAAAGGGAAAAGGAAAAAAGGGAGAGAGAAAAAGAAAGGGGAAAACGAGAAATAGAAAGATAGAAGGAAAAAGAAAAAAAGAGCAGAGAGGGTGAGAAAGATAACAAAAATTTCAATTACAATTAAAAGAAGGCGCTATCTCTCATTGTTGATGTTCCATCAATTGCAAGCTCTAGAGAGAGTGAGCTGTTAAAGCTTTATGAAAGAGAGAATGGATTGTAAATAGAAAGAGAGAGAAAAGAAATAAGATTTTAACAAAAGTAATAAAATATTGAAAAAAAAAGAAAGAGAAAGGCAATTTGAATTGGAAAAGGAAGAAAGGAAGAGAGAAATAGAAAATAAAGAGCAAGAAAGAGAAGAAAGAGAAGAGAGAGAACGAGAAATATGAAGAGAGTTGGAAAGAAAAGATAGAGCAGAGAGAGCGAGAAAAAGAACGAAAAATCCAATTACGACTAAAATAATTAGAAATTCAAGATAGAGCAAATTAGCCCAGATATATATATATAATGACAATTCTGATGTAATGACACATTTAAAGATTGTTCCTCCATTTCAGGAAATGAAGTTGATACATATTTCGAATATTTTGAAAAATTGCAGATAACTTGAAATGGCCAAAGAAGCACTGGACCTTACTTTTTCAAAGTGTCTTGCAAGGCAAAGTTCGCAATATTTATTCGCACCTTAGAAAAGAACAAAACAATGATTATGATACTGTAAAAGAACTCATTCTCAAAGGTTATAAGCTGGTTCCAGAAGCATACAGGCAACCATTCAGAAGTTGTTGAAAAGAAACTGGCCAGATTAGGTTGAATTTTCAAGAAAGGAAGAAATTTATTTGACAGGTGGTGCTATTCTAAGAAAATAGACTAAAATCATGATAACCTTAAACAACTTATATTAATTGAACAATTCAAAAATTGCATTCAATCAGACATTAAGTCCCATTTAGATGAAAAAATGTTGAAACTATGCATGAAGCAGCTCGTTTAGCTGATAATTATCACCTTACACACTAAAATTCTTTCGCAAAACCTACTTTCTCACATCCCCAAAATAAATATTTGTCTGGTGATTGATCTAGCATTTCTAGTCAATTGCATTCACCTAAACCAAAGTCTACTGGTGAAACCAATGGTCAAAATCCCTTATCTCGAGTCATTGTACTCTTTGTATAAAAATCAGTCACCTTATTTCAGATTGTTTTAGATCAAAAAGGAAGACAGAACTGGGCGAAGCTAAACCTACAGGGCTCGCCAGCTTTCAGCCTAAATCACAGCCGTCTTCTGAATTAAGGTAGCAATGGACAGCGGCCTTCGTACTCCGTCAACCGGAAGCCGGTATGTGTTTATTTTACGGCTGAACTGTGCGCATTGTCAAAATAGACTGGTTTCGATAATTAGACCGAGTACCCAGTCGTTAAACGCGAGATGTTCCGATCATCATATTGGTTAACAAAGATGGCAGACGAACGTCAAACTGACAGACTGAAAGACAGCAAGGGTCGATTTGCTTTTAGTTCTGCCGTCAGAAAGTCAAAACGGGTAACTTTGTTGAACAGGGTCAAACTACGATATGATGATCATTCTTATGCCGCTACGGTCACGGACGATCATGAGATTGACTATGACGAGACAGACATTGGACGAGACGTGACCGTAGGGACTGACGACCTTTCTTTGAAATGGACCGACGGTCGACGGATAGTAAATTTGAAGCATCTTGCCGACGGACTGTATTGCCGGACTTGTAAAAATGATCTATTTTTAAAAGATATTGTTGGGGAGTAAAGGCGCGGCCTCGGGAGTTTCCTTCATATACAATGTAAACACTGTTGTAAAAAATATTTAATAACTACAGGCAAGCAGGAAGAAAGTGGTGGATTTGTTGTTAATAAAAAGATGACGTTAGGTTAGTTTTTTAGTTTGGAATGACATGGTATTCCGAGTAAACAATGGTCTTACTACAATGTGAGGTGAAGTACCCTGCCTCAAATTTTGACAAATGAATCTATATAGATTTGGTTTAAATTTCGTTAGATTTAGAATATGGTTGATATTCCAAAAGTCATAGGTTTTCTTTTATTCTAATGCAAATAACAAAAAAAAAATAGTAACAAAGATCTACAACATTAACTTTATTCAAAGAAAGAATTTTTCATATAATTTTGTCAAATTTGCTATGAAAAAGGGAATATCCAGCAAAAATAAAATGGTGGGTCTTTTGTTTGATATTTTTTCAGAAATTCTGCATTTGACAATAGTAGTGTTCTAAATTGAACAGAATCGAGAATTAATTTACATTATATCAAGTCTAAGTTCAAGGACCAGGCTTTAGATTTACTATGCATGTGCAGCATTCATTTTCTTCATGTGTCACCAGAGTAATGTTATTGTTCTAAATAATAAAACTACATTTTTGACAGGCCACAGGTAAATTTGTTTGTTTAAATGAGCTTTTTACGCTGCTTTCAACATAATTTGAGTCAAATCGCAGCAGCTGGGTAGCACATACTAACAGGTATTTTTCGCACCATTACTAGCATCTCATCCTTTCCTAGCCTCCACCTGCTATCCCACATAGGTCTTTGATTTTCAACCAGTTGACACTGGAAAAATAGTTGGAAAGGATGAGGGCCGCCGTCTTGGATGAAACCTGTGACCTCATCATTGACAGTACCAAATATGAAAGCTGTCTGCCTTCTTGTTTCAGAGAAGAAGATTTTCATATTTTCACCCTTTTTGTTAAGGGTAAAGGGCAAGTAAAGGGTGGATTTCAATCATTTGAACAACTTTGGTTGAGCTTGACCCAAGGAACATCCCTGCCAAGTTTCATAAAGATTGGCCCACTGGTTTAGGAGAAGAAGATGTTTAAAGAAATTGTGGACGACACACGACTGACATTCTACGATCACAATAGCTCACCTTGAGCACTTCGTGCTCAGGTGAGCTAAAAACAGAGACAAAAAACAATGAAGACACCAAGGCTACAGCAATACCCTGGCTCTATTGCTAGAGCACTGCATCTGATTTCTAATCAATTGAAAGGCGATCATGTGGGTATCTATTGCCGGGGTCCTGTGAGGCAGTGCTTTACACCGAGCACATGAAATTGATTGATTGAATGGAGTTTAACACTACTTTCAACACTTTTTCAGTTATATCTTGCAGCTGGAGCACTTGACAATGGTTTCCTTGTTTTTCTATCACCATTACAACCACCACACTATTTCCTAGCCACCAGCTGCTATCTCCGTCTATGATTGGTGAGTTTGACCGAGCACGTGAAAGAACCATGGCAGATCCAGACAGTGCTTTCATGTTTCCTTGCACTATCCCTCGTAACAACTTGCTGTCTTCTGTGTCTCTCATATGGGCATATGCTATGGTAGGGATGATAAATGGAAATTGACAAAATCATTCAAGAATGCATACAAATGAACCATTTTATCATCCTCTGTATGCTCCAAGTTCAATAGTATTCTATATTGCCAGGACTCTTGGCATGACAATAGCAAATTGTAATTTCTATATTTGCATTTTTTCTGCAAAATCAGACTAGCAGATTTAGATTATGACAATAATATATGTAATGTTGCTCTATAATATTGTGTTCGAGATGGAATTCTGTATTTTTTATTATTTTTTAAAAGAAAGTACCATGTCCTAAAAATGCAGTAAATATAGTGCCTGCATCATTTAATTCAGCAATATGTTGCCCTTAACCCATTAGCTACCTATGTACATGCTATGGTGCTTTGTAACATAGTACTACGGTAGGCGTTTGTTCATACTTAAACGCATTGGGTTGGGGAGGTCTTAAAATGCTACAAACATGGAAGGATTAGATTCAAAATCTGAAAAATCATTTTGTAGTATTTTTTAATATTAAGAGAAGAAAAAAAGATACACTTGTTTACTTCTCTAATAAGACTTCCTCTCAGCCAATATTCCAATACTCATTGTGATAGTAGGAAATGGTTGGTTAACAAGGCAACCCTAGTATGAAGGGACCTTGGGGCTCACCATAGTTGCTGAATAGTCATTTTGAAGAATGATTTCACCTGTAATGAATTTTCTGATTTTAGTCAATTCAAGGAAAAGAAAATTAGAAAGTATTGTTTGAATCGGATAAATCACCTTCTTCCAAGTTGTAAGAATATTTTTTCACATTGGTTTAAACTCAGGCCTAAAAGACACTGCGTGAGAAAAGGTTCCTATGATATTTGATAATTTCAAGGTATAAATTTAACCCTTATCCGACTGAATTTAAATTTGATTCAAACAAATCGCCAGTTTGGGGATCATTGCAACCAGTCTGACTCAGGTTTACCCACAATATTTTTTTGGAAAGCAATCGGATAAGGCCAAATTTAGGCTAAATTTCTATACTGTCTGCCAAAATTGTGTATATAGCGTGAAGACAAGTTCAGGGGGAGTAAAATCTGCAAGTAATCATTGTAGGCAGTCAGTTCTGAGATATTTTAAATGTGTGCTTGTCCATGGACAAGTTTGAATCACTGACTGGCTTGTCCGTATCTAAGATCTACTTATCCATTGAATTTTGAAGAGTCTGCAAAATATTGAAAACAAAATTGATGTTGCTAAAAGACTTACTGTTGACATGGGATAACATGGAATATCAGAAAATAGCTAACATTTTTCTCTAGAGATTTTTTCACTTGTCATAGGACAACCTTGCCATGAAACTCTGCTTGTCCGTGCAGCTTAATGGACAGGTCAGACAACTCGGGCAGGTTATCTCAGAACCACTGAGTAGAGCCTAAAAATTTCAGGAGTGCAAGATTACTTAAACAGGTTTACTTAACACTGTGTTAAAATTTCACTTCTGCACATGCAAAAGTTTATATGAAATGCTCTAGATAATAAAAATTTAGTGAAATTAACAAGTTCAAAGAGAGATGATTCAGTGAAATTTACCCATTCAAGGGTAGACAATTCATCAACAAATCAAAGTAGAGGCTACTAAATTGCAGGTGCAAAACTTCATATGCAGATATACATGCATAATGCATACATTTCAAAGCTGTAGCTGTAATGGTGTCTGAGAAAACTTACTGACAAAATTTGATCCATGGACAGACGGATGTCCATGGTAAATCCAGTTAACCCCCCTCTAATTTGTAGGTTAGGTGTATAAAAACTAGAAAGCCATGAATGGCTTGAATCGCTCCACAGGCTTGAAATTCTTGTAAAAGCAAATAAATGTTTTGGCTAGATTTTTAGATATTGGGGTTCTACTGATGTTGAAAATGATTTTCAAAGTTTCAACAATATAACATATAGAGAAATGACATTAAAAGATTAAAAGACATATTTTTCATCAAATCAAAATAATTTTTGGCTGCATGATAATGGGTCACCCAAAGATCATATCAAAAATGTTTGATTGATATCCATCAGTTACATTCTGAGAAAATGTTTTTCATAGTTTCAACTATATAACATATAGAGAAATGACCTTCACCCATAAAATGTATATTTTTCATCCAATCAAAATAAGTTTTGGTACGCTGATAAAGGGTCACTCAAGGATCATTCCAGTGAAATATAGTTGATATCCAAAAATCAGATTCTGAGAAAATGTTTTTCAAAGTTTCCACTATATAACATGTAGAGAAATGACCTCTGCCCACAAAATGCATATTTTTCATCCAATCAAAATAATTTTTGGTACACTGATAAAGGGTCACTCAAGGATCATTCCAGTGAAATTTGGATGATATCCATCAGTTACATTCTGAGAAAATGTTTTTCAAAGTTTCCACTATATAACATATAGAGAAATGACCTCCGCCCATAAAATGCATAATTTCCATCCAATCACAATGATTTTTTGTAGACTTATATAGGGTCACCCAAGTATCATTCAAGTGAAATTTAATTGATATCCATTGATTAGAATAAGAGAAAACTCACTTTTTACCATATTTGGAAATTAGCCACGCCCATTAAATCCATGTTTTTCATTGGATCAAAATTTCTTGAAATCCATGCAGTAGTTTCTGAGGAGAAGATTTTTAAAGAAAATTTTACGACCGCACGCACGCACGCACGGACGGACGCACGCACGACGGACACAACGCCATGACAATAGCCCAGTGGCTTTCAGCCAGTGGAGCTAATAAGCCCCCCTCAAATCTAGTATTCAATCAAAATTTCATGAACAATTGTTACCTGAGGAACAATCAAGGAAAATTTCATTGAAATTGGACAAGTGGTTCCAAAGAAATACATTTAACCCTTGTCATGCTGAATAAAAACCCTTGCAAATTTCAGCTAAATCAAGTACTCAAAGCACTAGAATCCAAGCCTATGGGGCAATCTTGCTTTGATATTCAATTTCATAAACAACTCTGCCTTGAAAGGGGACAAAAAGGTAATGTAGACTAAGATAAGACTGCACAAAAGTGCAGGCTGATCTTTGTCCTTATCACCTTATTATACTGGAATATTCCGGATTCAGCATGACAAGGGTTAATATTGGTGATGACTTACATCGCATGACCAACATTGCTGATCCTAAAAGCTTCCTTGAGCACATTCAGCTCAGGTGAGCTAAACATTGGAGTAGGAGTAACAGACATGCAAAACAGACACATCATGACAATATCCCAACTGGCCTATGGCCATTCGAATGATAAAATCAATGACAAACTAGTGATTTTTTAGCTCCACTGGCTGAAAGCCACTGGGGCTATTGTCATGGCGTTGTGTCCGTCGTGCGTCCGTCCGTGCGTCCGTGCGTGCGGTCGTAAACTTTTTCTTTAAAAATCTTCTCCTCAGAAACTACTGGATGAATTTCAACCAAACTTCACAGGAATGATCCTTGGGTGACCCTCTTTCAAAATTGTTCAAGAAATTTTGATCCAATGAAAAATATTGATTTAAGGTGGGACGTTACAGTTTGGGGGAGACAACTCGCCTAGAAAAAAATGTGAAGAGGCCTTGTTAAAATCAACTTTATAAGAAGTTGCGCGTGCACAGTGCAAGGTTTTTTTTATCAAACAATCGTAATTTTGTCAACCTACACGCAGGATTGTCCTGAATTCAAAATAAAAACGTTCTCGAAACAATTCAGAAACATGCGTCTGCTAAGAAAGGTTCACTTTCTAAACGTTTGCAAATGTTTTTGCATCCTGAACTGCAGGGTTTGGCAATTATTACGAGGGACAAAATAAAATCCGGTCAAGCGTTCAGAATAACGAATCACAAACGATCATCCGAAAAATGGTAGTCTGCATTACCGTGTAAAGTATATCTAATGAGTGTTTCACACTTGTGCTTCGCTATTCCAACGAAGTACGGGCGACGTTGATAGACCTATCACAAGCCATGCATTCAGGATGACACAACGGAGCAACATTTTTGCTCTTTATACTCTGCAATGCTCGCATGTGCATGAGCTAAACGTTTACTTCGCTTTGTTGTTCTGAACGCAGGGCTGTCACGTTCTCTTCATCACCGAGAGAGAATGTTTGAGTTCGGGTCATATCGTTGAAAGTATAAAACTATTATATACATGTAATGGATGCTAATAAAAAGGTAGTCATCTTTCAGTTATTCGAACATTGCTTGAAAAGGAGAAAAAAATGCTTTTTTATTTACAACTTCGGTAAAAATTGATACGGGATGACGAATCATATCCCAAAATAATAAGATTTTGCCACTTGGATGCGATTTCTCTCCTATTCAGTTTACTTTTCTGCACTGTTAACTGTCTGTTCGTTTTTCACTATTCTTTTTATAAATTTTCAAAATGATATGTTACTTTTGCCTATAAAGATCCCATTCATTACATATGCTACACGTCGTAAAAACGGAAAAGGAGACAACGTAGAAAAAGGACAATTTCAACCTTTAAAAAATTCATTTCTTCTCTCTAAATTTTCATCTTTATTTCAATCCGTTTATGTGTGTTTGAAAGAGTGAAAACGATATTTTGATAACAATAATTTTAATATTCCATCAATAGCTTTTTCAACATTGAATATTTCAATAAGCAATGATTTCAAAAAGCTTTCGTATTATTCGAAGAGCGTATGTATCCGAGAGTTGTATTCGAGAGTTACTGCGTCTGCTCCTTGACCAAGAAGTCCCGAGATCGGGTATAAATACCGGCGATTGTACTTTTTCCTTTATTTGGCCCTGAGACTGTTGAACTCTTCTGTAATCCACAGAATCAAGAGGGATAAATGTAAAATTTAGGAAATTGTTTCCAAACCATTGTAAAATAAATAAGGTTAAAATTATCAACATAATCACAGAATTCTAAAATCTTTAAAATCAATCGAAAGTCATGTTTTCTTTCTTTTTTGTTTCAATGGAGTAATAAGCCATCTTATCTTCCGTGGCAACTGAAATAATATATTATTTCCTATTATTGCCTCATATAGAAAATGAGTTCGTGTAGTAAAACCTCGTGTTTCGTTCAGGATGATGGCTGTGTATGTGGCGGATCCAGAAGGAATTGGGTGTTCGGTTTTTCACTGGGTAATTCGGCAAAACTTTGGTAATGATGCGAAATGACTACACCCCCCCCCCCCTAAAATGTAGTTTAAACCCCGTTACAGAAATCCTACAACTGCGAAAGGCGTTACCAAGTGTATCAAAACTACAAATGGTTTTTATTGCTGATTTGGAAATAAGGGGACATAACAATGTCTTGTCAAAATCAAATTAGAGTAGTAAATTATGGGGGGCACTGTACTTCAAACTTATGAAATTGACTAAAAGTGCCTGGATACATATACTTTTCTTAATTAATTTCAGTTGAACGATATTTGGGCTAATTTTCTATTGACATATTTCGACTTTATTTAATATAAGTGTTTGCTTTTTTTGCCTTCAAAAAAAATATTCACTTTTTATCTTTGAAGAGCATTTAAAGCAAAATGTCCAATTGTCACTTATTAATGCCCTTACTAGAAAGTTTATTATATTTTTATGTTTTCCATATCTATGGCTATAAATATATGTTAATTAAGCACACCAGCATTGTGATTGGTCGATGTAATAAACAGTTTTCTTTGATATTTCCGAAAACATGGCCACCTTAAGAAAAATGTAAATATTTTCAAAATATGCGTGGAAACCTATGTTGATATTTTCACTATATCTGTGCATATGAATGCTCTAAAACATACATCTGTTTCGCGGAAATCTGGAAATCCCCCGAAACTGTAACGGCCCTCCTTAATGGGCGTGGCTAATTGCCAAATATGGTAAAAAGTAACTTTTCTCAGGTTGTAATTGATGGATACCAATAAAATTTTACATGAATGATCCTTGGGTGACCCTTTATCAGTCTATCAAAAATTATTTTGATCAGATGAAAAATGTGCATTTTATGGGCGGAGGTCATTTCTCTATATGTTATATAGTGGAAACTTTGAAAATCATTTTCTCAAAAACTTACTGAAAGATATCAACCAAATTTTACATGATTGATCCTTGGGTGACCCTTTATCAGTCTACCAAAAATTATTGTGATCGAATGAAAAATGTGTATTTTATGGGCGGAGGTCATTTCTCTATATGATATATAGTGGAAACTTTGACAATCATTTTCTCAAAAACTAAATGATAGATATCAACCAAATTTTACATGAATAATTCTTTGGTGACCCTATATCAGTCTAACAAAAATTATTGTGATCGAATGAAAAATGTGTATTTTATGGGCGGAGGTCATTTCTCTATTTGTTACACAGTGGAAACTTTGAAAATCATTTTCTCCGAATGAAAGTGGTGGATAACAACCAAATTTCACAGGAATGATCCTCGGGTGATTCTTTATCAGTCTATTAAAAATGTTTGTGCTCGGATGAAAAATATGTATTATATTGGTGGAGGTCTTTCTCTCTATGTTATATAATGGAAAATTTGACAATCATTTTCTCAGAATGTAATCAATGGATATCAATCAAACTTCACTAGTATGATCCTTAGGTGATCCATTATCATGCAGCCAAAAATTATCGTGATCAGATGAAAATTATGTCTTTTATTGGTGGAGGTAATTTCTCTATATGTTATAAAAGTGGAAGCTTTGAAAATCATTTCAACATAAATAGAACCCAAAATATCTAAAAAAATCTAGTCAAAACTTTGATTACAAGAATTTCAAGCCTGTGGAGCGACTCAAGCCATTCATGGCTTTCTAGTTTTATAATTCTTTATTTATACTTCAACTATGGTTCATTCAGGAATGGGGCCCACTGAAGTTCAACAATTTCTATCGACATGTGAGATACCACCACCAGATATCAAAACAATTAAAAAAACCGAGAAGGAATTATCAACTGAAATAGTCAATCAGGTGTGAAGATTCTCCTTGATTCTTTTCAAATGTAATATAGGACAGAAAATTATGATTACAATATTGGTATAAAATACTGAGCAACTTTAAAAACACAACAAAGTGAACTTGATTTTTGTGCACAGAAAAGATAATTTGTTTAAACAAATTTAGCTATAATCATACAAACAATATCCTCAGTTAAATCCGCTTGATCTTCATTTGATCTGATGCCTCGGTTGATTTCACAATTCAGAAGTATGGAAGGTAATTGACAATGGACATTTCAAAAACAGTTAAAAGAAATGAAATCAACTCACTCACATTGAAAAGACTGTACTCTGAATAGATTACATTATAAATTCATTGATTTACTCCATCAATATTTGAATTTCTGTGAGGTAGGAACAATGCCAATAAGGAGTTTCAAAAGACTTTATGTGAAAAAAAACACGTCATGTCGTAAACATGCTCAAAATGTCATCTCAGTTCTTAACGAAATGTCTGTTGAAGTGTAAAAAGCGCGAACAGGCTTTGTTTTCCAAAATCGCATTCATGTTAACAATTTTTTGTGGTTTTATAAAAGGAATGGAAAAGGATGCAAATGACGTTATTTCTGGTCAATAAGACAACGTTTTGGTGTCCTCTTTGGACCAAACGTGCTTAAACCAAGTATTGATGATTTGTTTGACCCATTGATTCATTCACATTAACTCTAAAATTTGTTTGGCTTTTGTTTCATTTCAAAAGAAAATATCCCCCTGATAGTAGGGCTATTGAGAAATTTCAACTATCAAAAATGACATTGTATTTTGAACACAAGAGAATGTTTAAAAATGACATTGATGTTTGATTAAAGGTAAATTGATAAGGTAACAAAATAATTATATTCTAGTCGGAGTATGTGCACTTGTATTTGCATTTTAGTGATGTTTTTAAGTATTGTGTTTTTAAAGTCACTCAGTATTTATTTATATATATGTGACCAGTCATTCGAAAAGGGACCATTTAGATAGTGTGTTAAGTATTGACCCTAGTCAGACTGCCTGGTTTGCGCAGACTGACTTGGGTCGTTACTTTTCGCATTGTGCTTATTTTCTGAATCTAGAATGATCAATCCACCTTCCAGTGAAAGAATTTTTAAATACGACATCTGGCTGACCTATGCAAGACCCAATCTCTTTTTCAAATATTCATTTTACAGAGTTCCGAAATGGTCGCTTTTCGCATGATGGGTCACATATAGGACAAGAGGACCAAGATGGTCCTAGATCGCTCATCTGCATCTCTTTGACCCCTGGGACATCACACCAATTAAATAGGCAGATGTCATAAAGGATATAATTTCTACACAAAAATCATTTGTTTCATGAAGTTTGGACCAAAATTGTGGCTTTTAGAGTTAAAACGACAAAATTATCATTATGACCCCTTCTCCCGTGATATAGCATGGATCATTTTCAATTTCAATAGGGTGCATCCTTGTGACCTAGCCAACATTATGACCAAGTTTCATGATGATTGGGCTATATTTGAAACTTCTAGTGCATAAACAAGAAAATTGTCATTAAGGCCCCTTTTCCTGTGATATGGCATTAATCCTTCCCATTTTCAATAGGGTTCATCCTTGTGACTTGGCAAACATTCTGACCAAGTTTCATGAAGACTGAACCACATTTCTGGACTCTAGAGTATAAACAAGAAAATTGTCATTAAGGCCCCTTTTCCTGTGATATGAAATGGATCCTTCCAATTTTCAAAAGAGTTCATCTTTGTGATCTGGCAAATATTCTGACCTAGTTTCATGAAAATTGGGCTATATTTGTGGCCTCCAGAGTGTAAACAAGAACATTATCAATAAGGCCCTTTTTTCCTTCCCATTTTCAATAGGGTTCATCCTTGTGACCTGACCAAAATTCTGACCAAGTTTCATGAAGATTGGATCATATTTGTGGCCTCTAGAGTGTAAACACTTAAATTGTTGATGGAGGATGACGGACGATGCACGACGGACATTCAATGATCACAAAAGCTCACCTTGAGCACTATGTGCTCAGGTGAGCTAAAAATTCAAGCATCCCTGACTTATATATTGATTGCAAACAATATTACAAGCAATTTTTTCTTTTCCACATGTTCCCCCCCCCCCAAGATGTTTTTCCTTCAAAATACTGCAAGATGCTAGCAAATATTTTTTTTTTTTAAATTAAAAGGTTTTCAAACATGTTTCCAAGAAAGCCAATAATAAATCGATGGCTCAGTGCAAAACAGTTGTAACTCCCTATATGTTTATAGGGAGTTACAACCGTTTCACGCTGAGCCATCAAATTGTTCATTGACAATTTCTTTCTGTAAACATTATACAGGCAAAGAAATCATGTACTGAAGCAAGAGAAGAAGAGAAAACTCTGGTTACCAGTTGTACAGAAGGTACTTAACTTTTTTTCATATAATTTACAGAAATAATACAATAGTCAATTCAGTGCATGTACTGCTATGTAAAGTTATGCAATATATGATTTCTTTCTACTAAATAACAAAGGTGTCAAAATAATGTACTGGTATATAAAATATACATAGCTTCTGTGATTATATGCCCTGATAAGTTAAATTTTGTCAAAAGTGAGGAACCCCACCTTATTTGATATAAGATCAGTGGTTTAAAGTTTGAATTATGCAGCTGGGTGAAATAGGGCTGCCTATAAACAAGCCTTGGTGAAGGTTAGGCTCAAATTACCTCCAGGACACAAACTGAGGATATATATATCAATAAGCCAAGGCAATTTTGATAGTGATTGTTCAAGTAGACTAGAGCTGCTTGAGCAGCTGATTCACTCCACAGGCCTGATATTTGGTTGATATCTATCATTTAGGTTTTGAGAAATTGATTTTCCGAGCTTCCACCATTTAGGTTCTGAGAAAATGATTTTTGAAGTTTCCACTATACAACATATAGAGAAATGACATCCGCCCATAAATGACATATTTTGCATCTGATCACAAGTTCTTTTGTAGACTGAAAAAGAGTCACTCAAGGATCATTCAAATGAAATTTGGTTAATATTCATTTGCTAGATTCTTTGAAAATAGTTTACAAAGGTTGCACTACATACCATATAAAGAATTGATTTCTGCCCACAAAAGACTTATTTTCCATTTGATCACAATATTTTTTTGTAAAATTGATAAAGGGTTCCCCAAGTCATGCGAAATTTAGTTGACATCCATCATAGAAAAGTCACTTTTTACCATTTTTGGAACTAGCCACGCCCATTAAAGCTATGCTTTTCATTGGATCAAAATTTCTTGAACTTTGAAAGAGGGTCACCCAAGGATAATTCCTGTAAAGTTTGGCAGAAATTCAAATAGTAGTTTATGATGAGAAGATTTTTAAAGAAGGTTTTATACCGGACGCACGAAGGACACAGCACAATGACAATAGCCCAAGTGGCTTTCGTCTAGTGGAGCTGAAAAAAAATTATTTGAACTGAAAGTAATAAATTCTGAGTAATCGTTAAAAAAATGATATGTGGCATCTTTTTGTAGGTCTCATGGAAGCAAGTTTTGATGCCGGATGGCAAACGAGAGGCTCAGGCTGTCAATACAACAGTAATACAGGTACTACTGATTATAATGTACTTCGTTATGTTCAAGGTAATAAATCATGAACACTCAATACATGTATTCACAATTAATAGGCTAGTTTGTTTACAATCATCAATTGATTTACTGAAATGATCCCCTAGAATGTACGGTTTTATATGACTAGAATCCTACTTAAAAACAGAAATCAGTGTCTAGAGATTGTGCATTTAAGCACATACTTCAGAAAAGTCCCCCTATTTTTTAAGGTGATTGGGGAATTTCCCATCTTTTTGGCCATATTTCAACAAAATTCCCCATTACTTTCTGAATCCTTGATTAGACACAGAGAATTGGAACAAATGTTTCCTTTTTTCAGTATCTTCCTACTATATGCAATAATAAGGCTAAAGTTAAATTAAAGATGGTGTTTGATAGATATTGTTGCACTGAATTTTCCTACAAAAGTCTTTGAAACAATGAATACATAAAGCACATGTCATATCTACAATATAGTGGAAAAATTAATTTGTATTTTATAGATTTATTTTTTTCCAATTGAAATTTTAGCTTTCATAGGACCACTCTACAATTCTATCATATGATAATAGGCATATCAAGATTGAACACTCATTCTACCCTTTATTCCAGGTCACGCCAGCCTTTTTGGAACTAAGTCAGGGAAAGTTCTAGATTTTGATGTAAAAAGCAAAACATGTTCAATTTGCAATTACCACATAAGCCGAAATAAAACAATACCAGACCATATCTGCAACATAAATTGGAAAGGTAAAACTTTCGTAAAATAATATAAATATTTGCAAGGTCATTTCTATATCATACACAACAATCAGCAACATTACTCTAATACAGTACAGCAATGGCACGAAAATTTCTTAACTCCATCAAATTAACAAAGCTAATGCAAAATCAAACAGTAAAACAATATGCCTCCCGATCTTTCGATGCAGGGGCATAAATAGCTTTTATCATATATTGACATGAAACCGAAATGGAAGGTAGTCTGTGTCAATTTAATCAGACTATGCAGTACAAGGAATTTGTAAAGGTATGACTGCACAACAAAAATTAATTTGACCCAAAGCAACAGCTCTACTTTCAGAAAGCTAAAATGTTTGCAAACTTTTACAAACTGTTACCCAACTTTCCACCTGAGTGCAAAAACAAAGCAGGATAAAATTTCTCAAACAGTTGCAAACGTTTGTGAATTCTGAACCCATGCTTTTGTTGTAAGGGTTTTTTTGGTATGCAAATTTTTATTGCAAAATATGAGGTCATATAAATTTTTATCTTATAACTATACAAATAGCTGTGTGATAACACACCGTATGATATTTTTTTATGATATCACATAGTTATTTTTGGAACAATGATATAATGTGGTTATTTTTAGAAACTTGCATTTCAGTTAGAAACACCGACGAAAACAAGACAAATATAGGTTATAAGATAAATATAATACGTACTTAGTGTATTGAATGAAAAAATATCAAACTCTGTTGCGAGAATTGATAATTGTCTCGGCAGAGCCTCGACAATTTTCAATTCCCTCAACCTTGTTAGATATTTTTTTATTCATACAATACACTAAGTACATATTATATATATATAAATATCAATTTTGTGCTCATATTTTACCGAATTTATAAAACTCGTCATCTAAAACAGATAGAACTTGTTGACTTGTTTAATAAATAAGGTACTCAATGACCACTCATTCAATATCCTCTTAATCTCCTGTGATAAAATTTCAGGATCAAGCAAAGCTATGGAGCCTGAAATGGCTACAAATATGCTTAGAAATCTTAACAGAGATGGATACAACATAGACGTTATTCATGCAGATAATGATACAACAACTTTCAGTAGACTGAAAACAGAATTCCCTAACCTACAGAAAAGAGCAGACAAAAACCATTACAAGAAAAACATCAGTAAATGGCTAAGGAAAATATCTACATCGTATACAGAATTAAGAAAACCAAATGTTACAACATATCTCACAAAACTGTTAATGTATCCTGTTAATGACAAGAACAATACGGAAGAACAACTCTCCAGAAGATACGACTCAATAATACAACATGTATTTGGAAACCACACCTTATGTGAAGGAAAATGGTGTACTTACATAAAAAATCCTGCTGAATACATGTATAAATAACATTACACACAAACAAAATTAAATGGAGGACAATCATTTGTTGCAGTGAAAGATTTATTTTTATTTTGAGTGAACAACACAGGCTCTATTTTCACAAGTGGTAGAGCTATAAGTGAAAATATAGCTGATGTTGTGTATAAAAGAAATATAAATCAGTCTCACTCGGAGACAAATTTTCTGTAAGCGAAGCATTTACCACATGATAAATAGTAATTGTTCATGATAATATTAACTATTTTGATTGACCTAAAAATCGGTCAAATTTTGAAAAGTAATTGCATTTCCAATACTAAAATTAGCATAATTACCAAATAATGATATTTTCCTTGCTATCCACCCATCAGGGAGAACCTTTAAAATTCTTTACAGGTCCTTCAGGCTTGGGCAAAAAGTAGTTAGTGTCAAACCCGGATAACACTATAATTTTTGGCAACAGACTTCCCCTTGATTTTAAGCCTTATGACAAAATCACAGTAGCCTAACATTGTTTTCTTGATTTAACTCTTGTAACATTTACTAGATACAAGTACCTACCAAAAGTGGAACCATTAAAAGACGAAAAGTTGAGACATGTATTGACTGAAAAAGTTCAAGATCTGAAGAAAAATGCTTCACAGCTTCTGAATCTTGGGTCAACTCAAAACAACGAAAATTTCAATAATATAGTTGCAAGTAAAGCTCCCCAAAACAGGTAACTGCTTATCTCATGCTTTTTAAACATTAATACACTTAAATAAAGGAAAGAATGAAATGGTAGTACTGAAGAGAAAATTTTGAAAAACTTTGGTAGAGCTTGACCCAAATAAATCCCTGCCAAGATTGGTCAACAGCTTTTGGAGAAAATACGTAAAGAAATTATGGATGACACACGACTGACAATCACAAAAGCTCACCTAGAAGTGCTCAGGTGGATCTTTTGGCGAATTGCCTATAGTTTAACTTAAAATACAACGTAAATAGAGAATAACATGAACGTGTCTTGAAGTATCAATGTTATCTGGTCGAGGTTGGATTAATTTATCATGACAAGGCTTTATCGAGTCATGATAATGTGTCGCAGCCAAGACCAGATATATCAATATTTTAAGACACGTTATTCTTTTTATCTTGCAATCATTTTAAAGGGCTTTATAGTTATAACAAACCCTAAAAAACAAAGAACTTCAGGCAAGAGTGTATACAAATTGTTTCTGAAAAAAGAAAACCTGATATCATATTTTGTTATCATACAGGTGCTATCAGGTCAATACAGGCTCCATTGCATGATAAAGCAGTATTTTAGATTTACTTATTTTAATGGAGCTCATGGTCAGAGATTCTGAAGTAAAAATGTTTTCTTTCAGGTCATATTCAAAAACTTCACTCATGACTAGGGTATCCTCAGCTGTACTACAGAAAAATAATGGTTATAAATATCTAAATAAGGTATGTGATATATATGAACAAAGGTGAACCTTAAGTTAGTTTGTACAATAAATTAACATTTGCGACATTAGCCCTGATATTAGATATTAATTGAAAGATTGAGAGAAAATGGAGATAATTTCAAGAATATAAAATTTGATGAAACAATTGAAAATTATGAATCCTTGAAATTATTTCAACAACTATTTACTCTTATTTTCTCGATCATTCCACCATTTTCTTGGTAATGAATATTAAAATCCGGGACTTGTGTGGTAAATATGAGTAATCAAACCATTCATTTCGAAAATTTTGCACATCATTTTGCACATTTTCATGATAAATAAATTGTGTATCATCACAGTAACCTACAGTCTCAGAATATTTCATTTCTTTGCAGTTGAACAAGGAAGTTATTAAGTCCCCGGGAGTAGTGTCAAACATTTTCTCTAAGAGAATGGATCACTATAGAAATAACCGAAAGGCGAGAAATACCTTAATATCTACCAAAAGAAAACGTTTATTGAAAAAAATTGCATTGCTATTTTTCTTGTACATGCTTAAATTCAAAATGAAACTGAAAAGGAATATTGCCAAATGAGGAACAAAACATATAATTGCCTTATTGACAATATTGGTTTGAATACTGTTCAAACAGCCAGGCAGTTCCTTTCTGAAAACGAAAGTTGAAAGGAAGTGATGCCTTTTGAAAAATACATTTGAGTTTAAGACAAATATTCCTAACGGTAGTTCCTTACTGAAAAACGAAAGTTGAAAGGAACACAACCCCTTTTGGACAATACATGCACTTTTACATTATAGACAAAAATAGCTTAAAAATTCAAAATGTGCAGTAGTTTCTATCTGAAATATGAAAGAAACGCTGTTCTTTTGAGTTTAAGACAAATATTCCAAACAGTAGTTCCTTACTGAAAAACGAAAGTTGAAAGGAACACAACCCCTTTTGGACAATACATGCACTTTTACATTATAGACAAAAATAGCTTAAAAATTCAAAATGTGCAGTAGTTTCTATCTGAAATGTTAGAGAAACACTGTTCTTTTGAGTTTAAGACAAATATTCCAAAAGGTAGTTCCTTACTGAAAAACGAAAATTGAAAGGAACACAACCCCTTTTGGACAATACATGCAATTTTACATTATAGACAAAAATAGCTTAAAAATTCAAAATGTGCAGTAGTTTCTATCTGAAATATGAAAGAAACACTGTTCTATTGAGTTTAAGACAAATATTCCAAACGGTAGTTCCTTACTGAAAAACGAAAGTTGAAAGGAACACAACCCCTTTTGGACAATACATGCACTTTTACATTATAGACAAAAATAGCTTAAAAATTCAAAATGTGCAGTAGTTTCTATCTGAAATGTTAGAGAAACACTGTTCTTTTGAGTTTAAGACAAATATTCCAAAAGGTAGTTCCTTACTGAAAAACGAAAATTGAAAGGAACACAACCCCTTTTGGACAATACATGCAATTTTACATTATAGACAAAAATAGCTTAAAAATTCAAAATGTGCAGTAGTTTCTATCTGAAATATGAAAGAAACACTGTTCTTTTGAGTTTAAGACAAATATTCCAAACGGTAGTTCCTTACTGAAAAACGAAAGTTGAAAGGAACACAACCCCTTTTGGACAATACATGCCCTTTTACATTATAGCCAAAAATAGCTTAAAAATTTAAAATGTGCAGTAGTTTCAATCTGAAATATGAAAGAAACACTGTTCTTTTGAGTTTAAGACAAATATTCCAAAAGGTAGTTCCTTACTGAAAAACGAAAATTGAAAGGAACACAACCCCTTTTGGACAATACATGCACTTTTACATTATAGACAAAAATAGCTTAAAAATTCAAAATGTGCAGTAGTTTCTATCTGAAATATGAAAGAAACACTGTTCTATTGAGTTTAAGACAAATATTCCAAACGGTAGTTCCTTACTGAAAAACGAAAGTTGAAAGGAACACAACCCCTTTTGGACAATACATGCACTTTTACATTATAGACAATAATAGCTTAAAAATTTAAAATGTGCAGTAGTTTCTATCTGAAATATGAAATAAACACTGTTCTTTTGAGTTTAAGACAAATATTCCAAAAGGTAGTTCCTTACTGAAAAACGAAAGTTTAAAGGAACACAACCCCTTTTGGACAATACATGCACTTTTACATTATAGACAAAAATAGCTTAAAAATTCAAAATGTGCAGTAGTTTCTATCTGAAATATGAAAGAATCACTGTTCTATTGAGTTTAAGACAAATATTCCAAACGGTAGTTCCTTACTGAAAAACGAAAGTTGAAAGGAACACAACCCCTTTTGGACAATACATGCACTTTTACATTATAGACAAAAATAGCTTAAAAATTCAAAATGTGTAGTAGTTTCTATCTGAAATATGAAAGAAACACTGTTCTTTTGAGTTTAAGAAAAATATTCCAAACGGTAGTTCCTTACTGAAAAACGAAAGTTGAAAGGAACACAACCCCTTTTGGACTATACATGCACTTTTACATTATAGACAAAAATAGCTTAAAAATTCAAAATGTGCAGTATTTTCTATCTGAAATATGAAAGAAACACTGTTCTTTTGAACAATTCATTTGATATATGGATAAATTTACATTGATAAAATTTAAAAGGTACAATGGAAAATTGAAAGGAACACGGCTCCCTTTTCATCAACAAGCATGCTATTTGTTTTTAAAGACTATTCCACAGGCCTAGTGCTCTTAGTAAAATAAAGCGAAATTTGAAAGAAACACTGTTCCCTTTTGAACAATACCTTTGCTGTTAAAATGGGTTAATTGCTATTCAAAAGGTACAGATGCTTCTTACAACTAAACGAAACTGTCAAAACTACACTATGCCTTTTTGTACAACACATATTATCTAATTTTAACCTTTTGTTGCTCACACCTCCATGCACAAGGTCTTAAACTACTAAAAAAATGTAAAAAAAAAACACTTAGAGGCTGAGCAAAAGACATCTTCCTTAAATTACAGAGAAAAAGATTTGGCCAAGAAAAAGTAAATGAATTAAAAGAAGGAAAAACCTACGATGCAGACATTGAAAACCGCCCACAAGACCAAAACATCGACAAAATACCAGAAAAAATGGACATTCATGGCAAAACCTTCATTACATTCGACATAGAAACAACTGGGTTGTCTAGAAATAGTGACATAATTCAACTTTCCGCCTACAATGGCAATGAAGAATTTAATACTTATATCCATCCAAATAAATACATTGGCAGGCAGGCCTCTAACATTACAGGCATAACCTATTATTTTGACCAATCAACAATGTTTCACAATGGAAAAGAAGTAAAATGTGAAGACTTAAGATCCTCTTTGATAAATTTCGTTGAATATTTGGAAAGACAAGAAAACCCTGTTCTTGTGGGACACAACATTATGTCATTTGACATCCCAATACTATCACGAAAATTGCTTGAATGTAATATGTTACAAACATTTTTAAAAAATATTCATGGGTGTCTTGACACATTAAAAATTGCAAAGCAGAATTTCAAAAAAGAAGATGTTGGCAATTTCAAGCAGTCCAATCTTGTTTCTGTTTACTACAGAAGAATTACCAGGCACACAATGCTCTTGAAGATGTTAAAATCTTACATGAACTTTTGGTGAAAAAACTTTCATTTTCATCAAAAGACATGTTTCATTTTAACATACACAATTTACAGAAATCTTTTCAGCCAGTAGTTGAAAAAAAAGTTATCTCAAATGCAATGGCAAGAAAACTTGCATCTGTGGGTTTAAACTTGAAACATCTGAAACTAGCCTATGACAGAGACATGTTGACTGGAATCAAAACAGTTTTATCTGATTATGGCTTTAGAAATAGAATTTCAACCAGTTTTCAGAGGTATTTCAGCAATCATGAAGAATAACAAGTAATTACATAATTCTTTATAAGACATCAATTAGCCATTATCTATGAGCATATTGGTGGCTGAGTGCAAAACTGTTGTAACTGTCTTTATGTTTAGAGGCAGTAACAACTGTTTCGAACTAAGACATCAATATCATTCTTGGTATACATTTTTTATACCAAAAAAAATATCTGCAAAGATAACATAAATAACTGTCATTTTCAATGAAATATTTGTTATTGCATTTTTCTTAGCAATTAATTAAATGACACAAGTTTCTACTGCACACAAAGTTTAACCCTTTGCTGTTTAATCCCTGCTTTATACGTGCCTGTGCTTTAATGATTGAGAAAACTTTGTGAAAAAAGAAAAAATTGCTTCTGACAAGCAATTTCTTCTTTTTCCACACTATTTTCTACCCTACTGAATGGTTACTTTTTCAAATTAAATCCACTTTTAATTTTCGTCTGCAAAACCTTTGAATTTGGACAGGTTCAAAATTTTGTAAAACAGGAAAGGGTTAATCTATGTGCAAGATTAGATATACAAGTTACACGTACATAGTATGCAATTAGACAAGAGTGTTGAATTATGGATCCCGGCATTTTTTCCATTATTTTTTTCCCTATCCTATAGGATATTTCATTTTATTCTGTAAATATACAAATATCTGTATGATAACATCCTGTATGATATTTTTTATGTTATCACGGTTATTTTTAGAACAATGATATAATGCGGATATTTTTAGAAACTTGCATTTCAGTTAAACATCGATGAAAATAAGGCAAAAATAGGTTGTAAGATAAATATAATACATACTTAGTGTATTGTATAAAAAATATCTAACTCGGTTGTGGGAATTGATAATTGTCTCGGCAGAGCCTTAACAATGATTCTCCCAACCTCGTTAGATATTTTTTCTCATACAAAAGTAACAAAACACTCCAAAATCTACTTATTACCTTCAAAGGTATGCACCAATATTTACCTTACTACTGACTAAGGTTGCCAAAACTGTTATACATTAATTTCAAGTAAACAAACAATAACCAAGTTTCATACTATAATCTGACAATTGATCTCTTGATCTGGTTTTGGACCAGACTTGAATTTTGCACTGGAACAATATATCATATAGAAAAACATGCTTAAAAAGTTTCAAGTCATTTGACCCAAAAACAGTCGCAGAATGTTTGATTTGTTTATATTGCAAAACATGTTTATAAATGTTGGTCAATGATTTTGACCTTTGAATCACCTTACACAATGCCATTTAGATTTGTGTGACCTTTTACCTATGCAATTTTTTAATTGCAGCCATTCATATGTATGCCTCCAATAACATTTCCAGGGGTCAGAGCAACACTATTGTAAGTGCCTTTAAATATATATATAGGCACTTACAATAGTGTTGCTCTGACCTCTCGAATTTTGAGTTTGAGTTTTGTATTAAACTGTGTAATTGTATCAATCACACATCCAAGTACTAACTCTGCTGTTTAAGAGTTGTTTTTGCCAAGAATTTTTATTGAGAATAAGTCATATTTAGTATTCATATTTCAAGCTGTTTGTACTAAATTATTGTAAAGCAAAACAAAGTGTAAGTGATGGGCAGACTAATTGATAACAATAGAAAATCAGTTGGTTTTGGATAGCGATTGTGATAATTTATTAAAAAAATTTCATTATCGATAATCAAAATCCAAAATAACCCTTCTATTTGTAGCTCTGACCCTATCCAGTTCCTTGACATTAAATAATGCGAGTTGATTCATAAAATAAAAGCAAGGAAAAATGATATGAACACTTATATATGTCTTTGTGATAGATGTTTGAAAAGAGGACATTGTATTTAATTTCAAAATATATCAACCCCATTCAGAATGTGTGAACTGCACAGGCTGATATGAGTTGAAATGTTTTGATTTTGGTAGATGTTCTAGATCTTAAATGACCATTTTTTTCAAATAGAATCTCCAGTTTAACTTTGCTGGACCTGATAATTTTTTTTCAAGTGTTTGATAATATTTTGATTGAAAGAGTCCTTTGAAAGTCCCTGTTTGCCTGAAAGGTCTCACATAAATCAATGATTAGTAAAAGTACAATAATTTTAACAGCATAATATGACTTGTGTTATTTTTCTTATATTATCAAACCCACACTGTGAAGCCTGTGAGCATATCAAATACCTTATGTAGCTTTATTAGAGAATATTTCAATATGTAAACAAACACTAGGGGAAAGATACATTGAAAAAGTCTACGTTTAAGGCATGGATTCTCAAACTATAAGCAAGTACCCATACAGGTCTGATTATTGAGCCTTTGGGACCCCATTTTGATGAAGTCATGCTAAAACCCTGAATATGCATTTACAATAGATTAAGTCTTGCACTTACACCTTAAAAATCTCCCTGGACTTCAGCCATTTGAGCTAAAATTGTAATATTATAACAAATAAGGTATTTCAGACTTTATATTGTTTATCTAATGACCATACATGAAACTGGATGATAATAATAAGTTTTTTCGCATCAAATGTGGAACGCATTAACTACTGTATCCTTTGTGTCTGGTTACAGGATGACTGTTTGCTCCCAAAGTTTGTTTGTATTAGGTTTATGAATATCCAGAATCCATATAAAACACCAATGATAGCCAAAATTGAGATCCCCCCCCCCCACATTGGTAACAGTGATATGTTCTTCTAAATCAAACTCCAAACATGGGACCCTACAGTACAGGTATGGTGAAACTCACACCCAACTTGTTCATATCTAAAAGTGTTTGGTGATTTAATACAAGTTTTCTGCTATTTGGAAAGGAATTGGAGAGGTTTAAAATTTGGTACCAATAGTCAAAACACAACCACTTAATCACAAACGCAAGAAGTTAGAACTTTCAAATTTTGCATTCAAATTTGCAAATTCCTCCTGAAAAATCCTTCGCATCAAATAAAGAGAGTACCAACAGTGACAAACGCTGTGCACAACCAATTAAAACAGCCGACAGCCTAACAAATTTTTGTCAAAATGGGTATTCTTTCTTTAACTTGGGAGTTCAAGTGGTTTTCAATGTTCATAACTTTGTACTATTTTCTACAGATCCAAATAATGCAATATTTCTTTTGTGATTCAGTATGAAAACATTATAATAAGCATGGGGTAAAAAATTACGATAACAAGAAATATTGATCTAAACCAGACTTCACGCAATACCGCCAATCCAACGGACATGTTTGGTGAAAATCATGCCTGTCTGATTAGTTGCTAATGAATACAGGATGGACTGACCATTAAAACCTAGCCACATACAAAATTGGTTATTTTGTTGTTTGGTGGGTCTGATATGAAGTTTTCCCAGACCAAGTGTCCAGTAAAAAATATGGGGATATGATGAAGTCTTGTGGTAGGCATAGACACTTGGATGCTAGATTTAATAACAAGTCACCAATATCACTAGTCTATAATAAATAATACACAAGGTACAGTGCGACCGCCCAACATTGCAAGTGACGTCATGGTTTGTTTATTATTTTATTGCTGTGTAAAATATCTAAGGTCTAATAAATGATAAAAACACTTGAATTTGACAAGTGGGAAAATAGCTCAGTTAGTTAGTGAGTTCAATCAGACGTCTCTTCCCCTCCAAAGTAAAGTTATATTTAATATCGAGGTTCCAACCTGTCAGAATACTCACTTTTTTGTAATATTATGATTTTTCCTTTTTTTAATGTATTTTCAATATAGAAATAATAAATTTAATTATTTAACAAGAGCACCGTCTACGGGTGCCTACGCTCGGCTGTCAAGTGCTGGATGGTGGGAAAAAATGTAAGTCGAAAAAGGGGCATAATTTGCACAAAATGCATCTAGAGTTATCCCCCTTGATAGTATAGGTTGCTCTTTTGATGGTAAATGTGTGCCAAGTTTCAAGTGAATGCCTTCAGTAGAACCAGAGATATATCACAATGTCAAAATTTTCGCACGACGACGATGATGACGACGACGACACGGAGGCTATAGCAATATCTCGGGTTTACTCCGAAAACAGCCGAGCTAAAAATTGACTCGTTCATTGTTAAATGTGTAAGATTTTTTTCATTTTTTTTCTTTACTGATGTGTCAGTATTTCCATGTTTTTCTATTTTCAAGTCATACACATGTTTTCATAAATATCACAAAAAACTGTAAACATTTTTTTTCAAAAATTGTTTTGTGTAAAATAGCTTATGCTAATACAAAAGTTTTGAATTTGAAATTATGAAAAAGCAAAAAAGTCCATTCTTTTGTGCCGATACGAACCCCTGTTGCACGTTTCATAGATAAGGGTGCGTTACCAATTGCACTAATTACGACAGTTGTTTAAATGTGAGTAGAAAGACAATATATTTTCATCTTTGCCTTTGAAAAGTTAACAAAAAGTGACGTCACTTGCAATGTAGGATGGTTGATTTGTAGTGCACTCACCTTTTTCTAAGGGAACGGATGTTTTTACAAGCAATTTGGTACTTGATTCTCAGAAGTAAACATGTCCTGTGACGGAAGCCATAGATGTTTGTAAAAACATCCGTTCTCTTAAACATAACGGCTGCACTACCTTGTGTATTATTTATTATAGTGATAATATGGAAGTTCTTTTAATCCTGAATCCAAATGCCTATGGTGGTAGTTAGGCTCTGTGAAAATTATTATTCTAATCTGTTCATAAGGAAATTATTAATCTTAGATGTGATGTTTAAAATTAACACAATTTAAAAATGGGCAGATAACTTGATAAAATGTCCAAAATATAACCATTAAATACGAGAGTCTGAAGGAAACTGGAGGCAGACTAGGTTGTGTAAATCTACCAAGAGAGATTAGTAAAGAAAACAGATCAATTGGAAAAATCAACCAACCCCGTACTTTCCACTGCATTTTTCCTTTCTCTTATTTCCTCGTACAATAATTTCAGCTGCTTCAAACAAATCCATCGCGTAAATAGACCAACAAATTGATACAACTTCACGTGTCTATGGTCCCGCCTTTCAAACCGGAAATCGTGTCCTGGACGCTTGTTTTTACAATCGTCTCAATTACGCGGATGAAGAAATGTTCATTTTGCGGCTCTCAAAGCGTTCGTTTTTATATTGGTATTTATAAGATCTTTTTCTTTGTTTTAAATAGTTTTAACCTATTATTGGCATTTAACTATACCTAGTGGAAAAATAGTCAAGTTTTCGTGACAAAAGGAAAGATTTTAACTTCCATCATTATGAGAAGTGGAACGCTGATTTCAACTTAAAATATTTATAAAATTGCCCAAGATAATGAAATACCCGTACATAGGTCGTATATTTAAGAATTCAAACAAAACAAATCTATAACAAGTATTTCAAACCATGTTCTTTTCTTAAAATAGATTTTAAAGGTTTAAGTTTTTTTCAACCAGACTCTTTTATGGGTGGGGTAGGGTAAAACGAATAGATACTGTTGAAGTTAAAAGCACGGGAAAATGGTAAATAAATTTCACCACTTACCCAGGACAACTATTTTACAAGATTATATATCAAATTAATGAATGTTTTCCCTTTAGACTTAAAATTTATCATATATTTCATTTTTAGATATTATTCAATTATGAGGGGGGGGGGGGGGGTCGATATAAATTAACAAATTACTTTCATATTTGCATGGAAAGGTATGCTGATTTTTTGACAAAATAATGAAAAAAATATGATCTTGATTATATCAGAAAATAAAAAAAAATTCATTGGGCCAATTTGTGCCGATTTTTTCTTAAAAAATATACCAAAATTAGTCCATTTTTATTTTTTGCAGACGTATGACCCAAATGTACTTGAGCAAAGAGAAATATCAATCATATCAGCATTTGTGTATATGTATAAGGTTAATGACAAGGTGAAAATTTTAAATCTGTCAGCTTGCCATATGCTTATGCAAGACCTAAAGTGATTATAGACATTTTACTCAAAAAGAGCCAAAACTATCAAAGGGCAGATAACTCTAGCATGAAAACAAGCATGGAAAGGTACCCTGAAAATTTAATATAATGACTACACAATGTTAATCTACAACATATGTGAAAAAGAAAAAAAAAATCATTGGGCGGAAAAAAATGACCTATGTGTCCATTGCTACCTTAAATTTTATTATAAAGGAAGATCCAAATTACGATTCTTGTATAGAGATTTTTGAACCGTTGGATTGTTTTGTATAACTTTCAGGTGATATATGCCCACCTGCCCCTATTAAAATTTTAAGAGACACAGGAGCTTCTCAATCTCTTATTTTAGCAGATGTTCTGCCTTTTTCTGAGAAAACTTCGTCTGGTACTAGTGCCCTTATACAGGATGTAGAGTGTGACGATTTTAATATTCCTCTTCATAAGATTAATTTGCTCTCAGATTTGGTGAATCTGAAATGAAATGTCTCCGAATCCTGTTTGTTACTATGAAAAGAATGGTATTCTGATGAAAAAATGGCTACCATTTCATGTCCCAGCTGATGATGATTGGGCTGTTCATCACCAAATTGTTGTTCCAAAGTCATATCGCCATGAACTTCTTAGTATAGCCCATAAAAGTCCAATGTCTGGTCATTTAGGTGTAAAAATGACTTATCACAAGATTATGACTCATTTTTTGCCTGGACTAAAATCGGACGTTTCTAAATATTGTAAAAGTTGCCGCACTTGTCAAATGGTAGGGAAACCAAACAAAGTTATTCCAAAAGCAAGATTATAACCCATTCCAGCTTTGGATGAAACTTTCAGTCGGATAATAATAGACTGCGTTGGTCCTTTACCTCAGTCATGTTCTGAATATTTATTGATAATTATGTGTGCTTCTACTGGCTTCCCAGAGGCAATTCCTTTAAGAAAGATTAAGACAAAGTCGAATTCTTTACTTTAATTGGCATTCTAAAATCATTTCAGTCTGATTAAGGATTAAACTTCGTATCAGGCATATTCCAACAGGTCATGCATGAATTAGGTATCAAGCAATATCGGTCCTTTGCTTATCACCCTGAAGTCAAGGTGCTTTATGAAATTTTCATCAGACCCTAAAGAATATGATTAGGTCATATTTTTTTGATACTGAGACTAATTGGGATGAAGGTATTCCTTTGCTATTATTTGCAGTCATAGAATCTGTTCAAGAATCTCTTGGGTTTAGCCCCTTTGAGTTAGTTTTTGGCCATTCTAATCGAGGGCCATTAACACTCTCAAAAGAGAATTTATTGCTGATGCTGAGACACCCTTGTAACAGTATGTTTCATAAATAAACTGTCTAGGACATTTGAGGTTGCTAGGTCAAATCTTAATCATCTCAGAGCAAAATGAGTGCAAGATATGACAAGCAGAGTGTTGATAGGAAATTTGAACGAGGTGATAAAGTCCTTGCTCTTTAGCCATTACCTGGCCGACCCTTACAGGCAAGATATTATGGTCCGTACACTATTAATAAGAAAACAAGTGATTTGAATTATATTATCAATACTCCTGGAAGGCGTAAAAATAAACAAATGTGTCTGTCGCAAATTCAGTTTAAGTGAAGGGATAATTGATATGTAAAACTGTCCAGGTATGTACAGATGAGCTGCGCTCGGGTTGTATGTATAAACGGGCTGTGTAAACTTCGATTAGTAGGAATGCAATCGGTGAAGTGTTGAGACGTAAAATGGCTTTTAGAGCCGTTGATATATGATTATATAGAAATTGGGGGATAAGAAGTTATCTTCTTTTCTTGTAATGAAGTATTGAGAGGTGAGTGTTTATAGCCTTGTATTCGCTTAATCTGTTACAACGCTTTGTACTTGTTAATTGTTGCAAACATTGATTTTGCATTACATTATTACTTCATTTTCTGCATGAGCTGCAGATTATTTCAAATACTAGGCTACAAATTTATTGCTTAAGACGAAAATAATATTTCGCTTGCTATTTCTCGTTTTCTGTCAGTGTTGTCCTGTACTTGCAGTTGTCCCCGCCTATACTATGTAATGCATGTCGTCTGCTCTGCATGACCATGATTGTGTGTGATAATACAGAGCTCTTGATAGCTCCATATCTTTAAAAGGTGAAAACGGAAAAGAACATGACGGACAGCGGACAAAAGGTATCAAGTAATTTTTTATGTTCGCCAACTAAACATAAGGTAAATGCCAAAGTAGAGGAAATACCAGTTGGGGTCGATCTTCGGATTGATGAATTTGAAATTTTGAAAGGACTTGAAATTAGAAAAGGGCTAGTCAATGGTAGGTTGGTATCTGTATTAAAAGTTACAGGTTATTCATTAATATCTGTGTCTGAAGAGTTGGTTGATGATAAAATGCTTGTTAAGAAAGAAAATGAAACCGTCACATTAGCAGATGGCAGTATGATGGACTTTAAAGAGGTACAAATTGAAATTGATACCCCATGCATCAGTGGAACAGTTGATGCCCTTGTCATGAGTAATCTGTTTGCTGATCTGGTGATTGGTATTGTTGGGTACTGTTACTCTACCCCAAATAAAACACAAACATTTCAGGCAGTAACAAGGAAGATGGCAAAAGAGGTTGAGATAGAAAGGGCTTTTCAGGAAGTAGTCCAGAAAACATGGACATCTTATCCTCAAATGATTTGATTGAGGAACAGAAGTACGACGAAACTCTTTGAAAGGTAAGAGAATAAGCAAAATAATCAGTAAGTTTTAGTAGAAATGCTCAATTCCCTGAAGGTCAGGGAAATTATACAGAGCATTCAAAAAAGAGAATGGAACAATTACTGAGCAAAAAGTTGTCCCAAAAAGAGATAGACCTAAGTTGTTGCATATCGCTCATGATCTGCCCTTAAGCGGTCACATGGGAAATAGAAAAACGAGAACTAGACTGTTACAAAACTTCTTCTGGCCAGGTACATTTAAAGATGTATTTAAATATTGTAGATCTTGTCCTAAGTGTCAGAGAAGTGTTGCTAAAGGTAAGATAAAACGAGCCCCTCTTATTCCAATACCTCCAATGGCTAGACCGTTTACAAGAGTGGCGATTGATTTTGTCGGGCCTTTAAATAGGACTAAGAGAGGGAATATGTATATTTTGACTCTTTGTGACTACGCAACAAGGTTTTCTGAGGTTAAACAATTGAAAACAATTGACACTGAAAGTGTGGCAGAGGCATGAATGGACATTTCTTCCAGATTGGGCATTCCTAGGGAAATTCTCACTGACCAAGGAAGTAATTTCATGTCGGTGTTGATGCAAAAGTTATGTAGCTTACTCTGTCGAAAGAAATTACACTGTAGTCCTTACCATCCAGAAGCCAATGGTCTTGTAGAAAAGTTTAATGGTACCCTTAAAAGAATGTTAACTTGCTTTGTACATGACAAGAACACAGAATGGGATGTTCTGCTGTCGTATTTGTTATTCGCTTACAGTACCTCAAGATACCACTGGTTTCTCCCCCTTCGAGCTTGTATTTGGTAGACATGTAAGGGGTCCGTTAACCATAGTACGAGAAAGTTGGGAAGATGAACATGGCGACCATGAAAACGGTAAGTCTGTTCTAAGTTACACCATAGGGACAAGAGATAAATTGTGTGAAATAGGTAAAATAGCTGGTAGATCTGAGATAAATTAAAAAAAGGTGCAAAAAAGGTATTATGACCAAAAAGCAATCAAAAGAGAATTAAAAGAAGGACAACTCGTGTGTGTATTGCTGCCAACAGTTACTAATAAAACTCCTGGCTCAATGGAAGGGCCCATATAAAATTCTAGAAAAGGTAAGTCCGGTGGACTACGTTGTCCAAGTAGGCAAGAGTAAAAACAAGTGTAAGACATTTTACATTAATATGCTGAAAGAATGGAATGAGAGATCAGATATAGCCGTTATGGATAATGAGACTGTATGTAATGAGGAGGAAGAAGTGGGTGAAATGGTTAGTGCTATGGAAAAAGAAATTCCAATATGTTGACGTTTTCTGGCAATGGGCTAGATGAAAAGGAAGAGATAAAGGTAATAGCAAATCCATTGCTCCCACCACAAGAAAGTCTAAATGATATTAAACTTAATTTAGAGTTGGGTGAAAAACAACTAAAGACATTGAGGACAAAACTCATGGAGTTTGAAATGTTCTAACAGATATT
The DNA here is from genome assembly GCA_948146395.1 of Fragum whitleyi. Lineage (NCBI taxonomy): Eukaryota > Metazoa > Mollusca > Bivalvia > Cardiida > Cardiidae > Fragum > Fragum whitleyi. Next base: position 4,795,608 of record OX411558.1, read on the forward strand.
ACCAGGTAAGACATCACTAATTAAGCATGATATAAAACTTATCTCAGACATACCTGTTAAAAAGAAAGCATATAATTTACCATATGCTCTACGAGATAAGATTAAAAAGGAGATACATGATATGGTAGAAGCGGGGATTACAGAAAAACCCAATAGTCCATACGCATCTCCAATTGTACTTGTACCTAAGAAGGATTCATCTATAAGACTATGCGTTGTTTAAAGACAGCTCAATCAGGTGACTGTATTTTATCCACAACCAACGCCAAAACTTGAAGACATTATAAACAAACTTGTCAAAGCAAGCTATATAAGTAGAATTGATCTCACAAAGGTGTTTGGGCAAATACCTTTGAGGGATGAGTCTCTAGAAAAAAGGGCATTTGTCACGCCATTCGGTCATTATCAATTTGTAGTTATGCCATTAGGGATGGTTAATTCGAGTGCTTCTTTCGTTAGGCTTCTTTCGAAGATGGTATTGTCAGAATGTTAAGATTTTGCTGACTCTTTCATTGATGATATCATTATTTTCAGTGAGTATTGGGATGATCATATAGAGCATATCGAAAAAGTGCTCCAGGCGTTAAGAGAAGCAAACCTAACAGCCAAACCAAGTCAGTGTATGTTGCGTTTCTTCAGAATTGAATTCTTAGCCAATGTGGTTGAAAATGGAGAAGTTCATCCAACCAAAGAGAATTTGGATGCAATACAAAACATACCAGCACCAAAAACGAAAGAAAAACGGTTTGTTCTTTTATCGGAGTTGTCGGTTTCTACAGAAGATTCATTCCGTATTTTGCAACCATATCCGAAGTCTTAATTTGACAGCAAAAGGTTTGCCGAACAAGGTATCTTGGCTTGAAACTCACCAGAGAGCATTTGATGCTCTGAGAAAAGCTTTGATTTCTTATCCTATTCTGCAAAATCCAGAATTTTCGTGTTTGTTTATACTTCAGACAGATGCATGTCGTCGCCTTAATAAAACAGTGTTCTAACTCCATTTTGGTCGAAAATGAGATTTTGATACCGTAGGAAAGACCTTGAAGAGTTCTTTCCTCTCATGTTATCAGTTTTGTGATATCTGCTGTTTTTACGAAGATTTTCAGTATCACTTTGTTCTATCTTCAACTTTTTCACAACTAGATTCAAACTGAAGTGTTCTATGTCCAGTTTCCAATCGGAATGCTCAGGTAAAGACACGTGATCAATGCACTGTGAAACTGTAATGTTCTAAGTACAAAGTGTGTTCATCTATTAATGTTCTATACTCCAAGAGAACCAATCAGAAGACAGGGTTTTTACAAAACAAATATTGCGGAAAATGAAAAATGCATATGTGATTCTGGACAAGAAAAAAGAAAAAGACCATACAAATACCATTTCCCGTCCTTTTGCGACATTTAAACGACTCGTAGAAGATCATTATAACATGTATGAATATTTTTCAAATGATTTTACATTCATAATGTGTGTATTTGAAGGATTTTTTCTGAAGTATTGTGATTCCTCTGGTTTCATGGAAACATGAAGAATTCCACAGTAATGTTTCATTTAAGTGCTACAAGAATAATTCAGAAAATGGTTATTTTTTCCACAAGACTGCTCAGTTTGCGTTTTCATACACAGTGATTGATGTATTAGGTAAATTATCGCTGTTACTTAGGAGCCTTTGTCTCACCGCTTGCTTTAGATGAATGAAACGGCCTTTTTAACCCTTGTCGTGCTGAATGAAAATTCGGCGATATTGCTATAAATTCAAAGTGCTGAAAGTACCGGTCCACTCAATGTGAGTATTCCTTTTGAAAATATGATTTTTAAAGTATATCTGGTTTTTAATGGAAAATCAGGTGGTATTGATTTATATCAGGCTAAGCACATGCAATATTCTTAAAACAAAGTATCGGAGCCATAGAGGAGATAAGGAGTTCACCAAAACGGAAAGAGGTCTTGATCGAGCTAATAATGAATAAAAAAGTGATTAGTTTTGATGTGCAAAATGTTATCATGTGTCCAAGGTCAAATGTGTCCAATTTTTTCTATAAGAGAAAATTAAATGTATATCTAAACTTGACAGCTCATGGCTGATATAATTTGTAATAATGTAGTCTGGAATGAAGCACAGTTTGGAAGAGGATCAAACGAAATTGCGAGTGCAGTAACCTTAGTGCTGGAAAGGGTAACTGAAAATTTTCCCGATAAAGCTTCCATTACAAAAATTTGAATGATGTGTGAACGTGATGAGCGTCTTTGAATGATTTCGAAGAGGTAAAATGTGTTCATTTTTTTATCCGATTAGACAAATTTAGCGATATTTTGTTACCTCCCTTTATAAAATCTGCGTACTTTTCTATTTTTTTTTCTTCGCGAACAAATCAGACGCTTCAAATCACACCAGCCAATAAATTTCATGGAAAGATAAGATCTTTTGAATAAAATGTCGGTCGTTTTGAACGACCTCGAACGGTTTATTATTAACAATTTCGGAGCGTTTATGAGACATCGGCGTGAGTGTTAGAAATGATCGATTGGAGCACTAAGTGAGTGAATTGGAATGGTTTTGAACAAAATGAGTGTCGATTTCACGATCGGATTAATGAACATCGCCAACAAAGGTTAAATTATGGGATAAAAATGCCGGAGGGATGTAGTTTGTAGGGCAAAGGCTAGTAAATCTCAATAAAAAAAAGGTAATTCTTTGGGAGGAGCCCAACCCTAACCCAACGTTTACACTATGACCACGGTAGCTACGGTAATCTAAAACGTATCACGCATAAGCAATTTGGTCGGCTTTTACTTGGCATGCAAGTTATGTTAGGTTGCGTCACATTTACACACGGTTTATCAAGGAATCCGTAACAAGCCGTGGGTAGAGTTGCTGAGTGTCGCTGAACTGACGGCGCACTACGTTTCAACCAACGGTTTATTACGAATGTCTGTGCGTTCCACCTGGGACCCATTCGGAACACCACTCGGCCAATCTCACGATCAACCTCGGATGTACACAAACGGATTTTTAAAAAAAAAAAAAAAAATACGGGAAACCCTTGAAAAAACTCGATGACGTCAGTTAAATTGGCGTTAGCCCTCGAAACTTTTGGTGAAAACATTCTACGTCGCCAACGCTACTCGTTTAAGTCACTGACGTGAAACCATCGTATCCTTATAAAAATATCTTTAGACTCTCAAATAACGGCTGAAAAAATGATTCGTCATTCCCAAAAATTAAGATTTTTCAGCCGTTATTTACTGTAAAAGATATAAATCTACGGTGCTAATTTTTCTTACACTGTTTCCGCCTACCAAAATGCACGATTTTGTTACAACCCCATCTGCCTTCCATACATCCGAGGTCTGTTGTAGTTGACGTAAATGGCCAAGTGATGTTCCGAATGACCTTTGACCATATCAAGTTCCACGAACTCCATCTACAGTTACGAACATCGTGAAATTGACAAGATGAATGATTTTGAAATGATCTTGGAACAATATGGAATGAGAGTTTCAATGAAATTCAAGAAAGGTAAAGCAATATCGCTAATTTTGTTCAAATTGATCAAAAAATATCTATATTTACAAACCCCCTTTTGATAGAGAGCGAATCAGAATTCAGAATTGATTTTGGCCAGAATGAGTGTCAATTTAAGAATGTTTTTAACTGTTTGTTTAACCACGATTGCCAAAGAGTTGAGCTTCAAGAAGCTGCAAAAATGAATTCAGCTATCAGCACTCCATTTACTTTCGATGAGAAAAAATGTACGAGCGTTCAGGACTGGAAAGGAAACAATCTCTTCTTCATCTAGTGGTGCATTCGGAACACCACTCGGCCAATCTGACGATCAACCTCGGATGTACATAGACGGACTGCTTTTAAAAATTACGGGAAAACCATTGAAAAACTCGATGACGTCAGTTAAAATGGCGTTAGCCCTCGAAACTTTGAGTGAAAACGTTCGACGTCGCCAACGCTACTCGTTTGAAGTCACGGACGTGAAACCATCGTATTCTCATATAAATAAATTTTGATTCTTAAATAACGGCTAAAAATCTATATTTTTGAGAATGATTGTCATTCTCAAAATTTAAGATTTTTCAGCAGTTATTTACTGTAAAAAATATCAATCTAAAGATAGCGCAGGTTCGCTAGTTTTCTTACACTGTTTCCGCCTAACAAAATGTACAATTTCGTTACATACCCATCCGCCTAACATACATCCGAGGTATGTTGGAGTTTACGGAAATGGCCGAGTGATGTTCCGAATGCTAGCGGTGGTGATAGATAAGAATCCTCAGGTTGAGGCTGCTCTTGTTCCTCTACTTGTTGGTTCTACAGTTAACAACATTGTGAAAGTGACAAGGTGAACGATTTTGGAATGATTTTGTAATGCATGAGTGTTTGGAGCGAGTTTTGAGTGATTTAAATGGGAGGTAAATATATATTGCTAATTTTGTTCAGAATGAATCTTGTATCTTTATATCTGCACGTTTCAATGTTTTCAACTCAAATTAAGCTATTCTGTCGTGTTGGGCCTTAAATAATTTCTGTTTGGCCGTGTGTACCGTGCCACACCGCATTGGAACTTGAAATAAACCATAACACGCCCTTAGCATTCGGGCACCCTCGGTCATTCTACGGAATATTTTGCACTTCACGGAAAAGTCCGACCGATGTTCCGAATGACTTCTTCAGTCGGGAACCCTCGGTGATTTTACGGAATAGACCCCCGAAATAGAGCGCAGCCGTGAAAGCGCGTTAATTTGCGAGTGGATTTATATGACGTCACAAACATTACTGAACTTGGCGGTGCGAAAAACAAATTCAACGAAAAGTTAAAACTGTGCATTTGATAACTTGAAAACAAAACGCATTGTTTAAATGCGTTTTGTTTCCAAATCATAACTTGCCAAAAAGATCTCCACAGAAGGCCTTCGGGAACATAGCGTTTACTTCATAGTGAAAACAAGTGTAACATACAAGAGTAGCTTTCAGGTCCTAGCTACGGTAACGTAGCCCTCAGTCTGATAACCTGGTGGAGATCCTCTCTATTAGCTTAACATATAGAAGGTTACGTCATACATGTTTATGTGCATATATATAGCAGCTATATTACATTCGCTTGTATCTTTTCACCGAAGGAGCTTACGACTCCCGTGATGCATTTGGAATCTTTTTACGAACAATTTAAATTCAGTAAGCTATGCACTTGCTTGTTGACCAATATTCAAAACAACAATCTAGGACAAAGTAACTAAGAGATCCAAAAAAGTGAAGTCAATATTTTATTACTCATTGCTAATTTCAAATTAACCGATTGGTGCCCCGGCGTCCATATAGACCTGGTTCATTTCCTGAATTAAATACCCGGTGAAGGTCGAATACACCTGATCAGGGAGGCCAAATAGGGAGAATGCTTGCTGCTCGTGCGACTTGATGGCCACCCGATCCCCTTTCCTGAGCTTCAGCATGACTGTGTTACTGCCGACCGTGTGGGAGTTGTAGCCGCTCAAACTTATGACCGTCTGATCGTTATGTTGTAGCTCGAGCCACATCACGGAGTCCTTGTTTGTGTTGTAGGCGTGGAAATGGAAAATAAAGATACCTGAAAATTGCAAATGACATTTAATTTAATGAAAGGTAGCTTAATACCCCAAATTAACAAATTTGAAATCGACTAGATGTCGAAAATTCCGTAAGATAACATTATGTATGGGAAAGAAAACAAGTGCCGCTCGTGTCGTATTTACCACGCCACACGATATTCTATCCGTTTTAGACCACACTTTTCTTACGATGTCTGTATATTTTTTTACCCGAACCGCTTAACAACGATAAAGAGTCAGACTCGCTGTGTTGTAACTGTAAAATTTGTAATTATGCTTAAAATAACTTATAAATCTCTCTCCGTTATTACGGTTACCAATTGACCTTGCGCAGCTTAACCTCTATTACCATAAATTATTAACGTCACAAGTTGGATAAAAATAGCTTCGGGTATATTCGTTTATTGCCGCCGTCATAGCGCAGTTGGTAGCGCGTCGGACTGTCAAACTAAAGGTCCCGGGTTTGATCCCCGACGGCGGCACTCATTCTTTCCGACTATTTGTCTCTCATCAATGGGTCGATAATCGTAGATCTATGTGAGATAGCAGCTGGAGGCTAGGAAAGGATGTAATGGTAGTACTGGCGTGAGAAATACCAGGAATCCATTGTTAGGTGCTCCAGCCGCCGCGATATAACTGAAATAATGTTGAAAGCGGCGTAAAACCACATTCAATCAATCAATATTCGTTTATTACTGACGAATAAATATTGATTTAAAGAGTTAAATTATGCTGTCGTCCCTGCAGATTGGACTTATGTCATCACGCTAAGCGAGTTACTTTGAAGTTGAAAATTGTGAGTTCGAATCTCCCATAGGTCTAGAATCTTTTTATATGTTTTTTATTGCACTTGATTATTACCTTAATTTTATAAATACTAATATTCTTTTATCAACGTGTATGTGTTTTAAACTAATTTTTCATATTGTTGCTTTTTTGATTTTGTTCTTTTTTTTTTTTTTTTTTCGTATTTGACATTCAGGCTCCTCTCTCTGTGTCTCGCTGTGGTGACAGGAGACACCCTGTATCCTTTTTCTCTTTCCGAATCCGACAAACGATCCTCCTGCAAACACCAGTCGCCTCAGCAGATAAGCCGATGGCCCCTCTGTCCTGAGAAACCTTTCCGAAACATTGAATATAATCTCTTTTGCTCTTGAGCCCAATTGTTGGCGTGGTTGCACATTTGTCATTTTCTTTGCAATAATGGCCAAATACGTGGGGCGCTTATACAAAAAATACAAAAAAGGAAAAAGAAAAAGTGTTGAAAGAGGGATTCGAACTCAGATCGTTAGATTCAAACGCATCGATCTTTTCCTTATCACGCATTATTGTAAGTAGATAATGTAGCCAAAATTAATACCTTTATAGATTTGTTTCTTCACGGAAACAGCCGACAATCCTCGTAAATGAACGAATCCGAACGATGAATTATTTATTCAACGTTAATTTATGCTTTGCATAAGGTTAGTGCCGGGTCATTTGGTAATCTTAATACTTATTGCAGATCTTTTGCATTTTTGCGACTTCACAAGGGGCCTGTTTTACTAAAAAAATTAAAGTTGCTTCCACAGTAGTAACTAAGAAACGAATTCTGCCAAGCATTATCTCATTTTAGAAGACGATTTCAATGAGATATTGCAAGGCAGTATCTAACAATGAATGAAACCACCAGGTACGGTTTTTGATTTGGACTTAAGATCATTTTTTTTCGTAAGTAGTTTAGTAAAACGGGCCCAAGGTCTTTTGGCAGACGCGCTCATTTAAAATGCTGGTTATCCCTTTGAAACGACTCGGTGCGCAAAACCTGTAGATATTCATGTGCATTACACATTAGAATCGTAAATCTGTAAATATAATGATCGGAGTTGTATTTGTAATATATGCTTTTGAAATAATGTTCTCTGATTGGCCAATTCGCTTCAAGCTTGGTCTAAATTTCGGTTTAACCACGTATCACCAGCATCGTCATTGCAGTACTGAAATGTCGTAACTGGTTTCGAAATTATATAGAGGACAATCATTTATTTCAGTGTAAGATTAATTTGAATTTCATTGAGTGAACAATTCACAAAAGATATAATTTCACGAGTGGGGGAGCCACGGGTGAGAATATTGCTTTTATTTTTTCATTAAATGGAATATCAATCGATCTTACTAGAAAAACAAACGATAATTCTTTTTCTCTGATGCATAAATGTGGCTGAAACGCGGCATTTTACTCGTGATTGCTATGCAACGTTCGTGATGAGTCACATATTAGGTTCCGCTTAAATGATGTCAGACAGGGTGAAATGAACGTTAGCTGGGTATTACCTTTTTGATAATTTCACTGATAGAGCAGTCAGTTTATCAAATCGAAAATCTATTGTTATCCCTACATAAATCACCGAAAAGCATTAAAGAATACGTAATTGATAAATTAATAAATAGAAAAATAGATGATAAAAGTAGATACTCTAATACTGATGCTGCAAAGAATACATGGTTTAAAAAAAGAGCGTAAATTAAAAACATAATTTTCAAGCAACGAAGAACACTTCGTGCTTTTATAATGTGCTTATGACATTGGTCGTCTTCCAATAGAACAATATTAAGTACAGTTAGGATTTTCGTAAAATTGAAAAGTTGATTGATATTTGAATGATATTGGAATGAAATTGATTGAGTGTGTGGAGCGAGTTTTGGGTGAATTTAATGGGAGGTAATCCAATATCGCAAATTGCGTTCAGGATGAGGTAAGTGAAAGCGTGAAATAAACAATCATCCCGATAAAAACCAATAAAAATCACCTTCTCAGCAATCCATTCATTCATTTACCCATTAATTCCAAGCACCGTTCAAATCACTCAAAAGAGCTTCAAAATCTTTCAAAAAATCAATCAATCAATCAATCAATCAATCAATGCATAAATTAATAAATAGAACTAGTCCTTAAGGTCGGCATTTCATTCAAATCGATAGAATATTTAGCACGATTCGATTGGCTGGAGCGGTATTTTAAGTCTGATTGGTCCATGAAGACACACAAACAGAGAAGTACGTAAATAAACGGAAATACACATATCTTTATATTTACGGATAATATCTTCTCCGAAAATATGCACATCAAATTTTGAATATCTTAAAACAACAACATTTTGAATGTTTACGAAAGTGTTTACAACGAGATTGAATATTTAAATGCAAAAAAAGGTCCTTCTACGGTTTCGATCATTTAGATTCATGAGCTCCCTCGGTCATTCCAAAATCAAGTTAAAGATACCGCGGAGCTTCTGAAAATGAAGGACTGCCTTTCGAACTACAATCCCGCTTCAAAATTATGCCAGCCCATCAGCTGTTTAAAAAAGAGGTCATTCAATACGAACTGTTTAAAAATCAAAGCGCTGAAAGCACTGGAAGTGGACGTTTCTGGTGGCATTGTGGTGAATATAAAACGAGACGGAAAGAAATTATCCATGTAAACATGTTATAAATGTAAGATGTTTCGACCCAAGATCGGCAAGTTTCAATCTTAATGCAAACTTTATAGAATTACAATGTGTTATTTTACCTCTTCTTTGATATGCCTATGTTAACGGTTCAAAATACGAATGAAATATGACATTAAAACCTTAGGTTTATTTTATTTATGAAATATGTGCGACCCGTCACGCATAAAAAAGGAGCACCCGAAAAAGAATTTGAAAAAAAAAAAGATCGGTTTCAGTGCCGGTCCACCAGTGGTCGCATTTCCAAAAATATTTTGCGCATTACCCGGATAGGTCCTTTTTGAATGGTGGGTCACATAATAATCAGGGGCATCCAACCCTTTTTAATCCGCATGAGCTGTTAACTTCACATAATAATATAAATTTGACTCTAAATTTAAAAGTAACTAAGAGTGTGCTAATGAGAATTCGTGATAGATTAGTAACTTTAATGATATCATTGAAATTCTATGTCTTAAAACGTAGGCCTACAATTCTTTATCTAATTGTAGTGAATTCGATAAAATATGAATTGCAAGACACTGTTTGGCTTGTGTTGATTCTTCTCATATTTTTTCACGAAGCTTGGATAAAAACATCATAAATCATTAATGGGAAAACGAATATTTCTGGTGTACCTGTCAGAGAAAAAAATGAATGAAAGACCTAGAGATTGTCAAAAAATATATAGGATTGATAGGCATCGCGCCCGTGTTCTAAATATTCTAAAATTGGGTTTGGCGGTTGATTAGAAATCCGCTATCCGCGGGACCGCTAAAGGCAGGTCAAATGCTATAGACTATACATCAAATTTTTAGATGTATACAATGTATGCATGTCAAAAAATGGCTTTTTTATTGTTTGAAGTTGTCCGGAGAATCAATTTCGTAGCTCCGTACATCACGAACGGTATCTGACGTCACTAGTTTGGTCTCCGGGCCCGGAAAATTGCAAAACCTCCCGATTGAGGCACTGAGTATTTCCCCTTTGGATGAACCATCTCGGAAGGTATTGTTCTTTAATATCCAGGACAGGAGACTTCTTTGCGAATGAGATCGTTTTCCGTAACCAATGCAATAAAAGAAGGAAGAAAACAAACCGAAGTGTAAATAACAAAAAAATATGCAAAACGCAGATCGCGCTTCGTGCGAATTAATATCCCTCACAGCTTCCGCAATGGCATTTAGTTCGGCGGAAGCATGCCTTAACTCAGTATAATTTGAGTTGCCTAAATATACGATAAGACGATTGTCTGTACTCGTCTTATCGTATATTTAGGCAACTCAAATTATACTTCGTAAAGATATATAAGTTAACAAAAAAGACATTGTCTACCCGAAATATAAGCGGAGAACCCCTCAACGTAGACCTGATGACTTTAATGTTTGCTTTCCTTCAGTTATTTTTAAGAAAACACCGCGGACTGAGTAAATAATCGATTTTAGATGTTTGTGATTAAAATATCCTTACTCCCTGTATAGCTTTATCTGAGTCACGGCATTCTACAGTGAACAACATCGTGGAATTGACATGGTGAATGATAATGGAATGATTTAGGAATGAAATTGAATGAGTGTGTAGAGCGAGTTTTGAGTGAATTTAATGGGAGGTAATCCAGTATTGCAAATTTTGTTCAGGATGAACAAAATTAGCAATAATGATTACCTCCCTTTAATAAAATATGCATTAATGTTCTACAAACCCTCCCTATTTCTTCAAGAACCAATCACACGCTTACAATTTCAATTTAATTTATTAAGTGAAATCCCGATTTTTCCCAAGTTTTTTTTTTATTTTGAACAAAGTTGTTGTTATATGTTTTTCAGTGAGTTTGGAGCGTTTTTGAATGGTTTGAGTGAGTGTTTCGTATGAATGAATGGAGCGCTGAGTGAGCAATTAAGAATGGTTTTGATCGGAATGATTGTCAATTTCACGATGTAACTAACTGTAGCCACAACCCGAAAAAACACTAAATTTCTGAAAAGTGTACAGGATTGATCACCGAAGAGAGATTCGCCTATAAATCATTGCACTTGTGCCTCCGCTGAGCGTTTCGCCAACAAAAAAAACTTTGAAAGAGCCAATGTCCCCCATCCGTGTAAAAACAGGTTATAAGGTAATTTGAGTTAGGCGTAGTAGACTAGCGGCTATATATAGAATACAGGTACATTGTCGATAGCAGACGACGTAGTTCAATTAATTCGAGAAAGGTATCAAAATGTCCAATTTGTTATTGGAAGACCCTCAACAGAGAGCAAATGAATTATATTTTAGCCCCCTTTCGTAGAAAAGGAGTTAAAACCACGGAGAGCGTCAAAAGTTGACCTCTATGTGTTCGTGATCGGAGTGTCCTAACTTACTTAAGTAAGTGAGCGATTTACGACCTTCTTATCACAAACACTTAAACATCAAAATTCATGGAAATGTTCGGGATTGTTCACCGAGGTGATCTAGACCCAAGAAGTTCTGCATAAGTGAGAGATCTTCCTAAAATCAGTATGTAAATGCGGGCTACCAGTTCAGTCACTTAGTTTTTATCCCCCTTACACCACAGGAAACCCCGTTTAGGCGAATCACCGCCTTTTCTATAAATAGCATTCTTGCGCGAAATAACAATTCGCGTGGTCTAGGATTTGCAGATGATTTCACATTTAATAGATGTCTTTGATTAATATTCTAATTGTATAGAATTCTTGAATAGTGCTATTTTCAAAATGCACTGTTATCGAGAGGAGTTAAGTCTTGTAAAAAAGAAAATTGAACCAAAGCCGTTACAATTTTTTTTGAAAAGCTATTAACAACTGACAGGATTGTTCTCACGCAGTACTAACACTGGGTGACGTAGAAACGTCCCCAAAAATGACGTTTTAATATCGGTACTGTTATATGGGTGGTAAACGAAGGATCGTGCCCCTAAAAGAGTCGACGGTGTTTTGTTGCCTCGATACATACGAATATCTCAGAGGTAGCTGAATAAAGCGAAGATCTGTCAAAAAAGTAGGTGTCGGGCATATTTTTCTTACAACTATACATATATCCGTGTGAAAACATCCCATATGATATTTTTTATGATATCACATGGATATTTTTAGAACAATGACATAATGCGTTTATATTTTAGAAACTTGCATTTCTTACGAAGCATCGACGAAAACAAGGCAAATAGAGGCTATAAGATAAACAAAATACGTACTTAGTGTTGTGTGAAAATATCTATCTCGGTTGTGGGAATTGATAACTGTGTCGACAGAGCCTCGACAATGATCAATTCTCCAAACCTCGTTGGATATTTTTTCTCGTACAAAACACTAAGTACTTAATAGACATTTATCTTTAACTATTTCTTTTACAGCGATTTTAAGAAAAGTCTGGCAATGGTGCTTTATGAAGGAATGGTTGGAGTTTATTTTGCACTAGAATTTATGGTGTTAGTAAGCATGGTTTAAATACAATACACGTTCCGTCGTTCACTACCCGTGCTGTTAACAACATCGAGAAATCGACACATTGGATGATTTTTGAATTATTTCGGAAAGATATTGAATGAGTCTATGGAGCGAGTTATGAGTGAAATTAAATGCAAAAAATCCGTTATCACCAATTCCGTTCTAAAAGACACAATTACATCTACAGTTAACAACATCGTGAAATTGACGAGGTGACTGATTATTGAATGATTTTGGAATGAAATTGAATGAGTGTGTGGAGCGAGTTTTGAGTTGAATTCAAGCGGGGTAATCCAATCCCGCTAATTTTGTTCAGGATGAACAAAATAAGCGATGTTGTTACATCCCTTTAATAAAATATGCATTCAAGTTATATAATTAGCTTCCTATTTCTTCAAGAACCTATTAGACGCTTACAATCTAAATAAAGTCAGTGAAATAGCGATTTTTCCTCTATCCAAATTTATTTTGAACGACGTTATTGATTCTACATTTTTCAATGGGTTTGAGCGTTTTGAATGGTTTGAGATAGTGTTTGGAATGAATGAATGGAGCGCTGAGCGAGCGATTTGGAATGGTTTTGCACGCGATGAATGTCAATCTCACGATGTGGTTAACTTTATGGCCCTGTCACACCTCAACGTTTTTTAGCCAGCGTGTGCCTAACGAGTTTGAGAAAACGACTAAGTCCGCAAAACGTCGGCATACGCTGACCTACATTTTCTTTTTGTCTGTTCACGACGCGCTTGTAGCGTGTTCATAGCGAGTTTGAACGAGTGAGTAACGCATGAGAAACGTGTCCAGAACGTGTTGATAGCGTATGTCAGCGTGTACCAACGTTCTTTAGCGTGTATCCAACGTTCTCGTAACGTCCTCAGAACGTGCTTAGCGTGTTTGTAACGCGCTTCTAGCGTGTTATAACGTGTTCGCAGAGTGTTTTGGATGTAAATATAAATTCTGCAAGAAAATACCACTTTAAATTCATTCTTTTGATATATAAACAGGCGTCCGGCCACTACACATATTCAAATTCAAAGTATGTTGGTTCATGTAAAAGAAAAATAGGAAAAGACGAAAAAACAAAACACTGGCACCTGTCTGAAAACATGCATAGGCCTATAACAAACTTTACAGACTGATTAAAGCTTCTAGTACTTTTCACTCGAAAAATATTGCGAAAGGGTAAGGAACTACTTGTCATAATGCACTCCTTTCTTCCTCCATATGCTCTACCATGTAGGATGACTTTCTACAACCTCTCTTAATCTTGAATTACAAGTCCTATATTAAGGGGGAAAAGGTGTACCAAATATCAAACTACATACATATAGTACATATAATAGAATTAAATATTCTGAACGGAGCAGAATAGAGTAAAACACGTCTTGTATTATGTCCACTAGGTACAACGATGTACTTGTCTTTTTGGTATATTGATAATGATCAAATAAGACGAATGAATGTTTGTATTTTCGCGAACGTATTGTCATTCTAACCAAAGGGCAGACGCACTTGTAAAGCCATGAACGCAATGTTTAATACACATTTAGGTTACATTCTCCACCTCGACAATCTAAGGAATTAAGAAAATCCGTAAAGGATTCATATGGAAGAAAAGACAAGCAGCTTATAACATAACATAAGTTTTATTTATATGGCTTGAACAAAATCGTTCATCGTCAAATATAGAGAATGCTACTTATAATCGAGTTTTCAAGTCATTCTTAGACTGGTCATGTGGAAACATACAGATATGAACATGTCAAAAGGGTCATACACACGTACATGCACAAATTTATTTATTTACGAGAAGCTGATGGTAGAAATTCAAGACAAACATGCAGCTGAACTTTTATATTTTCATTGAAAACTGAAACGCTGTCATACGCCAGAAACATGCTGTGAACTCGCTGGCAACGCGCTAGACACACGTTCAGTACGCTGAAGACACGCTATGCACACGTTCCCAGTACGCTGGAGACACGCTAGAAGCACGTTAAACTTTTGGCGAACGTGTTTCTAGCGTGTCCGTAGCGTAAGTGAACGAGCTCCTAGCGTGTCTCTAGCGTGCTGAGCGTGTTCGGAACGTGTGCGGAACGTGTATGGAGCGTGTTCCAATACGTTCGGCTCACGCTGAGAAATTTTAAGCATGCAAAAAATTTTATGAGATACTCAGCGTATCGCAACGTGTGCCAACGTGTTACAGCGTGCAGATAGCGTGTGCGGAACGTGCCCATAGCGTACCCGACGTGTTCGCAGCGTGTTATAAAAAATCCAACACGTTCCACACACGCTGGCTAAAACGTTAAGGTGTGACAGCCCTATTAGCTTTACATAGATGGGAGAGATTTCGGAGTATTTTGCTCAATTTGATAATGTATTTTGCATTATGTGATAAGAGCGATGATCAGGCTTTGTTTGATAGGTTGATAGGGTTGAGCGTCAAATATACGATCTGTATGAATTTCGATGTCAAAATTTTGATCGTAGTGTAGCCAAATTTTACAGACTGTTTGAATACCTGTAATCCACCCATAAATATTCTTCTCTACTGGGACTCGAAATAGGGACCTGAGATAAAGCCTAAATAGAGTTTTCTATCACGTAGAGCTCAATAAAAACTAGCGTGTACACAACTCATACACAACTCAGCTACATGTCAACAGAGGAAAAACAAATTATGATTGTTAAAATGATAATAAGGAGTCAACCACCACCACCACCGCCATCAACAACAACAACAACAAACCATCCACACCTTGTGTATAACTCCTCATCCTTTCAATGATTGTCTTGTACAGTTTGTAATATCGTGAAATCGATGTTTATCTTAATAAAGACCATTCTAAATCGCTCACTCAGCGCTCAATTCATTTATGCCAAATAATAAATACAATACTCATACGATTCAAAAACGCTTTTAAAATATACTAAGTCCAAAAGAAAGTGTGCACATTATAATTTTGAATATCTCTGAAATTACTCAATATTTCGTCATGAAACGTCGAATGACCATCAGTAAGGGTATGTGCAAACGACATTTGAAAACAAAAAAACGGCGGGATGAGCTAAAACTTTCAGCTAAACTGAGACATTTGATTTCAAATGATTTGCATGTGCATCACGCATTAGACGTACAATTGGTCTGAAAATGCATTCAGCTGAATGTTTGCGGCTTTGCTAAGCATTAAATCACATTTTCAATACAATTATGCATTGTACTTCAGCGTGGTTTGACTACCCATAAGTGTCGTTGAACAAAACGCCTTTAATAAGCAAATCGAGATGTCAAAGAACACCATAGAACCGTTCAGCGACAAGTTATTGGTCTAGCAACGTAGCACTGTCTAACGTTGACGTACACGTAGCGTCTGTCTAGAAATTAAAACTTTTGTTTGGAAATGGCTTGGAATGGTTTCTTCAACTTTATTATGCAACATCAACACATAGCTCTTACCAAAGAAAAAGTTGTAAGGAGATCAAATCTCAACAGTTTAGGTAATGTCATCGCGTATGTAGCATTCGATACGTTATCCAAATCAGATATGACTGTTAATTTAAAAAGGTCTTGCCTAAAGTATGGTATCAAATTTACACCATAATTTCCCCCCAACTTTGTAAAAATCAAGAGAAATGCAAAATGTGAAAGTGCACACTTTTTTATGGAACTAAGTATACTAAAATATAAGATTAAAATCCACATTCAAAATGAATATAGGTAAAAATCAAAGTACTGAAAGTACTGATAAGTTGGAATGCGTTCGAGAGACGGTGACCTCAAACTCCTTACGAAGCTGACGCCTCCCGCCCACCACAGGTGATCACATAATACGTCTCTCGTCTTTTGGCGGGCGTATATAAATCAATGTATTTCAACAACGAGAGACGCTTAAACCTCTGAATCGCTATACAGGCCTGAATCTGATGAAAGAAAATTGATAATAAGAATGACCCTAAGTCGCTCGTCTGAATTCGATTGGTCCAGAGGATCTTATCCAAGAAACTTTCTGGCAAAGAGTCATTCAAATTTGCCTAATTGTTGAAGAGGAGAAATTATTGGAATTATAAGCAGTCATAAAAGACCCTTCCAACCCATTCATTACAGAGGAGACTCAACATTAGCCTTACCCTGCCACGCCCAAATTTATTGGCTAATGGAAATTTTGCCAACAATATTTGAAAAGGGTCATCAAAGGAACATTCTTGTAAAGTTTGATTGAAATCTGCCCAGTGGTTCAGGAGCAGATGTCGTTCAAAGATTTTGGGCTCAAAATAAGCCCCGCCCTGCAATACCCATATTTATTGGCCAATTAGAATATAGCGACAATTTTGAAGAGGGTCACCCAGGGAACATTCTGGCAAAATTTCATTGAAATTGGCCCAGCGGTTTAGGAGAAGAAGAAGTTTTCAGAAAATTGACGACGGACGACGGAGTCAGGGCGATCCTCAAAGCTCCCTTTGAGCACGTTGTGCTCAGGTGAGCTAAAAAAGAAGAAAATGATACAGCCTATACAGCCGACTAATGGACGCACAGGCGAACACTTATACAATCAAAACAGTTTATATATTATTTTTCAAATGGCTTTTTCTCCATTTGAGCTATCAATTACATTTTTAATTATAAGTGTCGCAAAGTGATATGTCCATGATGAAAAACTATTTTCGCAGGGAAGTCTTTAACTTAATGAGTTGGAATCTCAAGACAATTTTTGGACGAAGTTCAATTGTGATTTCGACCTTTGTGACTCCAAAATTGGGTAATTTCTTGGGTCATTGACAACATTTGTGTCAAGTTTTATGATTTGGGTCAATTGGTTGTTGGTGTATATGCTCCTCTACTTCTGAGTTGGGGGTACAGTTAATAACATCGTGAAATTGATGAGGTGAACGATTTTGGAATGATTTAAGCATGAGATTGAATAAGTGAGCGTGCGAGTTTTGAGTGAAATTTAAGGGAAATTTAAGGGAGGGAATCCAATGTCGCTTATTTTGTTCAGGATGAACAAAATTAACAATATATAAAACCTATATAAAATATGCATAAAAGTTCAATAAATAGCTTTCTATTTCGTCAAGAAACAATCAGACGCTTTAAATTGCAATTATGTCAGTGAAATCGCAAATTGGTTCTTGCGTAATTCATTTGAATGTACATGTTGATCTTATTTTTTTTTAATAACTTTGAGCGTTTTTGAATGGTTTTAGTGAATCAATGGAGCGCTGAGTGAGCGATTGAGATTTTTTTTCTTTAAAATGAATGTCAATTTCACGATGTAACTGTATGACGGTGCTCTAAAACGTGTTGATGTGTAAGAATGTGAAGAAATCAAGTTGAACTAGTTGGTTTGTTTCAAATGGCAAATTGTCTTGGTTATTAATGCAATTGGGCAAAGATATTCACAATTCAATTAAAGGTATAGTGGCAAGGGTTTATGTGGATGAGTATTGGGTTTTTACAATGAAACCTTCGTGCAGATAACTGCAATGTGGCGGAAAACAAACGACAATATGTTGCAAAAATATTTATTAACTTTTAAAATTGTATCATCACTTTAGGAAAGATTTTTTATTTCGTAGCTTAGACAGAAATTACAATATAACATCTCGTCAAAAGTTAAATCTGTAATAAGGTCGTTCAGAAAGAGAAACTATACCTTTAAATGAAGCTATAACACAATTCTACGAAAAACAGGTCGCGACCTTACCAAATAAGTAGATCACGTGATTGGTCTGTGCTATTGCCGCAGTACTGAGAAAACAGATCGCGACATTACTAAATAAGTAGATCACGTGATTGGCTAGCGCTATTGTCTCTTGCTGACGCTGACCTAATTGGACTTGACTTATCACATGATTTCCAAATATACTAATCCAAACATGTGATACTAATATATTCGTACGCAACTTTCAATAAATATCGTTTAAAACATAAATTAGCGTGTTAATAATATACGTGAATTGATAGTTGTGTAATTGTATAGAATTATTACTTTTTGATGAAATAAACTGTATGTCTTTGTAAAGTTGAGATATACAAAATAGGCCGAGGTGTATTCACATCCTGTTCACGTGATATATGTTCTCAAAAAACCCGAAATGAAATTATATTGTGTTCATTTTGCGGTTTTGTTAAATCTAAGTTGGAATTGCTCCGCATTCCAACTTAAAAACGCTATTTAACTGTCATTATTGAAAGTGCAAGCGTGTGATGAAGAAATAGGAAGCCATTTATAGAAATTGTTTTCATAACTTATTAAAGGTGTTAATAAATATCGCTTATTTTGTTCACCATGGACAAAATCAAAAATATTTGATTACCTCCCTTTAATTTCACTCAAGACCCACTCAGGCCACTTGTTCAATTTCATTCCAAAAATCGCCCCGAGATCATTCATATTGTCAATTGTACGATGTTGTTTACTGAAGCATGTTTTAAAGCTTATGTAAATTGTCTAGATTCATTATCACAGAAAACATTTTATTTTTTAGAACAACAGTTGTTAGATAATCAAAGTTGAACGATTCTCTAAACTGTACGAGGCTTAGTTGGGGAGGTTATTATCAGATAACTAACAGGAAATAAATTTAAAAAGAGGTTATTGAACGGTTGATTATGAAATACCGAATTTATAAAAACAAGCCATTTGAATTTACAGACAAATCTGATTTTTTTACTGTTTGAGTTTTAAATTCTTACACTTTCTATTGAAAATTTACTACGTCAATGAGTCTAGCACTCAATATATAATCATTTTCTTCTGTCAATTGTTAATTGAAATAACTTGACTACTTTATATGCATTTCATTCTAGTTATATATATGCAGCATTTCCGCCATTGTCACATGTATGTAAATCTATATATTTTGACGATGAACGATTTCGTTCAAGTCATATGAATAAAACTTATGTTATGTTATGTTATGTTATAATCAACGGAAGCTTGAGCTCTGTTATTTATATACGAAAAGAATAGATTAATTGCTGATTTCATACAGGTATGGAATTAAAATCCTATTCATACTGTATGAATCTTCATAAAATCGGCGAATAGTATTTTCATATATTACATGTATAATCTAATGTCATAAAGCGTAAAAATAAGAATCTATCCATAATAAAAACCGAATTCTTACTTCGGGACTGCGGATGCTTTCAAAATAGTTGTTTACTCTAAATCGTTTACGATGAGGAAGAACACTTATTTTCGACCAATCAGAATGCACGAAACTTAATCGATACAACTAAAATTAATAAAGTAAGTCCTATAACTAAAATAGAGGATATTGAATGAGTGGTCATGGAATACCGAATTTATTAAACGAGTCATCTATAAACAGATAAAAACGAGATTTTTAGATGACGAGTTTAATAAATTCGGTATTTTATGAGCACAAATTTTATATTCTATTTATAGTATGACCCTTTTTTACGAAAAATCGTCAAAATTCTTGATATTCAATATTTCAATTTTCCGCGAAACTTATAGCGCCGTTAAAAACTGGCGCCGTTAAAAACTGACGTCACAATATATAGATTATGAAAACTGACGTCACAATATATAGATTATGACGTCATTTTCGCGTCTAATCGCTCTGAGCTCATTTGCATAGTTATTCCACTAGTGTATTAACACCCGTGTATTATCAAAAATATTCAACGGGCTTATTTCACTCCCGCGATGTAGGTCATATTATAAATGGTGTTAATTTTGAAATTGACGACCAATATTACAGCATTTTATTGCACTTGTAAAGATATTTTTCTACAGTTAGTTACATATTGAAATTGACACTCGCCTCAATCACATCCATTTTAAATCATTAACCCAGCGCTCCATTCATTCATTCCAAACACTCACTCGATCCATTCAAAAACACCGAAACCCATTGAAAAATATAGAATCAACAACGTCATTCAAAATAAATTTGGGTAGCGCAAAAACGCGATTTCACTGACATTATTCAAAATGTAAGCGTCTAATAGGTTTTTGAAGAAAAAGGAAGCTATCTCTAGAACTTGATTTCATATTTTATTAAAGGGAAGTAATCAATATCGCTAATTTTGTTCATCCTGGTTTAGATTTGGATTACCTTCAATTAAATTCACTCAAAACTCGCTCCACACACTCATTCAATTTCATTCCTAAAACATTCCAAAATCATTCACCCTGTCAATTTCACCATGTTGTTAACTGTAGCAAAGCTATCTCCGATTTAGGGTATTACTGTAATCTCTCGTGGTCGGATTGTTAAGGTAGCGGACCCTCAATAGTTCTACAATTTTTCGGATGTCATAAATAGCGAAAAGTTGTAGAAATACTGTCAATCTTGCTAAAGCGACCACGTCTATTAAGCGGCCATTTTTATTAAGCGACCGTTTTTAAGTTTCCCTATTTAAAATAAAAATATCCTAAAAGGTAGGTATTGTTGGTCTAAAACTTAAACAGATCTAATCGTATTTCCTTTAGGTTTAATTGGGAAACCCCAATTAACATTGTGAAAGATCTTAAGTTCCATTATAATGACGTGAATGACGCAAATTCTTAGTTAGATAGAAATATCGCTATTCCATCGATTTAAGGTAGTGGACCCGTTACATGTATATTTCCTAATGGAATTGTTGGTCTAAAAATCATTGAAAATGAATCCTATGTTGTTAGAGTTCGACAGAATCGTCTCAACGATTCTATTGAGTTATAACAATTAAGGATCATGCAATAATATGAACATTCAATCAAAACGTATGTTTTTTATTTGTGATCAAAATGTGTATTAAGCGACCATTTTCTTGAACGACCGCTTTTTGGTGGTCCCTGTAGTGGTCGCTTAATACAAGGTTGACTGTAACTGGGATTTTGAAAATTATACGCACTTTGAAGGCGACCACCATCATATATAGGATAAAGACGATATGTGTCCTCCGTCCGCTCCCCTCTTCTATGATTTAAACGACGATAAATGTAGGAAAGACACCTACCTGATAATGGGGCCGTGAAGGTTCCTGTGTTCGGGTCATAACCGTTCTGTTCATTCACAAACACCTTATCAAACAGAACTACATCTTTATCATTTATACGCTGTGTGTTAGTAAGGCCAGCAGAAAACGCAACTGTTGTGTCGCCTAGTGGGGCACCCTGCACTAGATAAAAATGTAACCAGTCAATACAAAAAGGATCATGTGAGAGCAGCGTAAAATATTTGAAAAAGAAATATAATCAAGCAGAGGTCGATTCGAGGTTGTATTTTAAGGAATAGCCATATACAATTAACAATATCATGAATATGACAAGGTGAATGATTTTGGAATGATTTAGGAATTATTTCGATTGAGTGTGTGGAGCTAGTCTTGTGTGAATTTGATGAGAAGTAATCCACTAATCCACTATTAAATGAAATAAGTTAAATGTCTGCCTAAAAAATAATCTCGTTTGAAAACCTTTTCCTTGAGAAAAAGCATTATCAGAATTGAATAACTACTTAGAACTTTTAAATGAAATGTTTACAGCATTAAAGTAAAATTCTTTAGCTTACTCATGATATTCAAAATGCAAAAAAATTTGTATCGCTGGGAATCTAACTGGCGATATCGTTTGTTCTCATATACACTGTACACGAAAAGTGTGTAATTTCACTGTGAAATGGTTTATTTCTTTGAAATGACTTAATTATTGATGTACGGATTCTTTAAATATGTGATTTTGTACATAAAGCGGAAATAAAAAATAGTTTTAAACACTGTGTTAAAAAATATAGTAATACTGGTAAACGAAAATTTCGTTCCCCAATAAGTTTATGTGTAAGTAAAATATATATCTGAATTATGGTTTTAAATTGTCTCCTATGCAAATTAAAGACGTGCGTTTTTGCGGCGTCATGTCGATATTTGAAGGCCCGTCTACGCTCTCTTGGTGTGATTTTTCAAACAGAAAGACCGTTTTTGGATAAATACGTGTAGTTCTTTGGCTTAGGCAAGTTTATGAGTTTCGGTCCCTTAAGGCTAGACACTCCACTAGTTCGGATCCATTGTACAGAATCAGAATCAGAATTGAATATTGACGTGATTATATGACATCATGATGACGTCATTATTAAAATCGAATCTCGATCAAATTCCCTCTATATCGCTCGCTCAGCGCCCCATTCGTTCCTTTCTTCCAACAGAACGAAATTATCGATAGTGGTTTTATCTCTTTAAAATCATTCAAAACTCGCTCATAACACTCATTTCATAATCATTCCATTATCATTCAAATCGTCAAGTTCACCGTGTTCCTATGTGTATGACGCCAAATTACGTAAAACGAACAAAACATCATTTTGCAAATTTCACAGCTTTAGATTTATACAGTTAGTCACATCGTGAAATTGACAATCATTCCGATCACAAACTCACTGAAAAACATATAACAACAACTTTGTTCAAAATGAAAATAGCTGAATAATCGGGATTTCACTTAATTCATTGAAATTGTAAGCGTCTGATTAGATCTTGAAGAAATTGGAAGCTTTTTATAGAATATATATATGAACATTTTTTAAAGGGAGGTAATTAATGTCGCTAATTTTGTTCACCCTGAACAAAATTTGCGACATTGGATTACCTCCCATTAAATTCAATCAAAACTCGCTGCACACTTAATCAATTTCATTCCTAAATCATTCCAAAATCATTCATATTGTCAATTTCACGATGTTGGTAATTGTAGTTGTATTTGATCGGCGAAAGAAAAAAATCGGTACAAGTCCGTAATTGTCCTGCGTAATGCAGGAAATCCTGCTTTATCAACCTATTCTAGAATTGCGCGAGGGGGGAGGGGGTGGGGTGGGTATCGATTTTTCACTTCCGAAGTGCCTTCGCACAGTAGGGATAGCATTGGATTGAACAATTGAGAATTCACAGGGCAACACCGTAAATTGTTGCCTACAATAATTACTCGTCGAGTCTTATAATTGAATAAGTACAATATTTTCTTTTTG
Organism: Fragum whitleyi; assembly: GCA_948146395.1. Taxonomy (NCBI): domain Eukaryota; kingdom Metazoa; phylum Mollusca; class Bivalvia; order Cardiida; family Cardiidae; genus Fragum; species Fragum whitleyi. The sequence continues at coordinate 4,819,096 of OX411558.1, forward strand.
ATTCCATGTTTAAATGTATTCAGGGTGCTTGAAAACAGGCATTACTCGAAGTAAAAAGCGTCATTTTCAGGTATTCTTTCACGGTATTTTTGACCTTTTTCTTTAGCTGAGTAACATTTACGATTGGCCACAGTTACCTTAAATACCTTAAGCAAAGAATTATTCTGAAATCGTATTACTCAAAGTAAAAATTCTTACTATTCCTGACAAAGTAGGAATCCCTTCTTTGTGCAGGGCAATACCGGATTTGTACCAATTCATTCTTTGCACAGAACATATGCATAAACAAAAAGTATTTATACAGCCTAGAACATAATTTTCTACGCTTAACATAAAGAAGATACTTCACCAAAAATGAATAAAAAGTATAAGAAAGCCCTAGAGATGGCAAATCCTGTGACCGTTTGTCTAGACATACCTGAATATCCAACTACCCAGAGTGATAACACGAGACACAGATTAACATACATTTTGACCCCTGAAAAATAGAAATAAAAAACATTATTGCATAAGATGTACGATTTCGGGTCGTTATAGGCATACGTAAACGGACGAAACCCGTGCGTTTACGAAAGAAAACGTGGATTAATGAGTAAATTTACGTGCCGTTAAAGCCAGACCTTTTTTACTTAAATACCCTCAAGCTGGGCATATACACTTAATCAGTTTCTTTGTCTAAGACTAATATAGAGCGTGGATAAAGACGTCGATCGTATTCCAGCGTTATCTTGTTGACATCATTAATCTACCAAGCAACGTCGGTATAAACAAAAGTGATTACGTAATCCATAACACAATATTTCCTATTCGGAACACCGCTCGGCCAATCTCACGATCAACCTCGGATGTACATAAACGGACTATTTTTAAAAAAATACGGGAAAACCTTGGAAAAATTCGATGACGTCAATCAAAATAGCGTAAGCCCTCGAAACTGTGAGTGAAAACATTCGACGTCGCCAACGCTACTCGTTTAAGTCACTGACGTGAAACCATCGAATCCTAATATAAATATCTTTAGATTCTTAAATAACGGCTGAAAAAATCTTTATTTTGAGAATAATTCGTCATTCTCAAAAATCAAGATTTTTCAGTCGTTATTTACTGTTAAAGATTTAATTCTACAGTGCTAGTTTTTTCTTACACTGTTTCCGCCTAACAAAATGCACTACTTTGTTACATACCCATCCGCCTTACATACATCCGTGGTCTGTTGCAGTTTACGGAAATGGCCGAGTGATGTTCTGAATGAATTTTTCCGGCATATTACTGGTATTAGAGCTAGTTTTAAAGCGTTCTTAAATTAGTTTGTATTTCTGTTTGAATAAATACTATAGTCTTTCTTTTTATGCAATAATTGTTTCAATTCATGTTCTTTGTGGCGTTAACATTTGCAGAGACCCTCAAAATGATTTAACGCCCTTGTGTTTCACTTGTGCTTTGCTATGATGTTTTCCGATTGTCTGTGGAAGTATTTTTGTCATGTTATAATTTGAAGACATTAAGAAGTAAGCTACCGAGGTTTCTTATCAAATTATAAAATGCCAAATTTTAGCAATTTTTTGTTTTTGTTTTTCGTACCGTCATCTTTACGACATTTATTTAACGTGCAACATGACGCACTTTCATGGCTGCGCCCTTCTTATGTCCGAGGTATTTTCCATTTTACAGAAAAATCCGATCGATGTTCCGTCCCATTAATGCTCTTGAAACAGCAGATCTAAAATGGTTAGTATATTTTATTTTATTTTTTCAATCAAACATGATTCATAAATTGAATGGAGTTTTACGCCGCTTTCAATAATTTTTTTCAGTTTTATCGCGGCGACTGGAGCGCCTTATAATGGATTCCTGGTATTTCTCTGACCAGTACTACCATCATATCATTTCCTAGCCTCCAGCTACTATCTCACGTAGGTCTACGATTATCAACTGTTGGTGAGAGACAAATAGTCGGAAAGAATAAGTGCCGCCGTTGGGGAATATCAAACACAATATCTTATTTTTGTAAATACATATACCAAGCTTATTTAAAAAATAAGTTGTTGTTAAACATTATAATTAAAGTACAATGATATCAAAGCTATAGAGAATACAAATGTATCCAAGAAAGAGCACAGAGTTCCTATCATACCACGGTTTTAAACTACTACCGATCTTGATCATGTAATATGACGTTTAAATACTTTCAAAATTACCTAAATGTCATGCTAGACGCACACTATATTCATTAAAACACATTCCAAAATGGTCACCAGGTCGGATAATACTACCTGTCACTCATTAATCAAACGGAATTAAAATGATAAAATGGGGTTCGCTATCATAAAGAAAAAAAAATCCTATACTGATAGAAGAAAAAAAGAAACCAAAAATCCCTTGTGGTTTTCATTAGTTCGCGAAGGTTGTTGATTCTATATTTTTCAATCGGTTTGTAAGAATCAACAACCTCATTCAAAATAAACTTAAATAGAGAAAAATCGCGATTTCAGTGACATAATTCAGGTTGTAAGCGACTAATAGGTTTGTTCTTTATAACTTGTATGCATATTTTATGAAAGAGAGGTAATCAATATCGCTAATTTTGTTCATCCTGAACAAAATTTGCGATATTGGATTACCTCCCATTGAATTAACTCCAAACTTGCTCAACACATCCAATCAATATCATTACTAAATAATTCCAAAATCATTCACTTTGTCAATTTCACGATATTGTTAACTGTATCTTATGAGCACAAATTTGATGGTCGATTTTTGAATCTATATTTGATAAAACGAAGAAAGGACAGAAAATAGTCGAATTAGTGATTCCGCGACTCATTTCACGCCGTTTACAAGATGACGTCAGCAAATCTATTATTACGTCATTTTCACAACCAAAACTTACATTCGGGTCAATTTAACCAAGGTATACAAATAACTTGAATCAGTATAATTATAGTGTGTCGATGTTTTACTGAATCGTTGGCATTATCGATTTTTGGGTGTAATATTACTCTCATGCAAGCACAGTCGTTATTTAGTAGTATCATTATGTATCCATACAGAGCGGTCAGTTTTTACTCATCTCACAATACCGAGAAACGCCAAAGGTCTACTATTACTTTCGAGTTTCAATTGGGTTCAGTTCTCCAAATAATGATTTGACTATAAGATTTCGTTAAACAAATTTCGATGCAAAGTAGCTGTTCTTGCAGCGTCTATATTTAACTACTTTCCATATTTTTTTTCGGAATTGTATAAAACTAATCATTAAATACATTTAGGACATTGCCACGAAATAATCTTCACCTATGTTGATTTTATGGGTCGCGTGGGCACAACGTGCTCAATGGGATTTTTCAGGATCACCCAGCGTGGTCCGTCGTTCGTATTGATCTTAAAATCCCTCCTTCTCTTGAACCATTGGTCCAATCGAAACATTGCCAGAATGTTCCTAGGTTGCCCTCTTCAAAACAGTTCGTGGAATTCTGATTGATCCATAAATATGGGCGTGACAGGGCGTGGCAATTATTCACTATGAAATACTTGAAAGTCATCTCCTCCTAAACCGCTGGACCAATATCAATGAAACTTTGTCAGGACTTTATTATGATGACCATATTCAAATAAAGAAAAAAAAATGTTTGCACAATTTTAATTGGTCTTAACGTAAGGGCATGACAGCTTCTCCTAGTCCTTTAGACCAATTTCAAAAACATTTTTCCTTGGGTGACCCTGTTCAAAATTTGCTCGCGATATTTTGATCGACCCATGACCCAAAAATTAACGTGTAGTGAACTCAAAATACGTGATTGTATTGGCTTTTTCTTTCTTTCTTTCTTTCTTTCTTTCTTTCTTTCTTTCTTTTTTAATATATCACCTCAAGTCCAATTCATTTTTTTTTCATGAATTGGCTAACATTTTTTCAGACGCCACAATTTACTTTGCTGTACATTATAGCAAATTTTTAATGATAGTATATAAATTTCGTAATGTACTAACTACATCTATTACCAAAGGATATATTGACAATGACTTGCCACAACTTTTACAATGAAAAATACTACTATTACATTATTCTTTTTTTTTTTTGTTTGTTTTTTCACCAGTGACTTATAGGCCCATTGGGCCGGGTGTTATTTATTCATCATTTGTAAATTGTTTTGGATGTCTGTTACACATGTCACTTTAAATAAAATATATACTTTCTTACTTACTTAATTATAAATGTTTTTTACAGTCTTCCACCAGGCTTTTAACCGTAACATACAAGACGTCGTAACTTTCCTTTGTTATCAAAAAAATACTTTTTAATTCTTATTTTTCAACGCGCAGATGTAGAGTTTTGAAGAAAAAATTAAGAAGATTATTTAAGTTCATTTCATACCGGTAACCCCTTAAAAATCTGGAACACTAGACCTATCATTTGCATGTTTCTGCACATTTGCAAAATGCATGTGGGTGGAATATGAGTGTGTTTGACTTAAAATTCCAGACCCTGTCGATATTTGTCAGGTTTATCTTAATTCCGCATTATCAAAATCAATCAATTTACACCCACATTAAACAATAAAGATACAGTAAGTTACATCGTGAACATGACATTAAAACGATTCGAAAACGATTTAATTTCCATTGAAATTGATCAAATTAATCTACAGTTTTTTGGCTTTTGTTGATGTTAAAGCGTCTAATTAGTATGTGAAAACTCACAAATTCGAATGTAAGTAGATTCTTTGGATGGGGGTAATAATTATCGTTTATTTCGTCTGACTTGAACGAAATTAGCGATGTATAAATTATCTCTCTTGGATTTCAGTCAAATCTCGTTAAATGCATTTATTCAATGTCATTCCGAAATCATCCTAAATTGTCAATTTCAGGATGGACTTGACTGTATTTCGTTAAGAGTGAGGAATTTTGAAATCGTCATTACGTCGGGATCCAAGTGTTTGAACTAGAGTTTTTATACAGCTAGTGAAATTGACACTCGCTTTAATCAAAACCATTCTAAATCGTTCACCCAGCGCTATATTCATTCATTCCAAACAACCACTCAAACAATTTGAAAACACAACCCAAACGCTCAAACCTATTGAACAATATAGAATCAATACCGTCTTTCAGAGTAGATTTTGTTAAAGCAAAATACGCGATTTCACTGACATAATTAGCGCCTAATAGGTTTTTGAAGAAATGGGGAGCTATCTATAGAACTTGTACGCATACTTTATTAAAGGGAAGTAATCTATATCGCTACTTTTGTTCATCCTGAACAACTTTTGCAATAGTTGATTACCCCCCATTAAATTCACTCAAAACTAGCTCCACACACTCATTCAATTTCATTCCAAAATTATTTCAAAATCATTCACATTGTAAATTTTACGATGTTGATAACTGTATAATACTTTGTAATATGTAGGGTAAAAGTAATTTCTTATTTTTCGACAATATACTAAATATGATCAGTATCTTTAAACCATATTCTCCCCGCTGAAGATTTTGTGTTAAGGCTATCAGACACCATTGGAAACCCTAACTCGAATTTACGATAACATTTTACCTCCCTGTAATAAAAGTTTATCCCTTTCGTAATTTTTTTATTCAAGATTCGTTCCTTTTGGTATTGTAACTTTATTGTTATTTTGTTTTGAAATCATATTGCAATGAACTGTTATATATTTTATACTGAGGATAAATTGTAAACCCTCTTGAAAATTGTGTAATATAGATTCACCGGATTTTTTTACTTTCTGGGACAACGTTACAAGAACTTGTTCCTGCAGGGTCAATTGGAATAAATCTTGGTAGTTAACATTGCCAAAGAAGCTTTTAAAATGGGGAACTTTTATTTCTTTCGTTTAGTCATGAAAAATCGGGATATTTTGTTGGAAAATGAGAAGACTCTTGTTGCAAGCAAGTTTTTTTTTTATTTTCTGATGTTATTGTAACCGGATCGTTTTTATACAAAATACGTAAGTCGCAATTGCCAGTCTAAGTTTTATAAAAAAAAATCCAGTCTACGGAGTGAATTTTGTCACGTGACCAAGCCGCCGCTAATTCACTTCGAAGCCAGCGTTCGAACTGAAAGCATCATTTTCTTCACTTATCAGCGAGTCCTTTCCTTTGTCTTGGTTGTAAGTTTTCGCGCCATTAGTTGGTAATTGATATTTCTGGAATGATTCGTGTTCGCGCGTATCGCTGCATTGTTTATTCGGCTTTGTTGTTAGTTTTCGCGCGTTATTCTTTCGCATGAATTGTCTCATTTGTTTCGCGCGAATACTTCGGAATTGTTTCTAACTCTGTTTAACCACTGACATTTTTTTTACAGAATTAACACCACGATGACTTGTGTGGAAATGCTGTGTGGGATGAGAGCCACTGCATTCAATTATATTAATTGGTAAGTCTGTGTGGTCTACCCTGTTCTGTACCGTGCTTTTGAATCTTGCAAAAAACACATTCTTATGACTAAGTATTGTTTCTTCCTTCTGTCATAAACTGGTTAAATAATGGCGACCGATTGATCTTGTTTCGGACAAAGTCAAGATCAATAGATTACATTATAAGCATATCTTCTATTCAGCGATCTGGAGGAGTAGCCCAATGTGTATATATATTTTGTATGTTTGTATTGTTTCGTTTCAGATGCAAATTGGGTTGGCTACTATGTACCCACAGTCACTTTAATGCTTCTGATTGTTAGTGACCCAATAGTAAACCTTGAAATATTGTCCAGCTTCGTTGTTTATAAATGTTTACTATCAAGTAGATCCAACGAGACCATCTGGTTACATCATAACCTGACCTTTCTCTGCCATTGCATTACCTTCAACTGTATCTTGTCATTTGAATAATTTTCTAGCAAATTTAACAGAAGGCACTGAGATATTTAGTATGTCACGGACGCTTCAATTTCGTTTCCTGAAATGCATCATCTTATGACTGATATTGATGATTGATATTATAAATACATTTTTTCTTGCATATGTATTTTGCTTGGTAAAAGTACAGAAGACGCCCCCTTCCTTCACAGTAATTATTACAGGTGTAGAAATCGATTTTTTTTTGTCTTGCAATGAAAGAAGAACCCCAAAGAAACGAGTCTTCATCTAGCCCATCATCCCCCATAAATTGCTTCCTACGCACATGGGTTATCAGTGATTGAAACTTAAAAAGCAGTTACATAAATATCAATGAGGTACATGTTTTGTATTACAGCAAATGTTATCAAACTCTTGTCTTATGGATACTTAGTACCAGAAAATGAAGAAAAGTGAGCGCCTGAATTTGGAGGGTTGGTGGTTTCATTGAAAGCAAAGTGGCCAAAAATGCCTGGGTACACCTACTTTATTTTACCTTTCCAATATTTTCTAATGTTAAACTAATTTTCTATCATTTACTTTCAAATGTATTTAATGTGGGTGTATTATTTTTGATAATGTTAAAATAAAAATTAGATTTCGGTGAATAAAAGAGTATTTTTTCGAGAACGTTTTTTCATGCATTTTCGCCCTGTAAATGTAACTTATCCAAAATTTTACAATTCCTTGTATTCAATGAATCATGTATACCAACTCATTGACATTGAAGGTCATCATTCAGCTTCTTATCGTCCGTTTCTCAGCATTTTTGCAAGAAAAATATGGTCTCCGAAGAATGGATGGAAAGCTATTCTAATTTTTTTGGTCAAATTATCGTAATGGTACACTCTACGAGATATATCAATTTAATATTGATTGGAACAAGTGTCAAATTGTGTCGGGGTACCTTAACTACTCATTTCATTTCATTTTTGTTATATTTAACAACATCATGAAATTGACACTCATTCCGATCAAAACCATTCTAAATAGCTCACTCAGCGCAGCCTCGTTTTTATCTGTTTATAGATGACTCGTTTAATAAATTCGGTATTCAATGACCACTCATTCAATATCCTCTATAACTGACTTTAAAGAACTGGCTGCTGACTGTGCATATGGGAAAGAGCGAGATAATTTGATTAGAGACAGCAGCGTTCGAGGTGGTGTTTCAAAGAAAGTAAGAGAAACGTTAATTGACAAAGCTTCAGATTTGACATTGGTAAAAGCAACAGGAGTTTGTAGAATATATGCACTGTCACAGAAGCAATGAAACTCAATGAAAGGAGGGGAACATCCTAATGTTCATGCAGTGCGAAAAGAAAAGACACATCCCCAGTAATATAAACATGATTCTAAGAAATTTGAGGCACCTGGAGAGTTAAGCTTGTGGACAGCAACATGACGATAAAAAGCCCTGCTTTAGGTAAAACGTGTTTGAAATGCGAGAAAAGGGAACAATTTGCAGCTTTTTGTAAGACACTAACTAAAAAGAAATTCAGAGTACATAAAATAAATGAAGAATCGGAGGATGATTTATTTGTAGGGTCAATCTATAAAACTGAGAGTAAATCAGGGAAAACGGTGTAATGTTATCGCACTTAAATATTGTGGAAGGATTGGTAAAAATCTGATTCAAGCTCTAGGGAAGCTGCATGTCAAGTTGAAATTAATATTTGGGTCATAGAATGATACAGAGAGGAATGGTTTCTCGGGAAAGAGCCTAAAAATACATCATCTACTCTACGGACTTTAACATAGTAGAAACACAATCGAAATCGATCATTAGTGGAGAGATTAAAAAGAAATCAGACAGATAAGACGTGTATTTCAGGTTGAAACTGACTATTCGGACCTATTCCAAGGATTTGGTTGCATATCTGGGAAGTATAGTATTAAGATAGATTTTAACGTGAAACCAGTAGTTCCCCCTTTGTAGATACCCAATGCATTAAGATCAAATGTGAAACTAGAACTTGCAAGGGTGGAACAGCAAGGAGTGATTGTGAAACAAAAAGAGCCTACACATTTGGTGAATATTATGAAAACTGTCACAAAGCCGGATGGGTCGATTAGGATATCAATCGATCCTAAAAATCTAAAATAATAAGCAATACATAGAGACTATTATCCCTAAAGAACCTTGGAAGATGTATTTGCAGCAATGTCTGAGGCTCAAGTACATTTTGTTTAACAGATGCTACGTCTAGGTACTGGCACATAAGATAAGACGAAGATAGCTTACTACTTTTAAAGCACCCTTCGGGGAGATACAACTTCTGTATAGAACCTATTGGAATTGAATTTATTTTATAACTATACAAATATCCGTGTGATTACATCCCGTATGATATTTTTTATGATATCACATAGTTATTTTTAGAAAAAAGATATAATGCGGTTATTTTTAGAAACTTGCATTTCTGTTAGAAAAATCTACGAAAACATGGAAAATAGAGGTTATAAGATAAATATAATACATACTTAATGTATTGTATGAAAAAATATCTAACTCGGTTGTGGGAATTGATAATTGTCTCGGCAGAGCCTCGACAATGATCAATTCTCCCAACCCCGTTAGATATTTTTTCTCATACAAAACATTAAGTACGTATTATATATATATATTTATCTCTCAGAAATCTTTCAACGCAGGATGACTGAGATGATAGAAGGTCTTGAGGGAACTGATGTGATAGTAGATGACATTTTAGTGTGGGATAGAGACATAAAAGAGTATGATGAAAGACTGAAAAAAGTCTTTGAAAGAGCTACATCATTTAATCTCAAGGTTAGCGATACAAAATTTGGATTTCGTACGAACGAAATCCAATACGTCGGACACACCATTACGAAAGATAGTCTGAATGCTGGCCCAGAGAGGGTCAGGGCTGTGATCGACATAAAAGAGCTACAAGCATTTCTAGGATTCATTACTTATCTTCAAGAGTTCATGCCAGACGTGTCGGAGATTAGTAATCCCTTAAGGCTCCTAATACAAAAGAAATAGACCGGCATTGGGACAATGAGCAACAGAAAAGCTTTGAAACACTATAAAAAGAACAAAGATATTTTACAAACGAAAGTGACCATAAACCTTTGGAGAGCATTTTCAACAAGTCCAACATTGACGCCACTTCCAGGGTGCAAAGATTTGGGATGGTATTACAAAAATATGACTAAACGACAAAGTTCAAACCGGGAAAATCGATCTATATGTCGCTGTCATACTTTATCCAAGAGTAGTGCAAAAATACAATTCCAGATCTTGATGATCTTGATTTTGACACATCGTGAGAATGCTTTAAAAAGATTTGAGAGATTGTTCAGACTTTATTGTGTAAACAAGTGAGGATATCGATTTTAAAGCCGATTTAAGCCTAGTTTACATTTGCCATGATCGCCGTACGATATGGCAGCCTGCGATTTTTCATACGATTTTTTGGACATCGCAGACAGCTACGGTCTGCGGCATATGTGTTCACAATGCCGCACGGTGACTGTGCGGTTTTGAAAATATTTGAGGGGGAACATACCTTAATGGGTAAATTCAAATGGCAGCCCGGGAGTCGCGTGAGATGATGTAATAATCTAAAATTGACTGTAATATGCATGCGCGGAAAGGACATTCATGTGAACGGAGTTACCCACTGGTGGTAGTAAACAAACTTCACATTTAGCGCTACAATAATTAATTAACCATGAAATATCGTTATTCAATTAAGAAATATGATAAACTCGTGCAAAATACTATATAAAACAAGAAAAAAAGTATTTGTCGTTTAAAGTAAAAGAGAACATTTGTTTTATGTAATCGAATTGTTGTGCACTATTTTCGACGCCATTTTGGAACCATAGGAACACCGGCCTGACCCAAGATCAGAAGCGTCGAGGTTGAAAGGTTAAAATGACATCACTAGTGTCGAAACCGAGGTCGTTCTGATGGAAACCCGGTTAACTCGGGTCGGAACCGAGTCCGATATGAACTTACCCAATGAGACCGTATGGGTCCCGTGCGATATCGCAAGGTAATCGTGAGATTCCCGTGCGGAGATCGTACGGGTTCCGTACGGATATCGAGAGGATGCCGTGTGGTCATCGCACGATTCTACGGGATTTATTTTGGATGTTTGATAGTTAAGATATCGTACGATTTCCGCGCGATCTTCGCAAGGCTTCCGTGCGATGTCCGTGTGGCGACTGTGCGGTGTCCGCAAAAGGCTACGGGCTTGCGATTTTGAAAGATGTGTATAACATTTTTTAAACGAGATCGCAGGTGTCTGCGGTGCCCGTAAGATCGTGCGATGATCGCACGGGCACCGTATGTCGCCGTACGGGCTCCGTAGGCCAAATGTAAACGAGGCTTAAGTGTCCCTTTTTCTAGTCTTTTTTTTTTTACATAATTGTTTGAATATAGAAAGTGACAATCATTATACAGTTAAGAACAACGTGAAATTGACAAAATGAATGATTTCGGAGTGATTTTGAATGAAATCAATGAATGTGTGGCGCGAGTTTTAAGTGAAGATCAAGGGAGGTTAATCGATATAGCTAGCTTTGTTCAAGGCGAACAAAATTAGCGATATTGATTACTTCCCTTTAATAAAGTATGCATACAAGTTTTATTGATAGACTTCTATTCCTTCAAAACCTATTGAATATTACAATTTGAATTATGTCAGTCAAATCGCGATTTTTCTCTATCCAAGTTTATTATGACGTTGTTGATTCTATATTTTTCAATGGGTTTGAGTGTTTTTGAGTGGTTTGAGAGAGTATTTTGAATGAATGAATTGAACGCTGAGTGAAAGATTTAGAATGGTTTGATTGAGGCGAGTGTCAATTTCACGTAGTAACTAAATATAATTATCCTTTAACGATTTCAAGAGAATCCGATATTGATTGTGGACTTACCCTGTTGACAAGAAATGTTAAAGAACGGAGGCAAATCCAGACGGACGCACAGACACCATACAGTTACTAAGATCGTGAAATTGACTCTCATTCCGATCAAAACCATTCTGCGCTCCATTCATTCATTCGAAACACTCACTCAAACCATTCAAAAAAGCCCCAATGACTGAAAACATATGACCAACAACTGCCAAATAAATATAGAAAAAAAATCGAGATTTCACCGAATAATGGAAATCGTAAGTCTCTGATCAGTTTTTAGGAAATGATAAGCTATTAACGTGTATGGATGATGTAAAAATATCGCTTATTTTGTTCATCCTAAACAAAATAGGTCATATTGAATAACCTTCCGTAAATATCACTCTAGTCTCTCTCATCGTACTCATACAATTTTATTCCAAAATCATTCACCTTGTAAATTTACATTGTTGTTTACTGTAGTGGCAAGTGACCCCTTGCATTACAAAAAAATTTGGCGTCGACGTAGTGTATTTACTAAACTATCTTTACGAAAACAATTACAGATCGTTAAATTCTTTAATTGAAACGCTGTTAAACTTTGTCGATATTTGTCGATAGACTTAAACTAAAAAACGTTATGGTTTTGTGCCACGAAATGGGCACGGATTGATTCCAGTACATATTCAATGATAAAATGAATAGTTCGGTGTGATTTTGAAATATTCTTTAATGCTTTTCGGTGGTTTATCGAGAAATAACGGTAGATTATCACTTGATAATCTCACCGCAAAAGCAGTGAAATTATCAAAAACTTATACCCTGCTTTTGTGCATTTCATCCTATCTGACGTCATCTATGCGGGGCGAAATAAGTGACGTCATAATGAACGTTGCATAGCAATCACGTGCAAAATGACGCGCTTGAGGAAAATATGTCCTAAAAATTTCACATTTTGTCTCATTTTTGCATTAAAGAAATAGAATAATCGTTTGTTTTTCGAGTAAGATCGATTAACATTTCATTTCGTGAGAAACAAAAGCTATATTTTCACTCGTGGCTCCGCCACTCGTGAAAATATAGCTTTTGTTGTTCACTCAATGAAATATAATTCGATCTTACACTGAAACAAACGATTATCCTCTATATAATTTATTCGAGTGACAACAGATATTTCTACAGGTAATAACTTTATGAAATTGACTAGGTGAATGATTTTGATTTTTTTTTTTTTTTTTTTTTTTTTGAAATGATATTGACGAGTAACGAGTTTTCAATGAAATTTAAAGAATATAATACAAAAACGGCAATTTCGTCCAAGTTGTCCAACAGAAATTTCATTATAATATGGCCGACGTCGCGGGAGTAAAATAAACCAGTTGAATATTTTTGATATTACACGGGTGTTATTACACTAGTGGAATAACTATTAAAGGACTTCATAATTTATATATTGTGACGTCAGTTTTAAACGGCGTTATAAGTTTAGCGGAAAATTGACATGTCGAATTTCAAGACTTTGACGATTTTTCGCGAAAATTCGAGTCATATTATAAATAAAATATCAAATTTGTGTTAATAAAATACCGAATTTATTGAACTCGTCATCTGTAACAGATAAAAACTTGGCACAGCCTCGTTTTTATCTATTTATAGATGACTCGTTTCATAAATTCGGTATTTAATGACCACTCATTCAATATGCTCCACGCCAGCCAAAGAAAAATCTTTAACCCTTTCCTGTTTTACAAAATTTTGGACCTGTCCAAATTCAAAGGTTTTGCAGACGAAAATTCAAAGTGGATTTAATTTGAAAAATAACCATTCAGTAGTGTAGAAAGTAGTGTGGGAAAAGAAGAAATTGCTTGTCAGAAGCAATTTCTTCTTTTTTCACAATGTTTTCTCAATCATAAAATCACAGGCACGTAAAAGGCAGGGATTAAACAGCAAAGGGTTAAAGAATAATTTAACATTTAAGAATAACTTGGTCTGTTTCAATGAAATGGTAATCGTTTTTTTTTTTTTTTTTTTTTTTTTTTCTTTTTGCTTGGTGTCTATGTAAAATTGGGGTGTGGCTATTTATGGCCCAAATATGAAACCAGTGGCATGAGATGAACATAATTGGTAAAGATCCGCTAGATGATGCTACACACCACAAAAGAATGACTCTAAGCCTTCTGGTTGCAGAAAAGAGGATTTTTAAATGATTTTTAGCTCTTTGATTCTATGTAAAAAGGGATGTGCTCGGATGGAACCCAAATATGACCCCTGGGCCTTGATATGAACAACCTTGAAAAAATCCACTAGATGATACTACATGCCAAAGTTAGAGAGCTGTCTGCCTTCTGGTTTCAGTGAATAAGATTCTTGAATATTTTCGCTCTTTGATTTTATGTAAAAAGGGATGCGCCCGGGTAGAGCCCAAATGTGACCCCAGGGTGTTTTATGAACAAACTTGGTAGAGCTCAACAAGATGATGCTACATGCCGAATATATAAGCTGTCTGCCTTCCGATTTCAGAGAAGATTTTTTGATTCCATGTAAAAAGTGTTGCGCCAAAATATGACCCCCAAGGTCTTGATACTATAAAAGATTGGTAGAGGTCCACTAGATGAGCTACATACCAAATATGAAAGCTGTCTGCCTACTAGTTTCAGAGAAGAAGATTTCTGATGATTTTCCTATTTTCACCCTTCGTGCTCAGGTGAGCTAAAAAGGGATGCGCCGGGATGTTGCCCAAATATCACCCCAGGGTCTTAAAACTATAAAAATTGATAGAGGTCAACTAGATGATGCTACATACCAAATATGAAAACTGTCTGCCTTCTGGATTCAGAGCAGATTTTTTGGTTCCATGTAAAAAGTGTTGCGCCAAAATATGACCCCAAGGTCTTGATACCAACAAAATTAGTAGAGGCGCACTTGATGATGGTACTTACTAAATATGAAAGCCGTCTGCCTTCTGGTTTCAGAGAAGAAGGTTTTCCTATTTCACCCTTTTTGTTAAGGGTAAATGAAGAGTTAAGGGTGGATTTCATTTATTTGAACAACTTTGGTAGAGCTTGACTCAAGGATCATCCCTGCCAAGTTTCATCAAGATTTACCCATCGGTTTAGAAGGAGAAGATGTTTGTGGAAATTGTGGAAAGAAATTGTGGACGACGCACGACCGACGTCGGACGTCGGACGACGGACATTGGACGATCACCATCGGAAAACTTAAAGGAAATCTTCAAGTATATTGACCAAAGTACCACCGGAAGCCGAATTACCTAAAAATGACCCAAAATTACTACACTCACGTCCGAGATACTTTCCAGTTACGTAAATTTCCGAGCAATGTTCCGAATGACTCTGACGGTCTCTTTGGATCACAAATGATGTCGAGGCCATATCTTGTACCACTACCATGTGATGAACAAACCAGGAAGTATACAGTTAATAACATTGCAAGATTGAAAATGTGTAATTTTAGAATGGTTTTGGAATGAAACAGAATGTATTTGACGGATGAGATTTTAAATGCTTTTCAAGGGAGATACAATAGTTTCGATTTTCTACCTCCCTTTAATAAACTGTACGTACTTTTTCATTTATCTCCTCACAGAAGAATCAGGCATTTAAAAATCAACTCAATCCGATAAAAATCATACAATTATTTGATCTATTTGATAGAAATGATGATCATTTAAATGATTTCGAAGCGTTTGTAAACAATTTTTGGGCGGTTTGGAGTGATTGGAGTAGGTGGCTGGAATGAATTATTGGAATGCTGAGGAAGGGATTTTGAATGGTTCTGATCGTTATGAGTGTCAATCTACCGATGAAAATCTTTTATCTTATAACTACACAAATATCTGTGTGATAACATCCCGTATGATATTTTTTATGATATCACATAATTATTTTTAGAACAATGATATAAATGCGGTTATTTTTAAAACCTTGCATTTCAGTTAGAAACATCGACAAAAACAAGACAAATAGACGTTATAAGATAAATATAATACGTATTTAGTGTATTGTATGAAAAAATATCTAACTCGGTTGTGGGAATGGATAATTGTCTCGGCAGAGCCTCGACAATGATCAATTCTCCTAACCTCGTTAGATATTTTTTCTCATACAAAACACTAAATACGTATTATACATATCCATCTCCCTGTACTTTCGAGGATGAAAATATGATCATACAGTACAAATCATCGTGAAATTGACTTTAATTCAGATCAAAAACCGTGTTCGTGTGGTTTGAGTCGAAACTCACACTCTCGAGGCGTTTTGAAGGTCGGAACGTAGCTGCGTTGCCGCAGCAAACCTGTTCCTTCGGGCTTAATTTCCCAAAATCGGTCTTCTGCGACGGAGGTAGCTCTACTACTTCCTCCACCATGTCTACTTACAGGTGTACCATACTGTTTGTATCGTGCCCAAGCTTTGGTTACAACAGTATGGTGTACCCCCAGTACTATGCCAACATCACGGTGGGAAGCCTCCTTGCTCCACCATACCTTCAGCACGCCACAATTGTTCGACAGATAAATGTCGTCTGACATTTGTATTATCCATGATTAACAACTTAAAAGCCAATAATGTACTGAAAAACAGAAATTAAGCATCTACACGAAACCTGTACACGTAGAAAATGAGAAAGGACAGGTAAGAAACCGGGCTTCCTCATTTTGTACGAGTATCGCGAGAAAACTAAGTGCCAAAATTGGTAATATATATATACTCAGTTCCAAAAGAAAGTGTGCACTTTTAAAATTCGAATATCTCGAAACTTACTCAATGTACCGTCACAAAATGACAAACCTCGACACTATTGACCATCGATACTTTGAGAAACGAGGCATTCGGAACTTATTGACTTTAGGCTTGTAAAGGATCCTTGATTTTGAGGGATTTGCTTTTGTATCCCATAGTTGACGAATAACTTTTTTGGAATCGAATTCAGTTCAATTTCTGTGACCTACCTTGTAATAATTTCACATCTGAATGACAATTGTACAATACAAAAAAGCGTAGGTTGACGTACAAATTTCGTGTGTGGGCAAAAACTAATCCTGTGCGAAGAAAACTGTCCATAAAATTAAATAAGCATTCAAACACCAATAGAAATTGTAGGTATAAGCTTGAGGTTCCTCTGATACGTATCAAATAAAATTGTATAACGCTATTGCACTATTGTATCTGACGTTATTTACCGATCAACGTAGTGATTTCTAACGTTGGCGCAAGTGTTACGTATGTAAGCTCAAACTTCTGTTTGGAAATGCTAGGGAGTCCCTTGCCAAACTAGGAAAATACAATATAAGCAAATTTCTTTTTACTAGAAAAGAAATTCTAGAAAGGCCAATCTCAACACCATTTGTCCTGAAGAAGTGCCCACAGTAAACGCAACTTTTTTCGAAATCGGAATTCATGTCTCCTTTCTCAAGGGTTATATCTAAAACCTGCAACATATTTTACAAGCCAGAGTTCCTCCAATTTTGCAAAATATGATTGCAATCTAATAAAATAAAGAATTTTGATTGGTTTAAATCGCATCACGTGGGGAAATCCATTGCACTTTATTTCTGTATAAAATGCAATAGGTCTATCGGGAAACCCCCGACCTTCGATCTACATGTCCTGTATTGTAGGAACTCGAAAACCCCTCGTTCCCCTTCCATATCGTAATATTGCTATTTAATATAATAGAAATTAAGATATTTTCGAAAGAATTTATGATTAAAAGCATGCAGTTCAGATTCTGAGTCGATGTTTACAGTGAGTCGACGAAGACCACCAAGCAACCCACTCAGCTAAGCCCGATCATGATAGTTTCGGTTTGAAAACGCAGAATAACTTGTCAAAATTATGTTTTCATCATAAGTACCTCAACGAATGTCAAATTGTCGTTTATTTGTGTACCATTTGATTAACTTTATGCCGTTTAACTTCGATAGCGAGAAAAATTTACACGATCTAAAAATAGATTGTGTAATACACGCAGAAAGTAGACTCGAAACTTTAATGTTTAGCCGAGTATTTTAATAGTTTCTTAGACCAAGAGGATTGCAATTATAAGGGCCGAGTGTCTTTTTCACTGCCTTTATTGGGGTATAAAGTGCAATTGCCTTAGCACATGGCTTAAACATAACGCCCTACGGGCGTTATTTGCCATGTGCTAAGGCAATTGCACTTTATACCCCAATAAACGCAGTGAAAAAGACACTCATCCCTATAATAAGTAACACAATAACAGTGAAACTGTACACTTTCTTTTGGAACAAAGTTAACATTAGATATCTTGCCAATACATTATTGTACAATTTTAAACACGCACACGATTTTTTTTTTTTTTTTTTTTTTTAAATCAGCACCTGTAGGACAGCAAAAAGGTTTGGTGCTAACAGTTAGTTACATCGTGAAATTGATACTTGCCTCAATCAAAACCATTCTAAATCGCTCACTCAGCGCTCCATTCATTCATTCCAAACACTCACTCAAACCATTCAAAAATGCTCAAACCCATTGAATAATATTGAATCAATAACCTCATACAAAACAAACGTGGATAGAGAAAAATCGCGAATTCACCTATTCACCATAATTCAAATTGCAAGAGAGTAATAGGTTTTTGGAGAAATAGGAAGCTATTTATAGACCTTATATGCATATTTTATTAAAGGGAGGTAATTAATATAGCAAACTTTGTTCATCCTGAACAAAATTTGCGATATTGGATTACCTCCCATTAAATTCACTCAAAACGCGCTCATTCAATTTCATTCCAAAATCATTCAAATATCAATCATCTTGTCAATTAAACGATGTTCCTAACTGTGTAAAACTTAAAGTGGTATATTTTTGCTCATATTCGGGTTAAACATGCCGAAACATAGGCATCAAGCTGTTTTTCTAACTGAAAGCAATCGTTTTAAAAAGTCTTCTGAAAAACGATCTTGTGCAGTCACTTTAAAGCTCGTTGTACAAATACTTGACAAGTGTAATTTCTAACATGCATAGTAACTTGATTTGATCTGTCATATTCGAATAAAGAAATACAGACACAAGCATTATTCTAAACTCCGGACGAAGTGTTAGCTTATCTTAAAGGTTTAGTACCTTCGTCTATAATTTAGGGCTTGTTCATACTACAGTGTGTAACATTGTGAAATTTACATTCACATCGATCAAAACCATTCTAAAAAGCTCGATTAGCGCTTCATTCAATGCATTCAAACCACTCACTCAAATCACTACAAACGCTCCGATATTGCTCATAAACGCCTCGAAATCCTTCAAACCGACGAACAGTCCATTCAAATCGATCAAAACATTGCACTCTTTTATCGACTGGTACTGGTTTTTTAATACTGATTTGTCCGTAAAGACACAGGGAAAGGAAAAGTGCTCATATTTCATTAAAGAGAGTTTAAAAAATCAGTCGTTATTGTTGATAGTGTTCTATTTACCTTTAGAATTATTAAAAACCCGCGCAACACACTCATTCAATTTCATTCCAAACTTACACTGAAACCAACTTCTAATCGGTCACTGCATGTTTTTATCTTTAAGAAACATTTACAATAACAGATTTGAATAGAACCTTGTGTTCATGCAAAGACAATTCAATTCCGAGGATTTTGGTGAAAGAAATGTGTAAAAAGGGCCGACAGAACGATTGTAGCAAACAAAAGAAGACACCAACCCTACTTTGAAAAAGTCACAAACTTCGCAAAATGAAGGGAATTTTCAAAATTTCCGTCGAAGAAATACCGTTATGTTGTTGAAAAATCACAATGCTTTCGATGCCTAAAAGGTAGCTGAATAGAAATGTGTAAAGAAAACATTATTTAAGACGTTCATTTGCGTAAATGAGGTGAATTTGTTAAATTTACCCCACCCACCAATGTTAATTTTTAAATTGAGGGTACCCACGTTCTCATGCAAGTTAAATTGCTTTCCCTGGAAAATTTTTTGATGCATTTTGGTTTTGCTATCTATTAAGTACATGGGCTATCGGAAATCATCAAACACTTGCATCTTTAACATTATCAAACATTACTTGTTGTGCTTTGTTTGAGTGACCGATTAGAAGTTGGTTTAAGTTTATTTCACGAGTCAGTTTCACAAATTTACTTACTGCTCCCTCAGTATTGCATATTAGAGGCGGGTTTACTTTATTAGTTAGACGGTTTCTTGCCGAGGTATATGACGATTTATTCCCGGCTGGAAAAGATTGATGTCACCCGAGCCGTAAGCGAGGGTTGACATCATTTTCACTGCCGGGAATAAATCGTGATTTACCCAGGCAAGAAACCGTATTACGAATTTATTATACTCCAAAGTTTTAGGGCTAAATATCCGTTTTTTGCCTTTTTAAGGCCTTGGTATAAACCGAATTCTTTTAAACCAACAGTAACCCTTAATGCGCCCCTATAAAAGGGAAACATGCACAAAGTGACGTCATAAATAGTTGTGACGTCACACTTCTACTCTCCACGATGTTGTGATATGAAAGTGGTTCTTGGCTGAACCTGCGATAATGTTGGCACTTTAAATGGACAGATATGTAAAATGTTAAGGTATTTATTGACATCTATTTCATTTTATATTTGCACATTATTTAGTGACATGATTTTAACTGTAGCCTAATGTGTATCCTCGGGTCGTGTTATCAGCGAAGCGAGAGAATCATGGCCGCCTTTACCGTTTCGATTTTTTGTCTATGTTCACGGCGAGGCGCCTTAAAGAAACATTAGAAGTTATACCGGAGCGGTCAGCATTAACCAATGAAAATGCTAGAATTTCCTTTGCAGTATGATAATAGTACCTCTAAAGGATCATAAAAAGATGTCACCCACCAGTGAAAAAAGAAGGCTAGTTTCATCTTTCCTTCCTATCAAAACAATTCCACTCCACTCACTCAGCGCTTCAGTTCTTCATGCCAAAACACTCAAATCACTCTCAAACGCTCCGAAAAAGATAAGATATGCTTCAAAATCGTTCAAAATGATCGACATGTCATTCAATTCGGTCGAATCATCGCACTATTTTTACTGGCTGGTACTGACTTTTAAACGCCAGTTTTATCCGTTATCACACATGAGCAGAAAAGTAGGTAATATCGTTTTAAAAGGGCGGTTATCAAGTATAGTTAATTGAGCCAAAGATGGACGAAATTAGTGATATAGCATTATCTTCCATAAATTCACTTAAAACTCGCCCCACATACTCATCTCATTAAATTCCAAAACCATTCACCTTGTCAATGTAACGACGATAAAAAATGCATGGATCATTTCTGTGGATAACAAAAAACAAAAAAAAAGCATCGTGTGGTCAAATTTCTCTGGAGATTTTGTACATCGAAAACGTCAAGTGGGATAAATAGTTAGTGAATAAACCGTAGGTGTAAATAGAGGATATCGAATGAGTGGTCATTGAATACCGAATTTATTAAACGAGTCATATATAAACAGATAAATCTCGGCATATCCTCGTTTTTATCTGTTTAAGATGGCGAGTTTAATAATATCGGTATTGTATGAGAACAATTTGATATTCTATGTAAAATTTGACCCGAATTTTAGCGAAAAATTGTCAAAATTCTTGAAATTCAAAATTTCATTTTTCCGCGAAACTTATAACGCCGTTTAAAAATGACGTCACAATATTTATATTATGACGTGATTTTCGAGGTTACAAAATAGCGTTGCTATTCGCTCTGAGCTCATTTGCATAGATATTCCAATAGTGTAATAACACCCGTGTAATATCAAAAATATTCAACGGGCTTATATCACTCCCGCGACGTAGGTCATATCAGAACTAGAATTTTTTTAACTAAAAAGGCGCTCACCCAAAAATATACATGTATAGGACAAGGACGATGTGTGGACTATGACAATCGATAAATGCTCTCCGCCCGCTCTCTTTTTTTGTGTTTTGAGCGTTGGTGAATAATCGAGACATCGTAACCAGAGCTTGAAAAATATGAATCTACAATGTTTCGATCATTCACCAAAGCTTATTTTCGAAATAGGATCTATTTGTATTACGCTTTTGCGTAAAGTGCACAATGAAACTTACGCTCTTGTATACCAGTTCATTTGCCTTCTTATAAGTTCTGCATGTAACAGACGCAAATCGGTATTGAAATATCCCATTACAAATGGCCCAATCATGCAACAGAAACAAAAACAGCAGCAACATCTATCCCCCCCCCCCTCCCCCGACACTCACACATACACACAAAAAACAGGGGGGTCGTTTTACTAAACTGCTTACGAAAAAATGAATCGTAAGTCAAAATCGCAAATCGTACCTAGCATTTTCATTAATTGTTAGATTCTGCCTTGCGATATGTCATTGAAATCGTCTTTAGAAGACGATTCTAATGAGATATTGCATAGCAGAATTACATTTTTGGCTAAAACTGTAGAAGTAGAAGTAACTTTAATATTTGACTTACGCAAAAGTGATCGTAAGATTTTAGTGAAACGGACCCTAGGTATTCAAAAAAAGTGGTTGCAGCCATCGGTTCAAGCTGCTAATGTACACAACCCTAGGAAGTCATTCCAATTACAATTAAGAATATCGCGAAATTGTCAAGATGAATCATTTAGGAATGTTTTAGCTGCTAATGTACACAACCCTAGGAAGTCATTCCAATTACAATTAAGAATATCGCGAAATTGTCAAGATGAATCATTTAGGAATGTTTTAGGAATGATTTTTGAATGAAATCGAATGAGCGAGTTTTGAGTAATATTCAATGGGAGGTAATACAATATCTCCAAATTTGTTCAACATGAACGAAATTAGGTATATTTATTACTTTCCTTTAATAATATGGTTACATGTTCTACAATGTGCTTTCTTTGTCTTCCATCATACGCTTACGAAATTCAAGTACGTAAGTGAAACCTGCATTTTATCTTCCGATATTTTTTTTGAAAGTAGTTGTTGATCTTATTATTTTTGGTGATTTTGGGGCGTTTATGTTCGATTTGAGTGATTGTTTGGAGTGAATAAAGGAGGCGCTGAGTGAGTGATTTAGAAAGACTTTCATCGAAATGAATATCAATTTCAATATGCTATTAGCTGTAGCTAACTATCTCTTCCATAACTACTCTGCGAACGTTGGTAGGGTGTATACTGTATTTTCCGGACAATAACCCGCGGCTTATATGTTGAAAGATGAATTTTTCATGTGTGCGACTTAAACGTAGGTGCGGACTTAACGTTGATTTTTCATTTTTTCATAAAGGACCTTTTTTTTAAGAAAAAAAATGTAAATGGTCATTATTGGGAGGTTTGGGGAACCAACGGTCGTGAAATCGCGATACGTCACACCTACTGTGACTGGCATTCATTCACAAACGTGTGAAAACGTATCTCAATCATGTATACGGTCTATTGTTCTTTATAATAGGGCCGAATATGTGACAAAGTTTGAAATTGTAAAGCCTTTCAGTCAAACAACACATCATACTTTAAGCGATATAAATACCAAAAAATAGGCATCTGCTTAAGTTTTTAAGTTTCCTAAATGGTAAAAAAAATATAGACAGGTGCCGCCTAAAAAATATTACGTTTGAACTTGTGGTAGAAACGACGGTAAATCATACGTACAAATACATGTAGGTGCAACAGCCGCCGGATTATAACTGCAATACCGTAAAGAAAGAACAGTTAATCACATCGTTAGATTGACACTAATCTCAATCAAAACAGTCAAAATTCACTCGCTCATAAATAAAAGACTTCATTTCAAACACTCCAATCGCTCATAAAATCCCAGAAATGGTTAAAAAAAACCACATCTTCGAAATAGTTCAAACGATCAATATTTCAATCTATTTGAACAAATAATTGCAAAATAGTATTGGCCGCTATGATTTTATGCGTCTGATTTGACCACGAAGAAAATATAAAAAAAACAAAAACGTTTATTTAACAAAAGGGGAGAAAAGCGATTACGTTTGACCTCCCTTAAAAATCATCCAAAAAAACTCGCTCGATACCATCATTCGATTTCATTCCATGTCAATTTCAACTGTAAGTTTTAAAAAAAGGAAAAGAAAAAAAATGTTTGAACCATTTCCCCCTTGATCTGCTCGGGTTGACTTGATTTCCATTATTCAGAAATGTCAAACACAACTCATTTTTAGCCGGTTCTAAGGGCGGTCTTAAATCAAATTTGCCAAATAAGGAGTCTGATTTCACAGAAAGGTGTGTTCTTGTTTAATAGCTACATATATATACATGACTTCTAGGTAATTCTTACCAATTCCGAATAGAATGCACGGAAATAATAACAGAATATGACTATTGGAAAAACTTCTTAGGTAAGTTATATCGTCTGAACAATTTGACACGTGTTTTCTTTATTATTTTATTTTCTACAGAAGTACATGTATATACTTAATTTGTTTCATGTATGTGTGAAATGAAGAATATGATCGCATGAGTGAAGCTGAATCATATTTTAACGTAATCAGTTATTATATTTTTTTTTGTCCAACGAAAGTAACTTGGGGCCCGTTTTACTAAACATCTCACGATCTTTTTTTGCGTAAGTCAAAAATTAAAGTTGCTTCTACAGAAGTAACTAAATACGGAATTCTGCCATGCCATGCCATGACATGCAATATTTCATTGTAAGATGATTCCAATGAGATATTGCAAGGCGGAATCTAATAATGAATGAAAACACCAGGTACGGTTTGTGATTTTGACTTAACGGTTAAATCATTTTTCGTCAGCGATTCCTGTTAGTCGAGCGTCTAAAGGTATTAAAAAACTTTTATAGATTTAACCGAGGTTTCCTAATGATTTCATAAGGAAACCTCGGTAACCCTTATGAGAGATCATGAGCTTCGAAATGTTGCTGATCTATTGCGGAACGACTACACTAAGAAAAAAAACCCTAGGAGCCTGGGTCTTTCAATATTCTAATGTTCCGGGTTATTTATGTTGACTTAATTTTTGTACTTCATACATCCGTGAAAAAAAAAAAACTTACAAATCTCACTGTTTGAATTTGCGAAGCGGATTTAAGCATGACTGAGACTTGGGTTTTAGTGTCAAACCTCCGTGAAATCAACAAATAAATAATTTATATCTTGTAATTCAAAATAATGAATAAAAAAATATTACGATTTCTCTATATAGAAGGAAATTTCGTATCAGCCTTCTTTGAGCTGAGGCGTTTTAAATAGAGTCATACTCAAAATCGATTTCTTTGAAAAAATAATCCGATTTTTTTGCCAGCAAAATGCTCGATCTTGATGCGCCGGACAAAAAAATATTATAAAGTTGCACAGTTAGTAAAGCCGAGAACAGACATTTACCTCGGTCAAAACTATTCCTCATCACTCGCCGAGCGCTCCATTCGTTCATTTGAAACACTCACACCTTTAGTACTCAAAAGCGCTGGAAAATAGATTAAAACGCTTTAAAATCGTTTAAAACGATAAAAAAAGCCAATTAAATTGACAAAAAAATCGTGATTTTATGGCTGGTATTTGCGATTTGGAATGGGTTTCATTGACGTGCGTGTGAATTTCACGATGTTACCAACTGTTCAAGTAAATTCTTTACTTTCCTTAATATTTTTAATGCTTCTTTGTAAGGTATAAACATGTGGGATTGAGCAGGAAAGCATTTGACAGATCAAAACTGTCATTCATTGAAACCAATTTAGATCAGTAGCTTTATGAAAATGACAGATAACTTATAACATGGTCTGCAGTTGACACGAACAAAGATTCATTCAACCATTGTCACATACCTAGTCTCAAGATAGAGGCAACGATTTCGCTTTATAGTTGGGAAAATATTTGTCAATAAAATCCTATTTTGTGTAAACTCTTTGGTTTGTATGAGAAAGAAAAGATTTAGATTGTTCTCCTTTATCTTGGGCCATACCAACAAACCGTACTATAAAAATGACACAACATACAAATGGCTATCTTTTTTAAAAAAAACACAAAATACGATGAAAACGTTCACGAAACGTTTGATGAATTATACCACGTTTTGCACGTGTAAAGCGATGTTTATTTCCAAACCGTTCGCTAACGTTTACTCTTATCCAGAGCACAGGACAGGGCAATGAACCTTCTGACGAAATACATTTTATCGCCAAGATTACTTTGGGAAGGAAATATCACAATCCTTCTACGAAATGTCAGAATTCAGTTTGAAAGTGCAAATTGCGCTCTGACATTGACGTCAAGAAACTGCTTTTTTGGGATAATATGAAATATTTCAAGACATTATACGTCATTTCTTTCCAGACAGTGCGCTATTTCCGTTTAAAACTTCGTGAAATTGACACTCACTCCGAGACTCTTTCAAATCAAAATCATTCTTAAAAACACATTAAGCGCCCCATTCAAACATTCCAAACATTCAGTCGAACCATTCAAAAAGTTCGATATCACTAAAAACTATCAACAACTATATTCATACTGCGTTGTTTTACCATTCCATACAGTATTTTAAGGTGCTTAAATTTAAAAGGTAAGAGAATGATGAAATGTGTACTTTTAACCTCTTAAACTATTTGTTTCCTTTTTCTCTTCAGACGAATCAACTATCTTGACACAATGGAGGATTACATCAACGTCACAATAAGCCCAGCCAATCAAAGTAAACCTGACAACACGTCCGGTCTGGCGAGATTTACCGAAGAGGACATCCGACTTCTAGCAACTCTCACTTTAATCAAAAACATATGTATTCCAGTGATTGCTACACTAGGACTCTTTGGTAATACGATATCCCTGATAGTTTTCACTCACAGGAACATGCGAAAAT
The DNA here is from genome assembly GCA_948146395.1 of Fragum whitleyi. Taxonomy (NCBI): domain Eukaryota; kingdom Metazoa; phylum Mollusca; class Bivalvia; order Cardiida; family Cardiidae; genus Fragum; species Fragum whitleyi. The sequence goes on from OX411558.1 coordinate 4,845,638, forward strand.
TGTCAGTGTCAATTTTCTTGGCGGCCCTTGCAGTTGTCGACAACGTGTTTCTAGTCAACCTCGTCATCACCTGGATTGATGCTCATTTTTCGCCCATTTTGACGACAAACTGGTCATGTAAAATCGTCATTTTCATGACTTATTTGACAAGTTTTCTGTCTGTGTGGCTCATCGTCGCTTTCACCGTGGAACGTTTCGTCGCCATCTGCTTTCCACTGAAGATAAATTACTGCAGCTTCTTCAAGCAGAAAATGACAATACTCGCGCTAGTTCTCACAGCCTGTTTCCTGTACAGTTACGCGTTTTGGACTGTTACTGTTTTCCACAATGACACACGAGGAGCATGTACATTTGAGGATGGATATATGGGCTTTATTGAGAAGGCCACGTGGGCCGACACCATCATTACAATGGTTTTACCATTCCTAGCAATCACCGTGATGAACAGTAAAGTTCTACACTCAGCTTTAAAATGTTCCCCAGCTCGCCAGGGAGAGTACACTACTATAGAACACTTGTGCAAATCAGCGCTAGGTCACGTGGGACAAATCACGCCGCCAAAATCCACGCGGAGAGGCAATAACAACATCAGGGTCACGAGGACTCTTCTATTAGTATCGACGGCATTTCTCGTCCTAAATTTGCCATCACATACAATGAGGCTGTACAATTTAATCTCGTCGTTCGCACAAGAGAACCGAGCCTTCATGGTGTCGGTAAAATTCGCCTTTATACAGGAAATTTCCGTCTTATTCTACTACGCAACATTCAGCTGTAATTTCATTCTATATACCTTATTTGGTAGAAACTTTAAGCAGTCCCTGAAATCGATCTTATTGTGCAAATCGAAAAGAGACGAACAGCGTGCGATCGTCCTACATAGGCCTGGTTCAAAACGAGGAAGTAACAACACGGTCATTAGTACCGTTTGAGACACAGCAGATAGAAATGTCCAAACTCAACAATAATCTTTAAAATGAAATCATTATTATAAAGACAGTTGGATACACCGAGGACATTAAAAAGGTTTCACTGTGATAATTCCGGAATGAAATTTAGTGAGAAATATGAGTTTTGATTGAGTTATAAAGGGTGACAAAACACTATCGATAATTTCGTCCAATAAAAAGATATTTGTATTACTTCCCTTTAATAAAATCTACGTACTTTTCTGTTTTTGTATCTTCGTGGACAATTCAGACGCATGCAGTAAACCACATTCCAAAACGCTCGCTAAGTGCTCCATTCATTCGTTCAGTCAAAACACTCATTCAAACCATTCAAAAACGCTCAAATCCATTGAAAAATATAGAATCAACAACGTCGTTCAAAATAAATTTGGATTGAGAAAAAAATCGCGATTTCACTGACAAAATTTAGATTGTAAGCGTCAAATATATAAGAATTATAAGAAAAAATAGGAAGCTATTCATAGAACATGTATGCATATTTAAAGGGAGGTAATCGATGTCGCTAATTTTGTTCATCCTGAACAAAGTTAGCGAGATTGGATTACCTCCCTTGAATTTCACTCAAAACTCGCTCCTAACACTCATTCAATTTCATTTCAAAATTATTTCAAAATCATTCACCTCGTCAATTTCACGATGTTGTTAACTGTAGCACTAGAGTACTAGAGTATACAATCTTAAAAAAAGTCGAAGGATTTGAATGAAATACTAACTGAAGTAATGATCATTTTAAACAATTTTGAAGCATTTTCGAACAAAGCATTTCGTAGCGTTCTGAGTAATTTTAGTGAATGTTTTGTGTACTGAGCGAGCGATTTAGGATGAGTGCGGTAGGAGTGAGTGTCGATTTCGCAGTGTTTTTTACTATTCATGCCAATAATAGTGATTTCCAACATTTCAGAAACAACTAAAGGTATTTTTTCCATAGACTTGGCTGTAAGACAGCTTATCATTTATGTTATAATCTAAGCATTTTTTAGTATAATAATGAGCTCGCTCCATTTAAGACGACTTATAAATGAAATTGAATAATTGTGATGAGTGTGTTTGGAATAAAAATAATGGAAGGTGATCCAATATCGCTAATAGTGTTCAGGATGAACACAATTAGTGATATTAATACCCCCTTTAATAAAAATATGCTTAGAAGTTCTAGAAATGACTTCATTTTTCTTCAAGAACCAACCAGACAATTACAATTACAATTTGCATTATGTCAGCGAAATCGCAAATTATTTCTAGTCATATTTATTTTGAATGGAGTTGTTAATCTTAAGTTTTAGAATGATTTTTAGAGCGTTTTTTTAATGGTTTGGGTGAGTGTTTTGAATGAATGATTGAAGCACCGAGTGAGTGTTTTGAAATGGTTTTGTTAGTGATGAGTGTCAATTTCACGATTCGATTTACTGTACTAAGGTTGTTAATTCATTTGTGACTCGTCCCGCGAAAAGAGACCATGGTCCGACTGCTCCATCTGCGCCGACTGACAAGGGTGGACATTTTTCGCAAATAATAAATTTTCTGAATCTAGACTGATTTATCAACCTTTTTATGTAATTATTTCCGATATCTTGAACCAATCCATTGTCCAAATAATTATTTTACGTAGTTCCCAAGTTGTCCCTTTTCGCAAGACGGGATACATATAAGAACATGTTATAAAAAAGTGCCTGTATAATCAAGTTTTTAATCGTTGTTGTTATTTTGTTATTTGTTTTGCAATAAAAAATAAAAGAGAATTTTTTATCTTCGTTTTGTTTCCTTTTTATAAACACATCAATAACCAGACAAATGTAAGAGTGTGCAATTGACCTTGATTCTGGTTTAACAAAATAGAATGTATTGAATGATTTTTGTATTGAATGTTTTTCTGCTCTCACAACCTAAAATGTAGATTTTTTCTTTCGCTTTCGGTCATTATGTTTTCTATAGAGCGATTACTTATTCAAACATATATTTAATAAAAACACTCGATATTTCAATATTTGGGCAAAAATTTCCTGTTACAAAAAAAATTTGTTTCATTTTTCTTGAAAAAGATTTTTTGCCGAAATATTGAAATACCGAGTGTTTCATTGAATATTTATTCTATTCCCTTTGGAATAATTCTGTGACATTGTATTTAAACATATTCATACTTAATTCATATTCGTACAAAAATACTCCCCTTTCCTATATACCTGTCCTCATTTGATCATGTATGTACATGTAATTGTCTCTGTACTAATCGCCAATCGCGCATTTTGGCATGGTCGATAATTTATTCACTTGCCAGATGGCCCCTTTTCCCGTGACGTGCTACACATGTGAAGTCATTTTAATAAAAAAAATGATAATTAAAGAGTTGAAGAGATTATTTGTTGAATTCATTGAAGAATGAAACTGAAAAAAAACCCAACAAATCATTTGCATCTGCTTTTGCATCCGCACAGTCTGACCGAAATCTTTGCCTTGCGCTTTGTAGATAGACATGGTAACAAAGTGTATCAGGACACAATGTATGAATGTCTATAACGCAGAATTATTCCGAAATTAATAGAATAAACATTTAATGAAACACTCGATATTTCAATGTTTCGGAAAAAAAATGCCCTTTTCAAGAAAAATGATATAAATCTTAACACTACCACTTAATAATATAAATCGATACACCCATTTTATTTTATCTCATAAACTTTCCGTCATGAGATATCATAAAATGAATGTATCCATTTATATTATTATTCAGTAATGTTAAGATTTGTTTCATTCTTCTTGAAAAGGGCAATTTTTGCCGAAATATTGAAAATACCGAGTTTTTTTTTAATAAGGTACCCCCACACAATTTGACACTTGTTCCAATCTTTATTAAATTGATATATTTCGTAGAGTGTACCTTTACGATAATTTGACAAAAAAAAAATCAGCATAGCTTTCCATGCGTTTTTCGGAGAAAATTTGAATTTTTGAAACACAATATTTTCTTGCCAAAAGTGCTGAGAAACGGACGATAAGAAGCTGAATGATGACATTCAATGTTAGTGAGTTGGCATACTTGATACATTGAATACAAGGAATTGTAAAATATTGGATAAGTAACATTTACAGGACGAAATGCAGGATAAAACGTTCTCGGAAAAATACTCTTTTATCACCGAACTCTAATTTTCATTTTAAAATCAACAATAATAATACACCCACATTAAATACAGTTGAAAGTATATGATAGAAAAATAGTTTAACATTAGAAGATATAGAAAAGGTAAAATAAAGTAGATGTATCCAGCCGTTTTTGGCCACTTTGCTTTCCATGAAATCACCAACCCTCCAAATTCAGGCGCTCACCTATCTTCGTATTCTGGTTATAAATATCCATAAGACAAGATTTTGATTTCTTCTTATAGATACTTTTACCAAGCAAAATACATATGCAAGAAAAAATATATTCATAATCAGCCCAATCATCATGCATATCAGTCGTTAGATGATGCATTTCAGGAAACAAACTTGAAGCGTCCGTGACATACTAAATATCTAAATGCCATCTGTTGAATTTGCTAGAAAAAATATTCAAATGACAAAATACAGCTGAAAGGTAATTGCAATGGCAGAGAAAGTTCAGGTTATAACATTATCAGAAAAGAAAAACTTGCTTGCAACAAGAGTCTTCTTACTTTCCAACACAATATCCCGATTTGTCATGACGTACGCAATGTAAGAAATAAACGTTCCCCATTTGAACTTTTTTTGGCAATGTTAACTACCAAGTTTTATTCCAATTGACCCTGTCGGAACAAGTTCTTGTAACGTTGGAAAGGGAAAAAATCCGGTGAATCTATATTACACAATTTTCAAGAGGGTTTACAATTTTACCTCATCATAACATAATTTTCAGTTCATTGAAACATGATTTCAAAACAAAATAACAATTAAGTTAGAATACCAAAAGGAACAAACCTTCAATATAAAAAGTTACGAAAGGGATAAACTTTTATTAAAGGGAGGTAATATGTTGTCGTAAATTCGAGTTAATGTTTCCAATGGTGTCCGATAGCCTTAAATGTTTGAGCTCTAAATTTCTAAATGTTTGCACCTTACGCACATGTCTGAGTGTTTGAGATGTCACGAACAGGCTCAAATGTCTTTTGTTTTCGTGAATGGCCGTATATTTTGAGGGAAAATGAGTTTAAACTTTTCCTCTGGGATACTCTTTTGACAAACGGTCAAAGACAGTGACACTCTTTAATAAAAGCCACAAAATGTCCACTTTTTAGGAGAATAGCGAAATTTCAATCGGAGACTTTCTCAAAAATCACTCGAATAAATTACAAAGGGATCGAGGTCTTTTCTGGGTCAGATATCGAATCGTTGAAGAAAATGACTCAGTTTTTACTTCGTTTCTCATACAAGCATTTACTGTTAGAATTAACCTATCTACCGAGTAGCCCGGCAGAAATAAGGGATTTTAAGGTCAAACAAGGATTGTGAGAAAAAAACATATAACATATTTTTACTTATTCTGAAACCTACGGCTAAAAGACTCAGTCAAAAGACACCTTGTCATACTTTGGCATTTCGAGAAACCCATCATATTATCCAAGACGGTCGCAAAGATGAAAAATGACAAATTCACTGTGTAAAGATGTTTCCTTTGGAAGTATTTTGTAAAAGTTCTATCATTTTGAGACATTGTTAATACTACCATTTGAGTTGTACTGAAAATATAAAGGATGACTACTAAATATCAAACATATCACTGAAAATTAAAAGAGACTACAGTTATAAACATCGTGAAAATGACATTCATTCCGATCAAAATCATTCTTAATCATTCACTCAGCGCTCCATTCATTCGTTCCACTCACTCAAATCGATCATAAGAGCTCCAAAATCAAAAGAAAACATTTAAAATCGTTCAAAAATTTCACAATAAGTTCAGATGGATCTATCTTTTCTACGATTTTATTATCTGGCGTGGACTTTCAAGTGTCTGATTGGTCCACGAAGACGTACAAACAGAAAAATACGTATATTTTATTAAAGGGAGGTAATTTATATCGCAAATTTTGTTCAACTTGAACAAAATTTGTGATATTGGATTACCTCCCATTAAATTCACTCAAAACTCGCTCCACACACTTAGGGGATTATATATTCAACTTATACGGGTAGATATGCTCCTCTGTACGATAATTTCGTGAGAAACGAACGAAAACGCAAATTTAGGTCATCGAGTGACACTTCAACAGGCTCACATCATCTCTTCAATCGGCCACCCGATCCCGAAAATCTAGCAGTTCCTAGTAAAGATCAATTCTCGAATATGACCATGGATGATAAACTTGTCTCACTATTTGATCTTATGTCGGCATGTGGCCCCCTTTATGTAAAATTAGACAACATAACACAGAATCTTTATCACTCGAAGGCGATTCATGATGTAACTGAGGCCCGTCTGAGACTTTTTAAATATAAAAGAATTGAGATGGAGGCCCGCCAATTGAAGTGTAATCTCACCATCAATGGCCTCACCGAGACAAATGAAGAGAACTGCATAAATACTGTCGAGACATTTATACGATCAAAATTAAACATCGATCAAGAATGCATCAGGGTTATCAGTGCATATCGCATAGGACGCAAAATAGTGTCTCGTGCATCCAATAAGGTTAGACAAAGATCGATTCTTGCAACATTTGCCGACGCTAACCAGGCGGATATGATAATCGGGAGCGCCTATATGCTGAAAGGGTCAGACTACGGAATCTCTCGTGACTACCCACGAGAGATAAGGGAAGCAAGAAAAGAACTTTGGCCAGCTTTTAAGGATGCAAGAAATAAATTTGGATCCCGTTACGTTAAAATGGCATTTCCCGCAGCTCTGGTCGTCCATGGTGATACAGTGCGCGATTTATTCCCAAACTGGCATGAAGTACTGCGAGGCTCGAGAAATTCTGACGTACAGGCGCCTACGCAATTTCGCTTCAAAACGTTGGTGGAGGAATCGCTCAGGCCACAGCATCTTCAGCCAAGGTCCCAAGTTGTCCAAGATAATGCGCCAGATCGAGACCCAGGGCCTATTAACCTCGTCGCTAACCTCGTCACTAATGAAACCACTGACAAGGAAGGGGGTACAGTAATTCATGGCATGGCAGGACAGGAACCTGGTTATCTCTTGCAAGTGCACCCAGGCTTCTCTAGTCACGGCACGTCTAGTCAAAATAACGCAGACCAACCTGAAGGAGTTAGCATCGAGGACACAACGTCAATGAGTCTAGGGAGCATTCTTCGGAACGAGTTACATAGGGTCACGCGGGAAATGTGGCTTTTTGTGAAGAGTGTGTCCTTCTTCCGTGTTCTTCGAAAACCATGTACTGCAAACACCTTTCTAAGTTTTACGAATCATTAGGCACTTTAACAAATGTCCAAGCTATAGAGAACATATGTCAACCAGATAGTGTAAATGAAACATCTAGATATGAACAATGTAATAAAAAAAAATGTCTACCGAGATCCAGTGTAGCTCATGGTAAAAGTACTAAACTGAACATTGTCTCTCTTAATGTGTGTGGTCTGAAGACTAGAATTAATTACCCAGAATTCATCAGCAAAGTCCAAGAGTATTATATTTTCTGTGTCCTAGAAACTAAGTTAAGTAAATATGATATCATTCAATTCCCAAATTATGACTTTTTCTCAAAACCCCGTCAATACAATTATAAAGGCAAATCGGCTTTTTTGTTCATAAAAGGATCAGTAAAACAGTTGCAATTATCCAATCGGACTGTGAATATGTTTGCTGGTTAAATTTTTTTATCAAGATCAGAATCCATTATTGATCGGTGGAACCTATATACCACCAGAAAATCTCGCTTTTATAGCGAAGATGAAAATTTAAGATTTGAATGTGAATTAACGAGTAAATGTTCACAATTTGAACGAGTTTTGCTAATTGGTGATATGAATGGCCATACCTCAGACTTGCCAGATTTTGAGTCTAGTGATGATTTTCTATTTGAACATTTAGATATCGACGAAGAAACAACAACACTGTTTCATTTTTAAACGCACTAAATATTCCAGTTAAACGAGTTTCTAAATGCAAAAAAATCAATAAGATTGGAAAACGATTCCTTGAAATATGCAAATCGACTGACTTGATCATCGCTAATGGTAGAATAGGTGCAGACCGCGATACTGGTAATTATACGTTCAGAGAAACCTCTATCATAGATTACGCGGCAGCATCGCCAATTTTATTTACCTGTTGTTCAAATTTTCAAATTTTAGAAACAGACTTAATCCTTTCCGATGTTCATAGTTTACTCGCCTTAGACATTGATATTTCTAGCATTCAGGACAAATGTGAATCTTCTTTTCCAGAATGCGGCGTCTAAAACTTTTGCTTCAAAAAACACTAATAACCGATTCAAACAACGAAATGACCATTCGAAAGCCTGGTTCAGGCCTCAATGTAAACGTGCACGAGATAATTACAATATTGCTCGTAAAGCATATCAATTATCAAAACAAAATGTACACAAATAGCGACTAAAATAGCAAGTAAATACTACAAAAATACAATGAATAAATTCATTCATAAACGTAAATACAGTGTAGAAAAAAAGTTACGCGCTTTGCATAAATCTAAACCAAACCAATATTGGAAGCTACTTAATAAGGCAAATTCACATAAAAAAATGAAAAGCCCTAATATAAAAGATTTTTTTTAGCATTATAAGAAATTGGGTCTTGCTGACGTAGATATACACGTACATGATTTTAGTGAAGATGTGCCTCAAAGTAATGATTACGATGTTAATGCATTAAACCAATCTATTAGTGAAGATGAAATTGAGAAAATGATCACTAAAAGCTGTAGCGGCAAATCGCCATCACCACAAGATCTAATTCTTAATGAATATCTTAAGAGCACCAAATCATTCATGATACCAATTTACTGCAAATTATTCAATTCTGTTCTGAAAACAGGTATTTTACCTGATTCATGGTTAATTGGTACAATTAAGTCTGTTTACAAAAACAAAAGATCGCCCTTAGACCCGAACAATTATCGACCTATTACAATGCTAAGCTGTCTTGGTAAAATGTTTACTGCAATTTTAAATGCAAGAATATACCATTTTCTAGAACAAAATAAATTGCTTTCAGAGAATCAAGCTGGGTGCCGGTCAAATTATTCTACAAACGACCATATCCTCTCCCTTTATTTACTTATTGATAAACTAAGAAGGCAAAAAAAAAAGAAATTATTCTGCTCATTCGTAGATTTCTCAGCTGCATTCGATTCTGTTTGGCGTGCATGTCTATGGGAAAAGCTCATGAAAATAGGTATCAAAGGAAATATTCTCAAAGTTATTTTCAACATGTATTCGTCTATAAAGTCATGCGTCTCTCATAATGGCCAAACATCAAATTACTTCACAATTCTAAAAAGGCGTCAGACAGGGTGAGAACCTCTCTCCAATCCTGTTCTTACTTTACCTTAATGACCTTGGGGACTTTCTGAGGCAAACTTCTGATGGTATTAATGTGGATTACCAACTTAATGGAACAATCCACTATATCCAACTCCTGGCTCTTCTTTTTGCCGACGACACAGTTATCTTTAGTGACGATGCCAAATCTTTACAAAATTTGCTTAATACATTTAGCAAGTACTGTGAAAAATGGAAGTTGACTGTTAACCATTCAAAAACAAAAGTTATTGTATTTGGGACTAATAAACCGCAAAATTATTCGTTTACTTTAAATAATGAAAATATCGAAGTTGTTAAATTGTATAAGTATTTAGGTGTGTACTTTACTGCGTCTGGCAGTTTTGTTCAAAATATTAAGCATAACATCTCCCAGGCAAATAGAGCGCCTTTTCAGCTAAATGTGAAGACCGCTAACCTAGACGTACCGATTGATCTACAATTGAAACTCTTTGATAGAACAATAGTTCCCATTCTTACCTACGGTTGTGAAATATGGGGCTTTTCGAATCACAGATCTCATAGAGCAATTTCACTGTAACTTTCTGCGTAAGATGAGTAATACTAAGTAAAGCACATTACGATACATGCTCTATGGTGAATTTTGGCGATTTCCACTCGAAATCTTAATAAAAACCCGAATGATTAAATTTTGGATAACATTAATGAAATCAAAACAGCAAAAAAATTCACATATTATTTATAAAAATTCGCTAGCTACAAATGAGGATAATAAATGGATAAAATATATAAAAAACATATTTTATCTAACTGGCAATTCGATAATATGGCAATGCCAAGGGCAAAACACTAATAATGGGACTCACAAAATCGTCAAGTCAATTTTAAGAGATCAATTTAAACAAAACTTATTCGCTCAAATAGAAAATACACAAAAGGGAAAAATGTATTTAAATTTTAAATCAGATACTAGTTTTGAACAATACTTAACGTCCTTACCTACATCTCTAAGATTAAGTATGGCGCCTTTTAGAACAGGAAACCACAGATTTCCAGTAGAAGTTGGGCGATGGCAAAATGTAATATACACAAATCGAAAGTGCAATTTATGTAAACGTAATGACGTTGGTGACGAAATGCACTATTTGCTGGTCTGCACGTACTTTAATGACGAACGAAAAAGATACATTAATTCTAAATACTTTTGATTCCCAAACATTATTAAGTTTAGAGAGCTTATGTCGACTAGTAACCTTATACAACTACGTAAACTAGCATTTTTCATGAAAAACATTCTTAAAGTAACCTATGATTTACATAAAAATTGTAGCACCTAATTTTTGACATACAGTATAAATGTTGAAAATATCCATGATATACTATAGTTCCGCAAGAAAGAGTGAGGTCCGAGAAACCGTTATCTCTTATCATTTTCAATGTAAAATTGATCTTTGATCACTCACTTGAAATTGCAGGTCTATACTGGTTGTACATGTTTCACCCTTCACTATGTATTGACTATTTGTTTGATCCTTTGTCTCGTAATATCGCTTTGAAATAGATATCATTCATCATAAACAAGTATAAAAGTTCTATAACGGAGTCTTAGATACATTCTATTACTTGATACTGTAAACACTATTGATTGCATTTCCTAAAATGTATCAATTGAATGTCTCTTGATTCCCGAGAAATTTTAAAAGTAAAATGATTAGACGATGGGACGTGATCCCACGGGCGTATCGCAAGTTCTCAGTTGAAAACGGAGCGATGTGCTCGTTGAGTCATATCCTCTTTGTCAGTGATCAATAATTATGTGAATTAGTATCTGAGTATTGGGGAATTAGGTTTGTTGTCTGTGTTTCTTCTTGTAATAGTGGTAAGCTTTAACTGAAACATGTATTTCTCATATTTGGTTCTACATACTTGTTCACCCAGCTTGCTTCAAGCTGTGTTGCAGGAATTTTGAATAAGACAAAATAATGGAAATAGAACGATATAGTCTGTATTTTGCTCCAAAAAGGTATCTATCGTGCATTTAACGAACTTGTATTTTTTTGTATTCTTGTGACATTATGGGATTCCCACCTTTCCCCCATTACTCACACTACCTGACTATAATTACTTTCTAGCTCACATTTATTTACATATTGTAATAATTGCATTTGTAAACTGTGAACAAAATAAAAGAATATTGTATTGTATTGTACTAATTCAATTTCATTCCAAAATCATTCCAAAATCATTCACCATGTCAATTTTACGATGTTGTAAGCTGTAGCAGCCATCACTTAGTTTTATGTAAGCACGTATTTCTAATTGCAATGTGGCTTAAACGCTCTGCAATTAATGATCTTTACTTTATTTAAACTAAATTATTTTAATAGCACTTAATTTAGTTATCTAAAGAACATTGAAATGTGAATCAAGTACTGTAAGAGACACTCTGCCAAGAGTTAAAAAATTGAAAATTCAATGGTTCAAAATATTACAAATCAATGGCAATACAAAGGCAAAAAATTCTTTATATAGATGAATTGAAATCATTACTTAGATTAAAATGATTTCAATGTATCATAATCTCAGTAGAACTAGAAAAAGGAAACACAAAAAGCTTTCAAAAACATTCAAAGTACTGAAAGTACCAAATGGTTAGTGGCCAATTTTCTGAAAAAAGTCAGTTCATCGTAAAATGCTTTTGAAATCGCAATTTATAGCTAAGATTAGAATAGAATTTAAAAAAACAACTTTATTTAATGTTATCTTATTCGAAAAAAGTGATATCAAAATTAAAGTACTAGCAGTACTGAGAGATTATCTTCAGAAATAAGAAGAAACTCATACTTTTTAAGTAGATGTGTTTCTTTTTTTACCAAAGGCAATTATCCTATTTAATAACAAAACTCTTATAAATACTCTCAGTTCAATAAAACCTAAAAAAATGAGAAAAATAACATCAAATATTAGAGATTTTTAAAGATGCTGAAATATGGACAAGGCTAATACAGTTAGCAACATCGTGAAATTGGCAGGGGGAATGATTTTGGAATGATTTTGGAATGAAATTTGAAAGAGCGTGTGGAGCTAGTTTTGATAGAATTTAATGGGAGGTAATCAAACAGCACAAATTTTGTTCAGTATGAAAAAAATTAGCGATTTAATTAGCTCCCTTAAATTTTTTTTGCATATTTTTTCTATAAATAGCTTCCCATTTCTTCAAGGTGTAAGCAGACGCTTAGATTTTCAATAAATTAAATAAAATCCCGATTTTTTTCTCAGCTATTTTTATTTTGAACGAAGTTGTTGTTATATGTTTTTCAGTGAGTTTAGAGCGTTTTTGAATTGTTTGAGTGAGTGTTTGGAATGAATGAACGGAGCGCTGAATGAGCGATTTAAAATGGTTTTGATCGGAATGATTGTCAATTTTACTATGTAACTAACTGTACTTGATAATTCAACCTGCAGTGTGGTTTGGTTACAAACAACAACGGTTTACTTTTACTAATTACTACCACTATATATATTCTAGTTTGACTAACGGTTCAAATTAGGATAGAATTCAAAACAATGCACTTGTAGAAATATGTTTGTGATATATGTTACGCTAAAATGCGTTTTTTCTAAAGCTCCTACCAATTTTCGTTTCTTCAACAATGATAAAAATCTTAAAATGGTTGTCGAAATTCAACCAAGTTAAAACAAAAGATTCAACAGTATATCTATCTACCCAAACTCTAAAAATTGTAATCATTATAAGACTAATAGCACACGGTCTTGAAGTATGCACAAAGCAAAGACTCTGACCAGTCTGTGAAGCCGCACAGTCTGACCAGAGTCTTTACTATGCACCATATAAGAGATAAGGACTTAATCTCTTCTAGCAGTCAGCATAAATAATTATTGCAATGTGTCTTTGTCTACGCTGCTTTACGTTTGTCCCTCGAACACGAGAGAACTTGTTGGAAATGTCACGCACTTGCTAATGTAACATCCAGAACATCTGCAGTTTAGCTAGTTAAACAAAATCAGGTTAATGAAGAAAAAACTCATCATTTGTAATTTAGCGTAAATTGTATTGGAATGAAGTTTTGGATTTCAATGTGTGTGTTTTACAATGATTAGTTGTTACGTAGGATAGTGCAAGAATACATGGCTAAATAACTACCGAGAACCGCCATCTAACTGGGCTAACTTTGAGATTTAAAAAAGGGCCGGTGCACATTTTTGAGTTACGGTAAGAAATTTAAAATAAGGCCTAACGGCCTTTTTTTCAATTTTATAGATCAAGCGGAAGTTAGATACTGTAATGTGAGGTACACATATGACCATTATAAATTGCAGTCATGAAACATGTGTAATGATTCTGAGGTCATCTTATGCAAGTTCGCTATTTTTAGCTTTAGCAGTCCTTATCATGTATCATAAACTTACAATACACAATGCCTTACATATTTTACAAGAAGCTTATAAGCTGTCGAGACATGTGGTATTTTCCAATTTCCGCATCAAAAGAACGGAGGTTGATTCGCCTGTATATAAAAACCTTAAACCATGGACACCTCCGGCCAGGTTTGGGGATTATCTCTGCAAGGGCATAAGTCCTCGCCCTATTGTCAATAAGTTACGTGCACTGGATGAATTGATGAAGTCGGATTTGATAAATAATGTGGATTCAGAGACAGCACACAAGCTGATTGCGGCTATTGCGAATAGTTGATTTTCGATTTTTAATCCCATTTTGATGTTTAATCATTAATGTGACATGGTTTTAAATCTACTTTCATAATTTAACAGAAAACGTGTAGAGAGAAGCTGCGAGAACGCATCTTCAAAGGAGGGGAGAGATGTGATGGACTGTAAATAAACATTTACACCAGGAATGCTTTGAATATTGATAAGTGATTGAATGCATGATTGTCTCGTTTTCAGGAGGCCGTTGACAATTCAAATAATTTCAGATTTGTTTTTATAGGTAGAGGTTCACATGTAATTTATGTACACTTGCATATAACCTTAAATCTTATATCTGATTTCTAGGGTCGAGACGAGAAAGAAACTGCTAAAATACCAATTTTTTTTTTTTTTTTTTTTTTTTTTTTTTTTTGCAGGTTTACTTACGAGCATTCTTTGTGGTTGTTTGCAGGCAAGAGAATACCGTTTTTATAGTTGTACATAACTCATTTCACTTAATAAGAAACCATTATTGCTTTTGTAACTTTCAGAAAATTGTTTGTCTTCGTTTGTATCCCCACCGTGTTGGCTACCTGTGTTTACCACGTATAGTCCGTTTGACTTCTATATGGACCAACATTTGACCAAAATTGTTACAGGTCAGTTTAATATCCCTAACACGTAAACATCACGGACAAAATTTATTTTATAAATATACTCGATTTTATACAAAAACGGCTCACTTAAACTGTTCACTTTTGACTCAACCCCTATGCAAATAAGACCTAATTTTCGGGAGACAATTCGCTGTTCCGTTTATTATAGAAACAACAAGGTATGAAAGACCAGAAGTTAACATGTAGACGGACGGACAAAATCATTATTTTACATTTAAAAATTCTGAAAATCACTATTCTTCATGGTATTAGATGGAAAAATTGTTATGACTTGCAAAAATTAGTTTCGCCAATTCATAATTTAGAATTTTGGTCAAATGTTGGTCCATATAGAAGTCAAACGGACTATACGTGGTAAACACAGGTAGCCAACACGGTGGGGATACTGTAATTCTTTACCCAAAAGTAACCACAAAAAATTAGTATACTATTTTTTATCTCAATGTATAATATAGAAAAAGTCCCGAACTACCATCTTTTATGCAGAAAATCTGGTGGGCCGAGATCGCGCAAATCAACTTTACACCTTTTAAACCCAGGTTAAATACGATGCTCTACTTAAATAACTGATTGCAATCTATAGAAAACATTTTTTCCTGTCACCCACGATCTTAGTCTTTTCAGACATACCAACAATTTAGTTCATATTAACTTTACAATTTAGAAACTGGAAGGAACTTCTGCAACGGCCGTTTTTTGTTTATTGGCTTTCGAATAATCAGATAGCTTGTTACAACTAAACTGTAGAGTCAGGCTATCTGATTGGTCGAAAGCTTATAAACAAAATTGACCTCTAGTAGACAGCCATTGGTGGAGGGTGGGGTACGATTTGGTCCGGAGTAATTCGAAGTAAATAACAAGCAAGACAGATCTCGGTTCTATATGTTCATCTCGTCAAACGCTCATGTAACGATTTCCAGCAAACTGAAGTGACATAGTAAAAGTGACATGAGTAATACTATCAGCCGCAAAACCATGTTGTTTACAACTATGTACAATCAAATACACGATCTGATACCTACCAATTAAAGGAGTTGTAAGCTCTTTCTCCACATCGATCCATACACTCTAAGATAACCTTCTGCCATGAGTGATTCCTGTAAAACAAGTGTAGTTAGTATTTAACATGCGGGTTCAAACAGGGTGCGAATATGATTGGGACGAAACGGCCACAGACGCGAAAGCTAATGTCATGAAGAAGAATCAATCGAAACTCGACAATACAAATCACGCTTTTCTTACACTTTCTTACACTATCTGTAAATTTTTAACCCGAACCTCTAAATAATGAAAAAGAGCAAATCTCTAATCAAATGTGAATATGCTAAAATCACTTATGATTCTATTTCCGTTGCCATTTTCAGATCTTATGCACGTTTGCGGCTGTCGAAAGTCTCAAGGAGAAAAGAGCTGTATAAAATGCTTGGCATCTTTTTGAAATGCCTCGGCCCAAAAAACCTGGCGAGATTCACGTGCAAGACACGCATATCTGTAAATTCAACGCTCGGAGTTGTATCTGTGATATATACTTTTGAAATACTGTTCTCTGATTGGCCGATTCGCTTCAAGCGTGGTCTAAAGACAGTTACAAAACATCGCGAAAATGATATTCATTACATATCCCATTCTAATTCATTCTAAATCGCTTACTCAACGCTCCAACGATCCATTCATTCAATCCAAACATTCTCCCCAGCTGTCTGTAACTTACCGCTAAATGGGCTTACACGTTTTCACGCCATTTTTTTTTAACTTTAAAGAAATAGCATTACGGAAAGTCATTGCGATAAAATCAAGTTCTTTTCAAAACATTGTGTCAAAATTAAGGAACGTACTTGACAGCACTTGGTTGACCTTGTATTACATAAACACAATCCGTTTCTTGCTCAACAGTCATTTTCCACAATGTCGCTCTACATTGCGTCATCGATCAGCTTTGGCGTCATGATCAGTTATTTGGAAACACTATGGCTTCAGTTTAAAAAGAACGTGGTAAAATTGACAAAGTGAATGTTTGGGCTTGAATTAGAAATTAAGTAAAATAAGTGGGATGAGTCAGTTTGAATGAATTTTAAGGGATTTCACGCATTATTTAGTACATTCCTTTACTAAATATAAATATACATTCTCTCAGTAGATTTTCAATTACTCGCGAAGTCATCAGATGCATCAAAACTATTCAACTTACACATTTACATAGCTTTTTTTCTAAACGATTTGAATATAATTATTGAGCTTTTGCAGTGATATTGTGGAGTCATTGAGGCGTTTTAGAATGATATGAGTAAATGTTTGTAATGACTGAATGGAGCGCTGTGACGTAACGGCAAAAGTTGCCGGTCACGTCAAAATAGGCGATACGTAAACATTTGAAATAATTATATTCGCTACTAATATGCATTCACATATACAAATTTAGTATCAAATTAAAGATCTTTGAAAGTGGATTATTCTAATTTATCTGAAATTGATTTTACGCCAAAGAAAAGTATTATAATAGTCAAAAGAACCAAAAATATACACCAGAAATGACGCCGTCAGATGTAACAAAAAGCACTAGATCGTTTCACTAAAATTGCAATACCTTAAAGAATAATGGCGCTAGAGATACGAAAATTTGCCATGTTACGTGAATTACGCTAAATGGAATATTATGTAAGTCTTGTGCCTATTGGATGGTCCAAACAAAAGATGACAACCACGTTAGAAAAATGTCAGTAGCGTCAGATTGCTAAAAACGTCGTTTTTTCAATAGTCATTTTTTTTTCAAATGACATCAATTCGGTTTTTCTTCGTACTACATTAATAAGAAATTATATTTAAAATACATCTGAACTCGAATTTATGCAATTATATTTTTGTCGAAATTCGGCTTGATCTAATGAGGTTATAATTGAGTTTTCTCAGTCTTAAAATTGTCCCACTTTGTGTAAAAACGTCATAAAAATGCCAGTGAAATTTTTGATGCACATTTGTTCTTACAAACATCAACATATTCTTAATTCAACTTCATATTCAAAATATGTTTAGAATAAAAGCATTCGCCAATATCTCTTTAACTAACGGAAATATAGATCGTAAAGCTCGTCTTAAAATTGTCCCACTAACGCGTTTTTCGACGTTTGAACGTCAGGTCAATATATAAATATTGTCTAAAATAGTTCTCGTTCACAGAACCTGTCAAAATCTTGTGTAAAAGTTTAATTTCCATCCATTCAACCTTAATAAATTTTCACACCGATGTTTGATTGGAAACTTTTAAGGTTTTAATTTGAATCAAAGTCAGTTTCGTTTCGGTTCGGATTTTGCTTTTAATAGTTTCCGTCGCACTGCTCTCAAAAATTGATTGTATATTAAAGGTGATACAAATCATATTTCTGTAAAATGTAGTCATTTTTACTGTGACTAGATTGCATATTATTGTATATTTTACAAATGAGTGACTGAATATAAACCATTTTCGTCGCTTTTCGTCGTATTTTACTTGAAAATCATCAATTTTACGTTATAAATAAACAGGCTTCATTTTTTACAGTAGTGACCGTCAACTTTTGCCGTTACGTCTAAGTGAGTTATTTAGAATTATTTTGAATGGTTGTCAATCTGTCGATGTTCTTAATTGCACTGAAACGAGGGTATTTTGGCTTGGTCATAAGTCTACCAATTATTGTGAGCACAAAAGATCACTTATAGTCAAACCGCGGTATTAGAAAACGCGGGAAAATTTGGTATAGCCAGTAGTAGGGGTGGACTGAACTGAAATTTAACAACCGTGAGATTACGGTACTTAATCATAAATGTAATCACCTATATACTGAAAAAGTAAAGAAACACATCAAGAACACATCTTCTCCCATTCGATATTCAATGCTTTTTGTCGTTTCAATTTTAGTTTCTTCATGATGAAGTCGGTTTCGAAAGCATGTTACTTTTACGCTATGGCACATGACGTTTACATTTGTAATTCAAAGGATGGTATACATGCGAGTAGTTATGTGTTTCTGTGATCCTTCAGTATAGTAAAAAGACCGTGACAACAAAAAAATTTTGGTCCCGATTTCTGTATATTGAACTTGTCGAAAAGTGTTTATAAACATTCAGATAGCATGGTTTACCTATAAGTATGTGTAATTTTGATGTATAATTGTCAACCATTTTCGTAATTATTCTATTTTTCTATTATTGCTAGTATTATCAAATGAGTATGATATGATGGTGCCTACGCTCGACTGTTTAGTACATTACATAGGATAAAATGAATAAGTCGAAAATGGGGCACAATATGTACATAATTGCATTTACATTCTCCCTTCTTCTTAAATGTATAGGTTGCTCTTATGCATGTGATGATATTCCAAATTGAATACCTTAAGATATAGATATATTTAAAACAATTATCATTGATTTCGCACGACGAAGACGGCACGTCGACAGGAAACCCTTTATATTACCCTGATCGGTTCTTAAAGAAATATTACGCTTTTTACATCTTTGTATGCATACTTTTTTAAAGGGAGGTAATAAATATCTCTAATTCAGTTCATCTTGAACAAAATTAGAGATATTGGACTACCCCCTTTAATTTCACCCAAAACTCGCTCCTCCCGCTCATTCATTGCATTACAAAATCGTTCCATAATCACTGTCCTTGTCAATTTTACTATGTTGTTTACTGTATTACATCGTGATAATAACAGATGATTGATTTTGGAATGAAATTAAATAAGTTTGATAAGAGATTTTTGATCAATATTAAAATGAGATAAAACAGTATCGATGGTTCGACCGATGGAATATCCAAATTGTTTTCGTCGAGGGAAAAAATAGCCTATCGGGCTTCAACAGATCTAGATGGAACTCAGTTGAAATTAAATAATTGCACTTAAATTAATGTTTATAGATTGTCAAACCTATCAAACGTTCCAAAGCCGTGTGGTTATCCCCCATGGTGGAAGCACTTGTAACAGTTCAGTAAATATCGACATTTCTTTTATCAGCAAAACTAAAAAAGGAGGTACGTGTGAAAACTCATCATAATCAACAATATACCGAAAAATATCAAGGTACAGATAGAAACGTTTTGAATTTAACATTCATCTTAATCAAAGCCATTCGATGTCGCTCACTCAGCGTTCTATTCATCCGTTCTAAACACTCACTCAAACCAGTCAAAAAACGCTCAAAAATCACTTGAACATATACGATCATCAATTATATTAAAATAGGTAAAGCTAGAAACAAGACAGAATTTCCTGACAAAATTGTAAATATATCTAAATATAAAATATACTGAACGCAAAAAGTTTAGTCGCACTTTATATAACATCACTAAGAAGTCAACCAATATAACTTGACGAAAATTTCAAATTGGAATATATTTGCTATCCTATTGGCTGTAATATTGCCATAACTTTTTTAATTTAAATCACAGTCATACGTCTGAAGTGACATTAATGTGGATTTTACGTACTTGGTCAATAGATGCATGCAACAAAATGACTTAATTTTCTTTTTTGCCTCATTGGATTTCTCTAAATCCCAGTAAACATTAAACACTTTAATGTATCGCATTTTCGAAATAGAGCGAACTTTTGACATGCCGTAAATTAAATGGATACCACATGGACATAACGAAAATAAGGTGCATATCTGGGAGATAATGAAACTGACTAAAGCTTCTTCTTTTTTTATTGTCATATGGTTCATTGCAAATAATTATTGACGTGGTATGACCCACTTTAAATTTTACAGATTTTGTTAAACGACAATAAGAGGCCAGCCGAAC
The DNA here is from genome assembly GCA_948146395.1 of Fragum whitleyi. Taxonomy (NCBI): domain Eukaryota; kingdom Metazoa; phylum Mollusca; class Bivalvia; order Cardiida; family Cardiidae; genus Fragum; species Fragum whitleyi. Next base: position 4,866,180 of record OX411558.1, read on the forward strand.
GTCATGACGTTACGTTAAAAATGGGATGCTTTCATTATGCCAAATTTTCTGAATCGGTAAAAACATCACTGAGGATTAATCATATCTTATTTTTTATTATTGAAAACCGATTGAAAAGAACCTACTACTAAACAAGTTAAATTAACGCCCCCGTGCCGTCAAAAGAACGTTAGTGGTCGTTTAACCAAAAGAAGCATAATAACTCTATTTCTGAGGATAAAAAGAAACAGAAGATTTTTTTCCGTTCGTGATGAATAATATTCTGCAAAATTATCTCTGAGAAAAAAATTGATGCACTTTTTGTAAGTTGGGTGTAGAAAATTGCTGTAAAGTCGTCAGAAAGATCCCATACTCTTACCAACTTCTTTTTTATTGCGACAAAATACCCGAAAATGATGTTGATCGCAACAATTTTTTTGTGATTCAAATTGAAAGCAACGTCCCTTGATTAAAGGGTGTGACTTTTCCATTCTACGGTTCTGTTTAAAATCATGTCGTTACGGTTGACCAGTTTCGTCTAACATAACAAAATTTTGAAATCTGGAAGAAAAAATTGAACAGATCATATTTAATGTCATTTTTTTTGTGAAAGATGAATCACATCTTGAAATATATCCCAACGAAGAGAAAACGACTAATCCTTTTGCGCTCAGTATATATATCTATAGAAGTCGTTTGTATAATTTATTAAGGGAGGTAATAAACAAAATTAGCGATGTTTAGATAACTCACTTTAATTTCACCAAAAGCCCACTCATCACATTTGTTCAATTTATTCCAAAACCATTCCATGGTCATTCGCTTCGTCAATCTCACGATCTTATAAAACAATATACACTTAAACAAATTTCTTGATACTCACTCTTTTTTTTTTTGTGTGGGGGTGGTCGTGTGTGTGGGGGAGGGGGAATGCTTCGAAGTTATATTTCTCTTTGTGCCTGAAACGAGTAGTTATCGAATTGTGATAGGCATTTCATTCAGGTAGATTTTCAATTGATATCAATCCGAAAGAATTTGAGAAAAGCACGGATAGAAAATTCGTATTGGTAGAAACTTCAACCGATATCAATACAAAATGTATTGGGGAAATCAACAAATTCTAAGGAAATTCAAGGGAACCATTGGTTTTGATTAAGATAAATGTAGATTTCACGATGTTACTAACTGTATCTGTACTCTGCGGCATTAAGTGCAGAACTATTATTCTGTTACTTCGATGATAGGAATAATATTGTCTAATTGAAGCTGTGAAAATCTTTATTAGTACGTCGCCTGTGCACTTTAAATTGACACGAAATTGATGACCTCGACTTAGAAAATGTTATTCCAGAATATATTTTTTACCTTAAGGTAGTATACCCCTAATAGTTCTGTTACACTTCGAAACACATAATCTTCACCATGATAACCGAAGTTTCCTAATTAAAACCATTAGGAATCATAGCCTAACACTGTTAAAGTTCATTACTGCCGAAATGGTGTGGATCTATTACGGACCCACTACCTAAAAGATATATAAATATAAACTATAATTACATGTAATAGATTTCTGTACCTCGCGTACATTAAAACGCCCTGGATGCCACCAAAAGGGATATCAAAAGATTTTAAAAATCTAGTCATGCGAAAGCGGCCCCTCTAAGAATGTGAAATTGGAGATCTCTGGACATATAATAAAAAAACAAAATCCAGTTAAATGCATTTACTCAATATCAGCTTTAAATAGAACTTTGATACTAAAAAGTTTAAGTTAATTTTAGGTTTATAGTCTGTTTCTATGCCAGGCATATTCAACCGACTTCACACTTTAACCCCCGATCATTGAATTGCAAGACGGCTGGTAACAAACGGCGCTCATCGGCAGCCACAGCACTTTGACTTACATTCTCACAGGTACCCATTTATACACCTGGGTGGAGAGGATCAACATGGAGCTAATTTTTTGCTCAGAAAAAATTCCCGTGATCTGGCCGGGATTCGATCCCGGGACCTTTCGATTCCGAAGCCACCGTCCTAACCACTAGACCATGGACTCCACTATTGACGTCTTATAACTCACGTGCGACACGACGTGTAGGGGATTGCCTTTTATTCTGTAATCATATTGAATCTTGACCCTGACCTTAACCTTTGACCTTATTTCTCAAATTTTGGAGATAAAAATGACTGTACTTAGGGCCAACCTATTTCTGGCCCGAACCCTACCCGGGTAAAGACTGGTTCCACTGTCAACTACATGTATCAGACTAGCATTTTCTAGGCTATTTAACTAGTCGATATTGGGTCCAGTCTAAAACTGGTAGTTCGCTGTCTGAGAAGTGCTGAGAGATAAAGCGGACAACAATATTTTCAAAACTGAGCTCTGACGTAAGCGCTGAGTCCAGTACCATAGGTATATCGTGTTTAATTAAAGTGAATGATAGGAATTGAATATGATCCCTTAAATTCAGTTATGAAAGTACTTTTATGAGTAAACACTGCGATTTAAGACAAGCTATTACTCGTTTGAAAGGTAATTTGTTTCTTTTTTAATGTTGTTTAACCTGTTTTATCTATTTCGACAAAATGGCACGGGGATTTAACCATTAAAAGTTTCACGGCTCGTCGCGCGAAATCTACATATGTCCAATGTCAATAATTAAGTTTGGTAAATGTTTGTTTTAATTCTTGAATCATGTTGAACCCGTTACCTTAACATTGACCTTTGACATGTTTTCTAAAAACTCGATTTATCAAGTGATTAACTATTAAGACCTGAATATTTTCCCTTTTGTCTGTCTCTAAAATGGTACTTTATTAGCGACGTATTTTGACTTAGTGTGAAATAAAGATGTCATTTAACGTAATCGAATACAAAACGTCGCGAAAGAAAAATAAACCCGTTGAATATTTTTGATAACACGAGTGTTATTACACTAGTGCAATAACAATGCAAATGAGCAAGGAACGTATATCAACGTAATATTTTCTATGTGAAAATAACGTCATAACCATTTGCTGACGTCATTTCGCAAACAACATAATACTTTTGCGGAATAATTTGAATCGATGAATTTCTGGAATTCCCTCGATTTCTCACAAAAATTCAGATCATATTATAAATATAATATCCAATTTCTTCCAGCCTCTTTTTTTCTGTTTATTGATGACTCTTTTAATAATTTCGGTACTTAATGACCACTCAGGTAATATCCTCTAAGAGTACAATTGATTCGTGCCCTGAAGAACCAGTCTCTATTTTAACTCCGCTGTCGCCTAATCAAATATAGACTGTTCCTGCGGGATACTTACACGATATAATTAAGCATTGTGTTCTCACAGGTTAAAGCTACTCTTTCACTGTTTTTCATAGAAAAAATACAAGACTTGTTCTTAGATTTAGAAATGTGTGTATTTTTGGACAATTAAGAATGGCCCAAAGGCATTGACACTAAATACAACATTTTTTCAATATTTGTTCAACTTCATTTTTCGAAGGGACAAGATCAGTACCAGGAACCTAGTCTATTTATTTCCAGTCTATAAATTACGAAATTGTTACTTTCCGTGAATAATCTTTCTTTTTTGCTTGTAATTATATGAAGTTTTAAGCTATCAAATACTTTTACCTTTATCTTTGATTGAATAAGACAAGCATGTAGAATTCAGATGGATAAATAGTTGGCTCGAAATTGAAGAATGGTTTTTAAGGCGTTAGTAGATGCTTTATTTTTCGGAATGATTTTCGCTAAATTCAGGAATATCAGTCTTTCTTTCCATGCATTACCAGATTGAATCTTATCATTTTAAAGGCTTCAACATGATCAGGTCATTTCTTCTAATTGATTTTACGAAGATATTCAAAAATCACATTTTCCCGATTTGTGAAAGAGCAGCTTTAAATAAACTTTAATTATTGAACTCGATAATATTACATCAAAATGAACTCTTAGTTATTTACCCGTTTGTGTTAGATAACTTTTTGTGAGTATATCATTTGACAGAATATGTCATAAACATCATGAAAAGTGTCATGACCAAAATACCAATTTCTTCCTACAAAACATGGATAGGATAGGTAAATGACACTTATTATATGTACCAACATATCTTTTAACCGTCCGGCGAAAAGGGACACTCTTTGGATACGCAGTGTCGAATCTAGTCAGACTGCGCGGACTGTGCACTTTTCGGACTTCGCTCTTTCCCGAATCTAGAATGATCATTCGTCCAACCTGTTTAGGAATATTTCGTCGATGTTATTCTAAAACATCGTAACTGCAGCTTGATCAAAGCTGTAGTTACGAGGTTTTACAATAACAACGGCGATTTGAAATTAGATCTCTTGTTGACATGAACTGGAACTCATCTTTAATCAACTATCTATTTTACGAAGTTTCAAATAGTCATTTCTACCTCACCTGAGCACACAAAGTTGAGCTTTTGTGATCACCCTTTTTCCTTCGCGCGTCGTCCGTAGGAAGTCGGCAATAATTCTTTAAATTCTTCTCCTCAGTTATTTATACAGTCAATAACATCGTGAAATTGATAATGTGAATAATTTTATATGATTTTTGAATGAAATTGAATAAGTGCCATGAGTGATTTTTGACTGAAATCAATGGGTAGTTATCCAATATCGCTAATTTGTTCAGGATGAACGAAATAAGCGATATTTATTACCTCCCTTCATTACGCCGAGCGAGTGATTGAGAATGGTTTTGATTGAGATGTCTGATTGAGATGTCCTGGTTCTGGTCTATTTCTAACAGTAGACTAAAATAGAAATTCAGTACTGAAAATTCAATACAACCACGTAAGATTATTTCATTAATATCTGCCGTTCCTTAAGGAGGTGAAACTGTGTGTGAACGTTTGAAAATATCACTTCACGTTGTATGTAAGTTCACGCGCAAAGTGGGGCACGAATTTGCAAACGTTTCGCAAACATTTTCAATCTTGAATGCAGGGGTTGTCCCTTTTTCGTGAGATTAATATTATTATTTCTTTGTAAGTGTAATTTGATAATCATTAAATTATTTATTAATTTATATATATGCATGCATTTTACAATGCATTTCAATTTACGGCATTTTGTCAGAAACCAATTCAACCCAACAGGACCTTCAGTACTTTGATTGACATAGAATTGCGGGAAATATCTCGAGTCACGTGCCTTTCACGGATGAAGATATACCCTTTTCTCCCTCGTAAAACGGAGGGCGGTTTACGACTCGGAATACAAATTCGTCAATCAAGGGGACCTAACTGGAGGACTCATCGAGACTTCCTTAAGGCTTCCTTTTTCGAATATGAGTCGAGGCCGAGTGGGGGAATTGTTTTGGAATTGAGCCCAAAGAACGAAACACATTGGGGAAATTCAAATGGCAGCCCGGAAGTCGCGTGAGATGATGTAATAATCTAAAATTGACAGTAATATGCATGCACAGAAAGGGCATTCATGTGAACGGAGTTATTATGTTCACGCGATAAGCGCGATATTGTATATAAACACTGGATCAACCCATGTTATTGAAAACAGTGTTCATGTCGATTGGCTGTGTTTATTATACTGAAAAAACATGCAGTAGTTTATCGGAGTGGCGTAGTCGAGTGGGTAGGGACGACAGAATTTTGACCAAGCGGACCGAGTTCGATTCTGCATTGCGACATAAAAATTAACTTTTTCAATTTATACATTTAATGGCATAATTTTTTTTAAAAAAAAAATTGTTAAATGTTGTGCTAATTTTGAAAATTCTTCAAAGGCTTTTTGTATTCTTTGGATTGAATAGATATATACTATATTTACTTCACCGTGGGGATGGATATAAAGGCCACTTCAGATAGAGCTTTGTAACTGCAATTTGACTATTCGAAGATTCCAAATTAAAAAGATTTCACGCTGATAAACCGAATGCAATAGCCAAAACAATTGTAGACCAAAGGCGATTGTTTCATGATTCGATATTTTATCGCATAGAATCGATAAAGATTTTCTCCGAACGGTATAATCCTGTATGTTTAATCCTATGATACATATCTAAAATATAAAGAAACACATAGAAAAGAAATTTATCTGCGTGTATTTGATGATGTAAAAAGTTTAATTTTCTCGAATAAAACCAACATTAAAAAAAATGTGCCGATGATAGGATACGAACCGGGAGCGTTTTGGTAACAATCAGTCGATAGTCTAGCATGCGTATCCACTGAGCCATCGCAGTCATTTACACACATCACGGTATTTTAATTATATCATATCAGGTTCTGTACAGGAAGTTAACATATTCGATAAGTAACCTGCACTACCTATAGAAAATATCGATACAACCGTCTAAATGTTAACCTTATCGCGTGCAATTTATACCCACTGGTGGTAGTAAACAAACTTCACATTTACCGCTGCAATAATTAATTAACCATGAAATATCGTTATCCCATTTAGAAATGTGATAAACTCGTGCAAAATACTATATGGAACAAGAAATATTTTATGAACTCGAATCGTTGTGCACTATTTTCGACGCCATTTTGGAACCCAAGTAACACCGGCCTGACCCATGATCAGGGGCCAATTTCATCAAAACTTTTAAGACAAATTTTTGTCCTACCGATGTCTTTCGAAACAAGTACAACAACAATCACTTTACATAGGTATAAATATATTGGTGATACATGTTTTTTGTACTAAATATGTGGTAAGACATCGGTAAGACAAAAATACATCTTAAATGTTTTGATGAAACTGGCCCCAGGAGCGTCGAGGTTGAAAGGTTAAAATGACATCACTAGTGTCGAAACCGAGGTCGTTCTGATGGAAACCCGGTTAACTCGGGTCGAAACCGAGTCCGATATGAACTTACCCATTGAGTGCAGTTATTCTGTGTAATTAAAGAACTGGCAGGGCGGGACTTAGCCTTGACGTAATTTGGCGAGTTTACTTTTCAATAGTTTGGGTTCTTTCAAATTTTAGTCGGTTATCATCGTTAACGCGTGCAAATAACTGTATCCTAAAACCTAAAGGATTCACGTGCTTGGAGAGAGTGAACAAATTTCATCGTATGGTTACCAATACCTCGTAACTTCAGCTTAATTAAGCTGAAGTTACGAGGATTTGGTTACCAATATACGATTTTAGGTCTCGAGTTATTTATGTCCACTCTCTTTAAAAGAAGGTTATTTTATATAAAAGCTGATTTCCCTTAACCTTAAGTGCAACGACCCGTTATTTAGGCTCCGCCCTGCCAGGGCATAAATCATGGATAATAACATCGTGAAATTGTCAAGGTGAATAATTTTGGATTAATTTTGGATTGTAATGAATGAGTGTGATTAGTGAGTTTGGATTGAAACTAAAAAAGATAATCCATTGTTGCTAATTATGTAAAGCGAGCAATATTTATTACATGTACATTCTTTTAATAAAATTTCCATACAAGTTCTATAAATAGCTTCCTATTCTTTCGAGAACTAAACAGACGCATAACATTTCAATTATGTCAGTCAAATCACGCTTTTTTTCTAGATACAAATATATCTATTTTGAATGTAATTGTTAACCATCTTTTATGTAATTTTAAAAGCGTTTTTGAATGGTTTGGGTATTGTTTGGAATGAATAAGGTGGGCGCTGAGTAAGTGATTTAGAATAGTTTTGATTGAAATGCATGTCAATTTCACTATGTTATAGATCCGCAAGCAAAAGTGAGGTTCGAGAAACCGTTATATCCACTCATTTTTAATATAGATTTAATTGTTGATCTCTCACTCGCAATTGCTTGTCTACACTAACTGTATATACTATACACAGCGTTTATTTCGCATATAGAGACAACAAATGTAAATTAATTAACACAAAGCATTAAAACTAATATTGATCATACAAACAAGTTTGTCCAAATACGTCAAAATAGCAGCATGATTTTATCACATCGGGCGCATGATGTCATTTCGATGCCATTTTTAGCGATGAAAATATTAATTAGGACAGTCTAACGCACTAACGCATGTGTGTCGATATACTATATATTTTTTCTCCAGATATCCATGGACAAGTAATCTTTTTAAAAGTCCAGAATGAAAATGCATTTGTCAGAAAAAAGTGACTGGTTAAACATTGAGAAAAAATGCATTAAAACAATGGTCTCTACCCTTTGCTGTAAACTTCGGATGAATGATCCTTTGAATCATTTAAGCACAGTTCCAAAATTTGCCCTGAAATTTACTTATCCATGGACAAGTGGCATAGAAAAATATTCCAGTCCGCAAGTACAAAAGCATTCTCGGAAAAGTCGGCTATAGATTTCCCCGACCTGTCATAGGTCCATCTATGTCCAATCTCACAACGCTACCCTCGTCTTCTATACTCAGAACAAGAAGTTAAGCGCCACCAGTTTTTAGACAGAAAATTTTTAAAGGCAGGGAGTCTGCATTAATTCAAAATAACAGAGATAGTCCGGCAGATATCTAGCTTGACCCGGAAGTAGGGTTCAAAGTTTTTTTCTTGACTGATTCTCATAGCCAAGACCTTCCCTAACCAGAATCTGGCTGATGACTTCCTGTCATCATTGAGCATTTTGAGAAAACCGAGATGGCAGCCAGGATTATCGCTTTTTACGCCAACAGCTCGGTTGATCACTATGATGACCTTTTTAATGGGTGTTTGTGTATTATTTGCTGTTAAAGTTCGTGATTTAAATTGTTTGGCATAATTAATGCATATTTTGACATTAGAAATTAGCATAGTAATCAAGGTGGCAGCCAAATCGAATTATCAAATGGCATTTTAAAGTATTTCTTGACCCATGTGACATAAGAATTTCAGGAAAGGGTTAAAGGGCTTATTTAGTAAACATTTAAAAGTGGTTTTATGCCTTCTAAAGATCAGGCTAGTGACAACTCTCATCTGTTGTTACATTAATTCTTTATTTGAGGATGGCAGCCAGGAAAGAGAAGATTCTCAGTTAATTGTGTTTTAATAAGGAATGTAGAAAAATATCGCCAACATTACATTTATTACGTTAATGGTTTCGAGGTCAATTACAAATGTGTTTTTAAAATTGATGCCTTAAATGACGGAACGCATAAGAGATGGCAGCCAAGAATATACCTGAAAGAAAGTAAGAGGTTGCCAATTTATATTGGAAATTGGTTCATTTTTACCAAAGAAAATACAAGTCATCATTTTGAATTTAAAAAAAGTTGCATATGCATTATATAAAGTATAATTGTTTTCTAAGATGTCAGCCGATATTACATTAATATCGTGTTTCCGTTGTTTTAAATGTTTTGACAATTCAAAATTTCGGAATTCACAGTGACTAAACTGGCGATGTATGCACGAATCTCACATCCTCGAAATGGCAGTAGATCTATTCAAATCATGGCCAAAAGTTGGTGATTCAGTGCGGGTATAGAGGGGAAAAGTCTTTAAAAGTGTTTGTTCAAAAACACCCTCTTGTCTATTCTTATCTTCATTTTGATGGTATTTGATGTATGGCGATTTGGCAACAGTATTGTGGCTTTGCTGTACGGCTATAATTGTTTTCATATTAGCGCACAGAGTGAATAAAATGCTGATTTATGATTGAACCTCACATCCTCAAAATCACAGCTTTTTTTATTCAAATCATCACCAAAAGTTGGTGATTCAGTGCGGATATAGCACCGAAATGTTGTAAAAAGTTTTTGTTCAAAAGCGCCCTTTTGTCTGCCCTTATCTTTAAGTTTTGGCTTTTGAAATACGACCATTTGGTAATAGTATTGTAGCTTTACTGTGCAGCTATAATTGTTTTCACCTTTTCTGTTCATTTTAAAATAATCATCTAAGATTAATTATCAAAGGGGCTGGCTAACACAATCGTGAGCAAATTGAGGAAATGGAAAATGTGACAATAATGATAATGATAATTCAAAAAATATTTATAATGTCCAATTCAAAAGAATTTAAACAAGTAGTAAACTAAAAATACAACATTTATTTATAGTGTGACCGTTTTTGTCAGTTTAATACTCAATTTTACACTCACACACAATATAAATGCACCACATGATATTTTTGTATATTTATTCAATGTACTGGAGCTTCAGACTTCAATAATAAAACCATTTACTACACAATAATACATGTATGGCTGTCACCCCAGAAATATATATAGTCATCGTCATAGGGCAGTTGGTAGCGCATCGGACTGTCATTCTAGAGGTCCCGGGTTCGATCCCCGACTATTTATCTCTCACCAAATGGTTGATAATCGTAGACCTATGTGAGATAGCAGCTGGAGCCTAGGAAAGGAAGTGATGGTAGTACTGGTGAGAGAAATACCAGGAATCCATTGTTACTCTAGCCTCCGCGATATAACTGAAAAATCGCTGAAAGCGGCGTAAAACTCCATTAAATCAATCGATCAGAAATATAAAGGTTTCTGAACTATACGTTTAAGAAAAAAGTTAGAAATCATTAGTCTTATACTCTTATTTGCAATAAGGGTTCGGAAACCTTTGCCACCATTCAATTTAGTTATCATTACCGCTTACTCAGTACAATTCATTGGTAACCAGTTTGTGTAACAGTTGTCGTAGTCCGGACAGTTGATTCGAGCATATGCTAGCGCTCATCATTTTTATGTCTACATCCTACTATTAACGCCTCTGGTTGACCTATACATGTCGCTTTATGTTCAAATCATATTGAATACTAGTAACAAATGGTTACTAACATTATCTTGAAAGTCACGAAAAATTATATTGAACACGAGTCTCAGTAAATACCTCACCGTACATATATTGAGATCACTTCAATGCTTTATGCTTGAAATGAATGCGATCTACACTATTATAATATCATGCTTTTAGAAACCGTACTTTTATTGAGGCAAATTGATTTTTTTAAAAGAGACTTTAATGAGCAAGCTAAAGGGTCCTTTTAAAACTCAGTGGTCATTTTAAAACCACATATTAATTACAAATATAAAAACATGCTTTGTCAACAAGTTCCTAGCGATGTCGCATTAGTTTGATTTTAACTGGAAGGAAAAAAACAAAGAGGCTGCCATCTTCAAAATAAGATGTGTTAATACTTTACATCTGAACATATACTCAGTTCCATAAGAAAGTGTGTGCACTTCTACTTTTTTTATTTTCTTTTTTTTACGAATATGAAGGATCGCTTCCTTGTGAAACTATTGTCGTGTTTTAGGTATGACTCTTCTGAAACGAGGCATAAAATACGATTTCGATAAGTTGCGAAAAACTGCGGACTTTTGGTCAGCACATGCAATAATCAGTTTTGTCCATCTGAAATTTCCTTTCTTTACTAAAAGATATTTGCTCAAATAGCATTTCCGAGTTTGCATAGGGGCTCCCTAACTGTTCCAAACATAAGTTTGGTTTTACATATAGACGTAACATTTACGTTAACGCTGGAAATCTCTACGCTGATTGGCCAGTAACGTCAGATCAAACAGTGCAATAGCGCTCTACATTATTTATTGGTACTCAAAAGAGTACTTTAAAGTGAAAACATAAGATTTCTATTGGAACATGACTGCTTATTTCATCTTGTGGGGAGTTTTCTTCGCATGGGGTTTAATTTTGCCCAACCACAAAATTTGCTGGTAAAACTTCGCTGTTGCATGGCGTACAATTGACATTCATATGTGAATTTATTGCAAGGTAGGACACAATAATCAAACTGAATGTAATCCCAGAATAATTATTCATCAACTTTAGGATGTACAGGCAAATTGCGCAAAAGCATAGGTTCTTTTCTAGCCAAAGATCATTGGGTGTAGTGTGCTTGGTTTTGAGAAGAACTCATGGTTAATAGGTTCGAGCTGTGTCATGCAAAATTTAGCAATGGTAAATGGTGTAACTTCTGAGATATTTGAATTTTAAAAGTGCACACTTTCTTTTGGAACTGAGTATAGTTATCGAAAGTTGGAATTTTTAGCAAATGTGTTTTTGCTATAGGAAAAACAAATCATCGTATTCTCATCGTATTCTCATGCGTATTATTAAAGTACATGTATTTATAATTGACACAGATTGCCATCTCGACTGCCCAACTGGATTTCACTGTAAGGTCATTTCTTCTCTTACTTGCTCAGGTAGCAGATCAATAGCATAATATTTTCATATGAAGGTGTTTGTAGTCATGTAAGATTTAAATTGATTAACTTATCTCAAGAAAAACATTTTACTTGTATTTTCAAAAATGATTACAAAAGACATATACACCTTTATTTACACTACTAATCAAGCAGTCTTTTCCATTTGACAGCCATCTTGACAACTATACTTTATTCTTATTTTCATTTAAGGTGTTCATTACACCAGGACTTTAATTTAGCATATTGTCAAGTAAATTAAGTAAAACAAATTAGATGAATTGTTAAATCATAGTAGCAAGTTCATGCATGTTTTTAGTGGTCTTGGCTGCCACCTCGACTTTTTTCAAACTATTCTATGGTGGAAATGCACTATCATCCAGATTCTTAAAAGGCTTTGCTTTAGCTACTAGAAAAATAGTTTACTGTAAAATACTTTGCAGACTTGAAGCATGAAAAAAATCTTGTGTTTCCTGGCTGCCATCTTCAAATTGAGGATTTTCTTAACACTAGATGAGAGGTGTAACTAGTCAGATAGTTTGAGGCTTTAAACAAGCCTACAAAATTTTATTTAGAAAACTCATTTCTAATGTTCTTACATTTCGCATGGCTCGAAAATTACTTTAATAATATTCTATTATGCGATCTGGCTGCCATCTTAATTGCCATACTCATATCTAATGTCATATTATGCTTTTATTTTGTTACATAGCTTCAGGTCAATATCTTAACAATAAAATCACCACTCAATTCGGTTTTATATTTCAAAGAGAGTGATATACGGAGCTGTTGGCTTGACTTTTGATAGTCCTGGCTGCCATCTCGAATTTTTCAAAATGCTCAACGATGACAAGATGTCATCAACCAGATTCTGGTTGGGGAAGGCATTGGCTACAAGAATCAGTCAAGAAAAAAACTTTGAACCCTACTTCCAGGTTCAGCTAAAATATGCCATATTTCTGCCGGACTAAGATGTAAATATTGAGTTCCAATGTTGAAAATGGTATGTTGACTTAACAATTTCACAACAATACAAGGGTGGTGATAAATTTTATTGACTTTGGTTTAAGAAGTCAGATAACACAAATGCGATTAATTCCAGTCACATCTTAGTCAGTAGCGTGTGTAAGATCCGTGAGCATTCATCACTTCGCGCACCCTCCTCGGCATGCCACGAATCAGCCTCTGGATGATGTGTTGAGGGATTTGCTGCCACTCCTGGTGCAGTGCTGCTTCTAACTCAACCAATTTTGTACAGGAGGCTCTCTCCGATGTTACGGCGCCCTAAAATGTCCCACGGGTGCTCGATGGGGTTAAGATCGGGACTACAAGCCGGCCATGGAATGGTGGTGATGGCTTCACGTTGCATAACGCCACGACTCTTGCTCTGTGGGGTCTGGCGTTATCATCCATGTACACTGGTCTTGTTCGAAGAAGGTGATTGTCAAACTGTGGAATTACCACAGGAAAAGGTTGTTATCGCGATATTTATCGCTAGTCAATGTTCCTGGAACTGTCACTAGGTCCAGTTTACAGTCGTAGGAGGCACAATCCCATATCATAACGGAGCCACCGCCACCCTGATAGGTTGGTTGGACGTACTTTGGTGCAAATCGGGTGTTAGATTGTCTCCAAACACGAATTCGGCCATCGGTGACATGCAACAACATCCTGCACTCATCTGACCAATGAATCCGACGCCATGATGCTAAGTTCCAACGTGTCCTCGCTCTACACCATATTAGACGTTCATTGATGTGTCTCTGTTGTAACTTTGGACGTTTGAGGGGTCTTCGTGCCTTATACCCAGCCATCCGAAGTCGATTTCGCACTGTTGAAATAGAGACCCGTCTGTGTGTATTCCAGTTGACCCTTAGTACAGGCGCACTGGTGAAGGGCAGACGTCTGACGTGACGCAAAAGTGCTCTATCCTCTAGAATAGACGTTACTCTAGGGCGTCCAGATCTGACACGGTCCTTAACGTCGTTTGTCTGTGTGTGTTTTTGTACCAAACGTGTTATGACACTGTGGTCATACCCCAGCTGTCCGGCAATGGCTCTACAAGACATTCCAGAATCTCACATTCCAATTATTCGCCATCTTTCATTTGTAGACAATCTACGCCTAGCCATGACTGAGTTTCAAATCGAAATGTAAACAATTGCACGAGCTACACGACGTAAGTATCTCTGACAGAAAAGCTGATTTTCCACTTTGCACGAGCCCTGGCTTTACAGTCATTGCACGAGACTTGCTGAATATGCACGTGCATCCGAAACGTTTTTAATCAATAGCTACAAGGTCGTTCTAACCGTTTGACAACATAGATACGTTATTAAAGTTTTCGATAGAAATTTTATTAACTTCAAACTTAGTGGCGATTTACTTTATGTTCTGAGTATAGATGAGAGAAATTTTAAAATTTGCCACACCAAAGACAACAACGCCACAAACGCCAACAAGACCAGTTTTGAAAGCTTTATAAAATATCAAGATAAAGGAGAAACAAAAACAGTGATTAGGAAGAAATTTGAGGGGGTAGGCATAGAGGAAAGACGTAGGGGGGCGTGGTTGATTTCTCGAAAAATGTTTTCAAAAAGATGAAAACAAACTATGATGTTTTGTCCTTTAGGCATTCAAAGAACTTGAAAGGTATTTCTTTACTCTGAGAAAACTATTTCTCGAATATTGAACGCAAAAAAAAGCGTTGATAAAGTGATTTTATGTTGACTCATGGCGAGGTAGCAACCAGAAAGTAGTCCAGGCCATTTGTGCAAATAATCTTAGTGCAATATCAAAGTATGCAATATGAAAAAAATATTGCATACGTTCATCCCGTTCAAATACATAGAGATTATATCAAAGTATATCAAAGTAAATAATAATAATAATTATTGAAGGATTTTTTTATCGGATTTTTTACTCTTTTTTTCAATAAAAACAAAAAAATTAAGAAAATTGCATGATTTAAAGCCTGATATCCAATTTGTACAGTATTTTTAGCTAAAATATGTAGATAAATTTGCATTCATATTCTTATTCAGAAAATAAACTGACACTTGTTTGGAAAAATAATGAAAAAGATTGAATTAACAGAAATGTTCTTATTCTCTGTTTGTAAAGTAATTATTATAACCCAAATAATTTATTATATTCAATTTGATAGAAATGTTGAAGTCAGAAAATTTGAACACTCCTAACGGTATAGGTATATTTTATAAAAAGCGACAAAGAAGAGACAAAACAATTTGAAAAATATTGATAACTAACTATTCCTATGTTTACAAAGTATTTTTAGGCGCAAATTCTAGTAAGACTTTTTTTGTTTCCTTATTTCCGCAAATACATTTTACACTATTTTGTTTTCATATCAAACTGTCTATACTTATGCATGCCATTTTATATGTTTTTATTTCGAGGATGAACTATATGAGTTCAAGTAAAGATTCTGTTCTGTTTGTTTATTGGGTGATATGTGTGGAAAATGAATTCTATTTCGGTCGTTTGATCGAATGCTTAAAGTAAAGTGGCCAAAAGTGAAAGCGAATTAAAGACCGATTTGACCTAGAGCCGTTTTGACCTTGGGTTCTTTTTACATGCACCTAAATTATAAAAGTTTCCACTCTATTTTTTTTTGTTTTTTTAGCGTAAAGATATCAAAATTGCAGCGATTCACGTGAAATTTCCCACGACAATTTTTTGTTTGACAGCTTAAGTCGACAAAATAATCACAAAGATTTCTAAGGAGAGATCAACTTGAAGGCAAATTTGGTTTCATATATGGAGCAGGAATGCCCAAGAATGATATTCGAAGGGTGCCTTCTGATTTCATGTAATACGATCGTTGTATTTCATTTAATCACCTTTGTTTACATATTTTGTTGTTGTGAAAGAAGGCTGCCATGTTTCCCTGACACGTGTTCCCTGAAAGTGAACACGTGTCTTTGAACGCTGAAATATCTTTTCTAAAACTGTGCCTCGTTGATTGTACTCTGGATATTCAAATTGACGTCTGCACGTTTTTACCCAAAATGCATCGGTACATTCTTCAACTCGATGTAATTGCGAAAGTGCAGTGTGGAACTCTATCTACATCAATGAAAAAAATGCAAGTATTTCCACCAAAAACACATTCCTTCTCCCTTTTAAACACATTTCATAACATATTCAGCTGACCATGCATCATTAACCCATTCCCTCACAGCAATATTTTAGACTAGTCCAAATTGAAAGAAGTTGCAGATGACAAATTCAAGATGTTTGAATTTTGATTTGTCTTGTCTTTTAGGCCAGAAAATATTGTGGATAATGAAGAAATTGCTTGATAAAAGCAATTTCTTCATTTTTCACAATGTTCTTCAAAGGTATCCACTTGAGAGGCGTAAAAATGAGTGATTGTGTGGTAAAGGGTTAAAGCCTTAGATTTGCATATCATATTTTAGCCAAAATTACGAATGGCATCCATTTATATTTACCATAAACGCTTAATAGTATAGGTAGCTCTTTTGAATGTGATCAAAATCCAAATTTCAAGTGAATACCTTAAGAAATAGGACAGAAAGGCCCCTATAGAAAAACTATCAAATATTTCGCATGACAGAGACGACCACGCCGACAATGCTAGGGAAACATTTATTTTACCATGACAACCCAGAAATAACAGCGGGCTACAGCTACAGTTAAAACATCTTCTCGATTAGAAGACATTCTAAATCACTCACTCAGTGATCCATCCATTCATTCCAAACACTCACTCAAAACATCCAAAAACACTCCGAAATCACTTAAGAGATAAGATCAACATCTTCATCTAAAGTGAATTAATATAGAAAAACGGCTATTTAACTGAAATAATTGGAATTATGAGTGTCGGATCGGTTCTTCAAGTAAATGGAGTTATTTATAGAATTTGTATGCATTCTTTATTAAAGGGAGATAATAAATATCGCTAATTTTGTTCATCATGAACTAAATTAGAGATGTTGGACTACCTCCCTTTAATTTCACCCAAAACTCGCTCCTCCCGCTCATTCAATTTCTTTGCAATATCGTTCCATAATCAATTTCACAAAAATTGCTTTCTGTAATCACATCGCGAAATTGACAATTGATTGATTCTGAGATGAAATTGGGTAAGCTTGATGAGCGATTTTTGATCGATCTTAAAATGTGGCAAAACAGTATCGCATTCGAAAAATCGCTCGGACTTTTCCGTAAACTGGAAAGTACCTCGGACGTAAGTGTAGTAATTTTTGGTCATTTTTAGGTAATTCGGTTCCTGGTGGTAATTCGGTTCATACGCTTGAAGAATAGTATATTCCTTTAAAGTTTTCCAAGCGTCTGTAAAGATCATTTTAGCATGTTATAATCTGAAATCAAAACGCAGTAAGCCACTGCGTTTGGTTTCAAATAGTAATATGTCCAATTTTTACCTTACGCTGACTTTATTTTTCGCAACGTCATCCTCAGTTTTGTTTGTGACGTCACATAAACCAACGTGTGAAATGACGCGCTTTCATGTCTGCGCCCGTGTTATTCCTGAGGTCTATTCCGTAGAATCGCCGAGGGTTCCCGATTGACAGTATCGATGATTTCGACCCTTGAAATATCCGAATTGTTTTCGTCCAGTGAAGCAATTAGTCTACCGGGCCTCAAAATATCTAGGTGGGACTCAGTTGAAATTAAATGATTGTACTTAAACTGTAATGGTTATACCTTTTCGAATCTATCAAATACTCCAAAGCCGTGCGGTACAGTTAAGGTAGCAATGGACACATTGCGTCATTTTTAT
Organism: Fragum whitleyi; assembly: GCA_948146395.1. Lineage (NCBI taxonomy): Eukaryota > Metazoa > Mollusca > Bivalvia > Cardiida > Cardiidae > Fragum > Fragum whitleyi. The sequence continues at coordinate 4,884,059 of OX411558.1, forward strand.
CCGCCCAGTGAACTTTTTTGTTCACATATGGTGCAGATTATCATTGTATAGACATTATATCAAAATTCTAAGGTACCTTTCCATGCTCGTTTTCATGCTAGAGTTGTCTGCCCTTGAGTGGTACTGGCCATTTTTCGGCAAAATGTTTATATTCGTTTTAGGTTTATTATGAACTCAGTACCAGCTGATAGCTATAAAACACTTACATGTTGAAAAACTTTATACATGTACACAATGGCTGTTGCAAAATAAATTTCTCTTTGATCAATTGCATTTGCACAGTGTCCCTTCAAAAGTTAGAAGTGCGCCATTCTTTGTAATTGTAAGGGGAAAAAATGCCAACAAAAAACTATTATTTGAAGAAATTACCCAGTGAATTTTTCTTATTTTCCGATATGTCTAAGACACAAATTTTTCCTTTAGATGGTAAAAATTTCAGAATACCTTTCCATGCAAATAAGAAAGTTTTTCGTTATTTTATAGTGACCCTTCATAATTGAATGGCAGTTAAAATGTATTTTTTTTGTCATTCAACTGATTTTTAATGTTTAAAAAGAGCTAGGTTATGACTTTTTACCATCATTATTCTACGTAATTTCCATTAGCAAAGTCTTATGAAAACCGGCCCTTTAAAACAACGCGCAAAAAGGGCCGTAAAATAAACAAAAACCCACTTCCGGTTTATAGAGTCGGGAGGCGACTGTCCATTGCCACCTTAAGATCATCGTGGATTTGACATGTTGATTGATTTTGGAATGATTTTGGAATGAAGTTGAATGAGTGAGTTTTGAATGAATTTAACGGGAGGTAGCCCAATATCGCAAATTTAATTCAGGATGAACAAATTTAGCTATATTTATTACCTCCCTTTAAAAATATGCATATATAATCTATAGATGGCTTCCTATTTCTTCAAGATCTAGTCAGACGCTAATAATTTCAATTAATTCAGTGAAATCCCGATTTTTTTCCTGGCTTTTTTCTTTGTTTTGAACGAAGTTGTTGTTATATTTTTTCGGTGATTTGGAGCGTTTTTAATAGTTTTGGTGATTTTTGGAATTAATGAATTGAGTGCTGAGTGAGCGAATGAGAATATTTTTGATTGAGATGAATGTCAATTTCTCGATGTTGTTAACTGTAGTCCCCCATGGTAGAGCACCAAACGCTTTTGTAAGGATCGCCATTTCTTTCATCAGCAAATCTTGAAAAAGAAGATTCGTGTGAAAACTCGTCATTATAAACAATACGCCGATAAACATCAAACTACAGTACAGTGAACAACATCGTAAAATTGACAAGATGAATGATTTTGGGAAGATTTAGGAAAGAAATTGAATGAGTGTGTAGAGCGAGTTTTGAGTGAATATAATCGGAGGTAATCCAATATCGCAAATTTTGTTCTGGATGAATAAAATATGCGATGATGATTACCTCCCTTCAATAAAATATCCATACATGTTCTATATAGCTTCCTATTTCTTCAAAAGCCTATTAGAAATTTGTGAGATTGACACTTATCTGAATCGAAAACCGCTCACTCAGCACTCCATACAATAATCCAAAACATACACTCAAACAATTAAAAAAAACACACGCTCCAATACCACTCAAAAAGATACGATCAACGACTAGATATATATACAAAATGTCGTATTAGGCGAACTGTTATTGTTTTTCGACGTTATATCATTCGACGAAATGTATCGACGAATTGTCATTCGACGAAATGTCGTGCACCGATACAAAATAGATATAGCCAGACAAAATCGCAATTTTATTATCAAAATGATTGTTTCTCGATGCAATAGGAAGCTATTTATAGAACTCGTTTAAATATTTCATTAAAAAGGGGTTTTAAATATCGCTAATTTTGTTCGTCCTGACCAAAATTAACGATGTCTTGATTACCTCCATTTTATTTCACTAAGAGCCCACTCACCACATTCGTTCAATTTCATTCCAAAAGCATTTCAAAGTATTTAGACCTTGTCAATTTCTCGATCTAATTAACTGTATACTCTAAAGCAAAGTTCTAAATACCATCTAGTTTTTTTGCTAAGAAGTGATATCTCTCTTGCTACATGTACGTGAAACGAGCAGTTATCGAATTGTTATAGACATCTCATTCGGGTAGATTTTACAGTTAGTAACATTGTGGAATTGACAATCATTCCGATCAAAACCATTCTAAATTGCTCACTCAGCGCTCCATTCATTCATTCCAAACACTCTCTCAAACCATTCAAAAACGCTCCAAGACTCACTGAAAAACATATAACAACAACTTCGTTCAAAATAAAAATAGCTGAGACAAAAATCGGGATTTTACTTAATTTATTGAATCTGTGCGCGTCTGATTAGATCTTGAACAAATAGGAAGCTATTTATAGAACATATATGCAATTTTTTTAAAGGGAGGTAATTAATATTGCTAATCTTGTTCATCCTGAACAAAATTTGCGATATTGGATTACCTCCCATTAAATTCAATTAAAATTCGCTCCACACACTCATTCAATTTTATTCCTATATTATTCCAAATTCATTTACATTGTCAATTTCACGATGTTGTTAGCTGTAACTAATATCAATCCGAAAGAAAATGAGGGGAGCAAGGATAGATATTAACATTTTTGTAGAAACCAATATCAATACGAATAGTATTGAGGAAATCAACATTTTTAGGTAATTCAAGGGAACCTCTTATACCAAAGTAAGCATTGATCACACCGTACAACCGGTCGTGGCGATGACATGTGATAGACAACCACGACAGCATCGGAACATTATGCCGCGGAGACGGTAGGTCAAATAAATTTATTCGTTTAAATAAACGATTGAAGCTCTGGTATTCTAAAGCAGATAAATGATCGTGCAAGTGTTCTGCGCTTCTATAGAATAAATCTTTACTCATATCCCTCCCAAATAATTTGAATTTGAATCGGGGTTTTAACAATCTCTCAGTTATATCGCGACGACTGGAGCACCTAACGATGGATTCCTGGTATTTCTCACACCAGTACTACCACCACATCCCTTTCCTAGCCTCCAGTTGCTATTCCACATAGGTTTACGATTATCTACCCATTGGTGGAAGACAAATGTCGGAAAGGATAAGTGCCGCGGCCGGGGATCGAACCCGTGCGAATATACTTGACCTACTTTCTTAGATTTTGAAAAAAAATACTGTATTTAAGGCAAACTTATATCTGGCCCGAACCCTACCCGGGTGTAGACTGGTCCCACTGTCAACTATTAGAATAGCCTTTTCTAGGCTATTTAACTAGTCGATATTGAGTCCAGTCTAAAACTGGTAGCCCGCTGTCTGAGAAATACTTAGAGATCAAGCGGGCAACAATGCTCCCCCAAGGGCCAGAAATAAATTGGTCTTATGTAAATAATAAAGTTTGGTAAATTATTGTCTTTTATTCTAGCATCCCGTTGAACCCGTTACCTTAACATTGACCTCTGACCTGTTTTCTAAAAGCTCGATTTATCAAGTGATAAACTATTAAGACCCGAATATGTTCCCTTTTATCTGTCTAGAAAGTGGAATTTCATTAGCAACGTATTTTAGTGTGAAATAAAGATGTCATTTAACGTAATCGAATACAAAACTTTATAATACGACATACGTCGCGAAAGTAAAATAAACCCATTGAATATTTTTGATTTTACACGAGCGTTTTTACACTAGTGCAATAACTATGCAAATCAGCAAGGAAAGTATATCAACGTTATTTTTTCTTTGTGAAAATAACGTCATAACCACTTGCTGACGTCATTTCGCAAACGGCATTATATGTTTCGCTGAATAACTGAAATCGATCAAATTTTGGAATTTCCTCGATTTCTCTCAATAATTCAGGTCATATTATAAATAGGGTCTTAAATTTCTTCTCATAAAATACAGAATTTATTAAACTCGTCATCTAAAACAAATAAAAACTCGACGCAGCCTCGTTTTTCTGTTTATTGAGGACTCTTTTAATACTATTCGGTACTTGATGACCACTCATCTAATATCCTCTAAAAATTCAATTGATTCGTACCCTAAAGAACCAGTCTTCATTTTAACTTCTCTGTCGCCTCGACAAATATAGACTGTTTCTGCGGGGTACTTATATGATATAATTAAGCACTTTGTTCTCACATGTGAAATCAAAGCGCTAAAGGTGCTGAAGGCCTGCTTTATAAAGAGGCAAGGTGACATTTGATGGCATGCACTCCATTAGCAAGACTTTTTAGGCGAGGGGAAACAAGGGTTCCATTTACCTATAGGGCTAGTAAGCCACATTCCGAACTTACTTCACTCACTATATAGCGCTGAGTCCACCAAAAATAACTAATTCCCAAGGTATAGATTACTACGCCCGATACCGCTTTGCAGACAGGCGCAACTCGCATTTTGATAATGTATGTTGAGTTGATTGGTTTGCTACTAGTCAGTCATTTTATCCATTCGATCATTCCGTCTAACAATCGTAGTAATGCTGTTTTCTAGGGGCACAAGCTCGTCGGCTCTTTCTTTTTCAATGGATTGAATTCCATAAAGAAGTTGTATTTGACTGCGGGACCACAAGAAATTGATAGAGTCAATTTCTCCCTTTCCCACAATATGGTCCACCATATACTCATACCCTATTATTTGTCTATTTTCTACCTTAGATATATATCAAATTACACTCATGTTGATTAATTGTCTGCAACATGTTCCAAGTTGGCCCAGTCTAAAATTTTGTCATCTGTTTAAGGGTTTAAGGATGGGACGAGTCTTTAATTTTTTTTTTCTTATTTAGATTGATCCATTACAAGACAACAAATGTTTAGACAGGTCCAAATTGTAAAGGGTTGCAGATTGCATATGATATGTGGACAAATTAGTAAAATTTGTAGCAGAAAAGGTTGATAATATTAGGGAGAAAGGAGAAAGTGTTAGTAAGCAGCATTTTTTTTCTTTTTCATCTTTTAGCAAGGTCATCCGTCAAGATCAAATATAAATGATAGGTACCTTTAACACAGAAGTGATTTTGGCAATGATATGTAATACAATATCTGGTATTCATGAAGACTAACAAGGTGCATAATTAAGGTAATATTCCAGAAAATTGACCTCGTGTGTTGTATCATCTATTCAGTTCCCTCGCCTTCAGTACTATCAGTACTTTGATTTTAGCACAGCGTAGTGATATGCAAGTACTGCGTATAACAAACAAAGCAATTCGTGTCGCACAAAAGTTGATGACGTATACTAGACCTATTTTTGGCGCGTGCGTGAGTACAAAAAAGCTACGTAGTACACACGTTGTTCGGGTTTTGACTCGATAACCTTTTTCCTAGGCAATTTCTAGGATACAGGATCGTTTCCTATGGCCTGCTAAACCAGGCCAAAAAACTCTAATTATTGAACACGACAAAGTTAAATGGAAATGACCTCTTAGTTTTCTACTCGTTTATGTTAGATGACTTATTGTGATTTTATTCTTTGACAAAATATGTCAAAAACAGCATGAAAAGGTTCATGACAAAAATACCAATTTCTTCCTACCATAATACAGTTAGTTACTTCGTGAAATTGACATTCATCTCGATCAAAACCATTCTAAATCGCTCAACTCAGCGCTCAATTCACTCATTCCAAACACTCACTCAAACCATTCAAAAACGCTAAAAATGACTAAAAAATATGAGATCTACAACTACCTTTAAAATTATTAAAACAATAACCAAGTTGCGGTTTCACTGATATAATTGAAATTTTAAGCGTTTGGTTGGTTCTTGAAGAAAACGGAAGCTATTAAAGAACTTCTTTGCACATTTTATTAAAAGGAGGCAATACATATCGCAAATTTTGTTCATCCAGAACAAAATTTTCGATAATGGATTACCTCCCATGAAATTCACTCAAAACTCGCTCCACACACTCATTCAATTTCATTCCAAAATCATTCAAAAATCACTCACCTTGTCAATTTCACGATGTTGTTATCTGTATGGATATGAAAGGTGAATGACATGTTTTGTCTTCAAGTACATCGCCAGTTGGCTTATATAAATAGTTACATCGTGAAATTGAAAATCATATTAAAAAAACACTCCTCCCTTCAAAACACTCATTCAAACCAATCAAAACGCTCCAAAATCACCAAAAAAGATAAGACCAACAACTACATTCAAAATGAATATAGAAAGAACACAATACGATTTTAGTGTTATAATTGAAATTGTAAGCATCTAATTGGTTATTGAAGAAATATGAAGCTTTTCATAGAACAGGTATGAATATTTCATTCAAAGGAATTGATAAATTTATCACCTCTCTTTAATTGGATAACCATCCCACCCCTTTAAATTCAATCAAAACTCTATCATCACATTCATTCAATTTCATTCCAAAATCTTTTTAAAATCAGTCACCTTTTTAATTTCACGATTTTGATAACTGTATGTAACAAAATATTTGTATACCGTCAGTGCTAAAGTGGCCCTTTTAGGACTACGTAGAGTATCGATCCTAGTCAGACTGCGCGGACTGTGCACTTTTCGGACTTCGCTCATTCCCGAATCTAGATTGATCGCTTGTCCAATCTGTATAAGAATATTTGAAATACGACCTCTTGTTGACTTGTACTGGAACTGATCTGTTATTCAAATATCCATTTAATAGAGATACATAGAGGATACTCGTTTGTTTCAGTGTAAGATTGATTCATATTCATTGAGTGATCAACAAAGGTTATATTTTCACGAGTGGGAAGGATATAGCTTTTGTTGTTTACAAAATGAAATATTCATCGATCTTACTCGAAAAACAAACGATTATTCTATTTCTTTATTTCAAAAATGAGATACAAATTTTCAAGGACGTTTTTTTTGCAAAGCACGTCATTTCGCACGTGATTGCTATGCAATGTTCATTGTGACATCACTTATTTCGCCCCGCATAGATGACGTCAGGTAGGATGAAAAGCACAAAAGCAGGATATATTTTTTTTCATAATTTCACATGCTTTTGCGGAGTGATTATCAAACGATAATCTACCGTTTTTTTTTTTTCAGATAAACCACCGAAAAGCATTGAAGAAATAATGGTCGTTTTTTGCTCACCTGAACACAGTATGCTAAACGTGAGCTTTTGCTTCGTCTTCGTAGAAAGTCGTCAATAATTATTAACTTCTCCTCGGTAATGTATAGCCTTAAATTTCATAAACTTGGCAGAAATGTTCCCTTGGTAACCCTTCTCAAAATTTGGTGGGAATATTTTGATTTACCGCCAAATATGGGCGGGGCAGCTTTTGACCATCAAAAATTTAAAAAAAAATGTTTCTCCTCGGTAATCGACAAATCATGGCAAAAAAATTCTCATGGTTACTTGTTTGGAATAGTTTGATTGACTACCAAATATGGGCGGGGCAGCTTTTGACCCAGAAATATTTTAACAAAAATGTTTGTCCTCGGTAATCGACAAATCATGGCAGAAAAATTCCCGTGGTTACTTGTTTGGGTAGGTTGATTGACTGCCAAACATGGGTAGGGCAGCTTTTAACCCCTGAAATATCTTAAAAAAAAGTTTCTCCTCGGTAATCGAAGGGCTTACTTTTCTCCAACTTGGCAGGTATTTTCCCTGAGTAATCATTCTCAAAACCTTTTCTCAAAAATTATTTCCGTAAAATAGGCTTGTCTTTCGTTGACCTTACAGTCTTTAAGGTAGAGATACCGTAGCAGTTCCGCAACATTTAGGCATAAAATAACTTTCACTGCCTAGATGGCCTAGTGGTAAATGTACTCGGCCCGTGACCTAGAGGTCCGTGGTTTGAGCCCCACTGTCGCCGGGGTATGTTTATGGGCAAAACACTTAATAGCCAGTCACAGTTCACCCAGCTCTAAAATTGGGTAGCAGGGGGTTTAAACCACTGCCTCTCTCTCGGGGACATAAAACATCAGGATTGAGTGTTCGAAAGCGATTCTATAAGCTTAAGCTTTCGTCGCAATCGAACTAAAATAAATTAGTATAAACTAATTAACTTTCATGTTGACCGAGGTTTCCTAATGAAAATCATTAGGAAACCTCGGTTAACACTGTTAAATTTCATGATTTCCGAAAAGTTGCGGGACTATTACAGGTACACTACGTTAACCATCCTCTCCTCATACGTATTTCATTATTGGCCCATTTCAAAACTAGGCATAACTATTCCTTGTGTAACGCTACTTAAAACTTGTTTGCAAAATTTTGGTTGGTCCCTGAAAAAGGACGTGGCAGGGTGAGGCAGTTCTTGGTCTTGACATCTTAACAGATCTATTAAGTAAGCACTGGGCAAAATTCAACCAAACTTGGCAGAAATTGTGTAACCTTTCTCAAAACTTGCGCGATACATTTAGGTTGACTCGCACGTTTTGGCGTGGTAGGGCGGTGCAGTTATTGAATCATGTAACATCTTCTCCACATTAACCAATCGGCAGACTTTAATCAAACCTTACAGAAGTGTTCCTTTTGATATCTTTTCAAAACTTGTTTGGGAAATTTTGAATGGCTCAAAATTGGGGCATGTTTGTTTTTTTTTTGTTTTTTTTTTTTTACTTCGAAATCATTGAACATCTTCTGCTGTGAAACCAGTGGGCCGATGTAAACCAAACTTGACACAAATGTGTCTTGATGACTCTTCAAATCAAAACACTGAAACGACTTCGAAGTTAGAATCTGTCGATTGCCTTCCGCCCCTTACAAAATGCTTTTGATTTCATAGATACACATTTCTACGCAAACAAATGAAGACCGTATGGTGAGCACTTATGATTGAGTCCAACCAAGTGGGAATTCATGTGCCTGTATGAAACCAACAGAATGTTGTATGGTCCCCTTTTACAGCGATACGGCAAAATATGGCAAAACAACCACATTATGCACAAAGTCAGGTAATTTGGACCATTTTTTGAAAGAATCATTGAAATCTGACCTTTAATCTAGAAGACTTGAGTTTGCACTTTTTTCATTTTGGTATCTTTTTCTTGGACGCAGCAATACATTACAAAACCCCGACAATATGCGCAGGATGAAGTGAATGGGAACGTTTTGTGAAAGTCCCATCCAAATCAAACCATATATGTATGAGTTGCGGTCAAAAGATATTTGCACACCTGAAAAATTGTGTAAAACAAGGCTTATGAATTGAAGGCCCCTTTTCCATGACGCGAAACAAACACAAAACCTGCCAACTAAGGTCAGCTGTCTGCGAATATACTGTGGAATGTTTTATTATTATTATTATTATTGAAATCCAATCAGCAGAAGGATAAGATTGTTGTTATAAAGACTCCCTTTTCCTGTTTTACAACCGTATATATCACAAAACCTCAATTATATGCACAAGGTCAGGGGACTATGAACATAATTCTGTGAATTTTCATACAAATCGACCATAAATGTTGGAGGATTTGCGTTCACAAAATGATTGCAGACGTACGGACGGACTTACGTACAGACAGAGTGATACCAATATACGACCACCTTCGGCGGCTCATAAATAGGGGATATTAGACTTTGATCCCATGGTTATATCTTTGGTGATATGGATTGCTTTTATGAATAATAGTGTCTAACTATTTCTATACTCACATTGTACTGACTACCGCCAAACAATTCTTGATTGCTATTGATCTACTAACCCCTATCCTGCTAAATTCAAATCAAAATTCAAGCTATTTACTTATTTGTATTCACTTCAATCAGTCTGGCTTATTTTTTCTAAATAATTAATTCCAGAACATGGATTGTATGTAGCCCTATATAAGACTGCTTGTCTGTATAGGCTGATCTTGGTCTATACAGTCTACTATTCCCAACTTTGGTCGTAACATAATTCATTGTGGATTAAAAAAGCATCGCATTCCGAGGACAGAACTCTGTTTCATACAGTATACGAGAGCTATAATAAACAGCAGGAAACTATCAAACTATTTTGGTTCCGACACCATGTTGTGAGTTCTTCAAGAGTTGACTAGGCAAGGACATTCCACCAAGTTAACAACATCGTGAAATTGACATGGTGAATGATTTTGGAATGATTTAGGAATGAAATTGAGTGAGTGTGTGGAGCGAGTTTTGATTGAATTTAATGGGAGCTAATCAAATATCACAAATTTTGTTCAGGGTGAACAAAATTAGCGATATTAATTAGCTCCCTTTAAAAAAAATCGCATATCGTTTCTATAAATAGCTTTCCATTTCTTCAAGATGTAAACAGACGCTCAGAATTTCAATAAATTAAGTAAAATCCCGATTTTTTTCTCAGCTATTTTTATTTTGAACGAAGTTATTGTTATATGTTTTTCAGTGAGTTTGGAGCGTTTTTGAATGGTTTGTGTGAGTGTTTGGAATGAATGAATGGAGCGCTGAGTGAGCGATTTAAAATGGTTTTGATCGGAATGATTGTCAATTTCACTATGTAATTAACTGTATGATTCTGAAAAGTTTATGCACTGAAAAGGCGACAAACATAAAATATATAGGACAAAGGCGATATGTAATGATTTTATTTAGTAATTTAGATCTTTCCTTATTTCCTAATGGCGGCCATTCTGTGACTGTTGCCAAATTGTCCGGAGACCAGATTTATTAAATGTATAATAAACTGTACTCTTTCATCTCAAAAACTACATTTAAGTAAAGAAAGTCCAGTAGAAATTATAAAAATGGTATTTTCTTAAAAAAAAGACTGCAATATTTTTTTCAAATAAAACGGCTGCAACTTTAAATTTGAGAAACAAAATACATAAACATTTGGATTCCTCGACCTTAGAAACTTACAATTTGACACAAATACACCTAATTCGGCAAAGGAAGAAAAGTTCGTCGTAGTACATTATTTCTCTCGCAATTTTATGGCGGCCATTTTGATAACGGCCGCGTTTTTGCTCGCCATTTTGAATTTTGGATGGTCAACGACATTTTTCAAATAATTGGTCTTGGTGAACCATCATGCTTGTTTCAATAAGTGCATCATTGTATCAATAATCTGTCTAGCTATTAGAAGAAGATGTAACTGAACGACTTCAATGTGAAAAATGTGTGGCTCATATTCGTGGTCGATCAAAATTTTGTGAAACGTAAGATTCTGGCAAAGTGTTATTTAAGCTAATAAAGTTGTCGATGAGAAGAAGTTTAAAGATGTTTTGACGACTGGCAACGGTCGAAGCACGGTATATGACAGACTCACATTTATCCTAAAAATTCCCCTTGAGCACAATGTGCTCGGGTGAGCTGAAAACAAGAGCAATGCCTATAGGTGTCAATGCCCCGCTACAGGTGCTGCTAATGCAAGACATCTAAGGCGGAAATGGGACATTAGGGGGGAAAGGCTTTCAGAGTTATCCCCTAAATGTTCTGTATAGCTCTTGTGATGGCAAACACACATGCCACGCTTTTTAAGATATCCACAATAACAATATAAATATGATCAAGGTTAAAGTTTTCTACGCAAACGCCAACAACACCATAAAAGCCAACATGAACGAAGCCGAGGTAATCACAATATGCCTTTGATTTTCTCAGAAAAAAGGTCAAACTAAATGACAAATTACAACTGAAATTTTTCAAAATGACATTTTTAAGTGTATCTACAAAAAGTCCATTTTGGCCTCATATTCATCCCCCGTAGTTACATTAAAAGACTTGACGGTAAATTCCGTTTCCCCAACAATCAAGTCAATCTCGCTCTCCCATTTCTGAGGCCAGCCATTTTGAGGCGGTTTACATTCCACGTAACCGACCAAAGAACAGCCGTCTTCCTCAGTACAATACGTAGGGTTTGTCTTCACTGATTTGTACAGCCAAATATACAAAGTCTCGAATTTTTCATCTTCTGTGCTGCATGAATTATTTCCACAAAGTCTGATTATTTGTCCACATCGTAAGATCTGCCCTTTTTCTATTTGTTTATCGAAAATATCTTCACACCAGTCTGACCCATCATGGCGGAAGCGCAGGTGCTCGGGATGGTTCCCGTGTTCAAACTTAATATTTGTACAGAAGCCGTATGTAAACTGGGCCCGTCTCTCACATATTGTCCGGGGTCTGTATCCCATCAACACAGCCCCTTTAAGAACGGCAAGACTTCCTTCAGCGGGAAATACGATTCTAAAATCCGAAAAATCTTCTTTTACCCTCTCCCGAAGATACATAGATTCCGAAAATCCCCCGACTAAAAGCATAGTTTTCAATGCATCATTTTTTGTGTGGGAGATAATTTCGTCTAAAAGATTGATAATACTGCTGACTACTGGTTCGAATATATCCACAATCACTTGCTTTTTAAATCTGATCTTATTTCTAACTATATTTACTGTTACCCACTCGTCGATTTTCTCTTCACGTACGATTTCGGCGATCGACTTGTTTTTGTATTTAAAACACATCGAAATTAAACCTCCAGGTAACGTTAGAGTCATTTCACCTTCATTGTTTTGATTTGAGAATCCAATCTTCTTGGTTTCAAAGGATCTCATAAACACAAGGTATTCATCCATATAATTCAACTTGAATTCAGACCACGCCTCCCCACCTACATAATTAATGAAGAAACCCTCAAACCGTTGGTCTACATTGGTTCCCCCTAGGGCATCACCTGTAGCCCTGTATAGTTCTCGAATTTTACCATCTTCAACAATTTCGTGAACACAAATGTCCGTTGTACCTCCACCCAAATCAGCCAAGATGTATTTATCTCCCATTTTAAATTCGTAGACTGGTTTCTCGTTTGTAGATTGTGGTGAATGAATCTCGGTACAGAACAGGGAAGCAGCCTCTGGTTCAAGAACCAATCGCAACTGTCGGTCCTTTATCCCCGCCTTTAAAGCTGCTTCACGCATAAATTGTTTAGCTGAATCGGACCAAATGGCGGGAACCGTTAACATCCACAACATATCGTCGTCATTTAAGCGATCGTTTGTGTCCCGGATCACGTTTTTCGCGCAATTTGATATATAACCAATCACCATTGAGAATAGTTCCAGGGCCGCCATTGGTCGACCTTCACTGTCGTTAATTTGTACGTCACGTGATAGTTTATTCCGGGTGTATAGTGACATTTTAAACCATTTGAAATAAAACCAGTCCTTGTGTTTATCATTTTCGGCTAATGATGAGTATTTATCTTCAGCCATGAAGCCAACAGAATGCAGGGTCTTGTCGGGGTTCAGCAGAATTGTGGTAGGAACGCGCTCCTTTTGGAATTTGCCCCCAAATGACGAGGTAAAGATCTTGGATTGGTCGTGGTGGAACGAAAACCCATAACCGAGAAAAGTTGTTCCGAAGTCTATCGCAGCCACAACGAGATAGTTCGCCATGTTTAACCTATAAAAAGAACAAGGACATATGAGCCTGTGTGTAACATTTCCAACTATTTGAAATATGCACAAAGCAAAGACTCTGACCAGCCTGTGCACCCGTACAGTCTGACCAGAGTCTTCACTATGCGTTTAGTAGATATATAAGGTCTCATAGTATCCGTAGACCACAGGTAACTTTACATTTACAGTGCATGGCTGTCTATGCTACCAAATCTTTTCACCTCACGAACATTTAAAATTGTTGGAAATGTCACGCACTAGGTCATACTATATTAGTGATCATGAAATGCCAAATTTATAAAAACGATAAACAGACGAGACTTTATATATCGAGGGTTCAGTGCAAGACTGTTCTAAGTGTATATACATTGTATATACACTTAGTACAGTCTTGCGCTAAACCCTCGATATGTTTATATATGGAGATTTTTTTATAGATTAGGTATTTTATAAATACAAAGTTGCTATTTTATTTATAATATGATCCGATTTTTACAAGATACAGTCAAACCTGTATTGAACAAGCACCTAAGGGACATTCGAAAAGGACTTGCTAAAGAGAGGTGCTTGCTTGATACATGTAAATTTCTGTTTATTTTCCTTATTTGGGAACCCAGTGACCGCTTGCTTACTACAGGTTGCTTGCTGAATACTGGTGGACACTAAAACAGGTTTGACTGTATTGACTAATGTCTTGAATTTTGTTGATTAAATTTTTCCGTGTAACATTTAACGCCGTTTTGTTAAATGTCATTACAGCTATTATGGCGTGTGTTTCACGGTAAAAAAAAAGCATTTCTAGAAGCTCTAAACTTGTTTGCCAAGTTACTGCACTAGAGCAAACCAAACCGTGTTATATCTTTGTGTGAGGAATTAAGGTAGAGGATCCGTAATAGTTCCACAACGTTTAGGAAGTAATGAACTTTTAACAATGTTAACCGAGGTTTTCTTTTGATTTTCATTAGGAAACATCGGTCAACATTGTGAAAGATTATGAGTTCCGAAATGTTACGGAACTATGGTGGTTCCACTACCTTAAAAATTGTTTTGATCGGTATGATAGTCAATTCCACGATGTTCTTATCTCTTTAAGTAATATATTTGATTAATTTATTTGCTACGTTTTACGAACAAACGTAAGAGTAACGGACAGACAGACGAATAACGGCTAAACAATAAACCTCCGGTTTTTCAATTTGGGGATATCAACATTCTTGTCCCGAATTGGCAAGTTTTTGTTAGATGATGCTGATCTATGAATCTGCAGATATGTATCGATGAAATCTATCATCATGACAATTAAATTAGTCTTTCTTAAAAATGACTGGACGTATTTCAAGGACGTGGTATTTAGCTATTTTGCATAGGGACAAAATTATAGACGCACAAACGGAAAGTAGTAAAGTGTTATGCCACCGATCTTATCGATGTAGGGTCATAAATATATGGAAATCTTGAAAACAAGAGGACCATGATGGTCCTCGATCGCTCACCTGAATCTCTTTGATCCCTAAGGCATCCCATTTATCAAATAGGCAGGTGTCAACAGGGAGATCATACATACATAAGATCATACCATGAAATGTTTTCAGCCAGGAGCAAGGAGAGTATGCCTTTTCGCTCTTTGGTTCTATGTAAAAGGGGATGCACCCGGGTGGTGCCCAAATATGACCCCAGTTTGACCCCAGTGTCTTGATACGAAAAAAGTTGGTAGAGGTTTGAAGATTTTCCTATTTTCATCCATCGTGCTCAGAGGAGCTAAAAGGGATGCGCCCGGGTGGATCCCTAATATGATCCTAGGTTCTTAATATGAACAAACTTGGAAGGGGCTCTCTAGATGATGCTACATACCAAATATGAAAGCTGTCTGCCATCTGGTTTCAGAGAAAAAGATTTTTGAAGATTTTCGCTCTTTGATTCTGTGTAAAAAGGGTTGCGCCCGGGTAGAGCCCAAATATGATCCCAGGGTCTTGATATGAACATACTTGGAAGAGATCTACTAGATGATGCTACATGCGAAATATGAAAGCTGTCTGCCCTCCGGTTTCAGAGAAGAAGATTTTTGAAGATTGTCGCCCTTTGATTCTCTGTAAAAAAAAATGGTTGCGCCCGGGTGAAACCGAAATATGACCCGAAGGTCTTGATATGAGGAAACTTGGTAGAAGTCCACAATATGATGCTTCATACTTAATATTTAAGCTGTCTGCCTTCTGGTTTCAGAGAAGAAGATTTATGAAGATTTTCCTTTTAACCACTTCGTGCTAAGGGCTAAAAGGGATGGTCCCGGGCAAAGCCCAAATATGATCCCATGGTCTTGATATGAACAAACTTGGTGAGGCCCACTAGATGCTGCTACAAACCAACATGAAAGCTGTCTGTCATCTGGTGTTTCAGAGAAGAAGACTTTTAAAGATTTTCGCTTTTTGATTCTATGTAAAAAGGGTTGCGCCTGGGTGGAGCCGAAATATGACCCCATGATCTTGATATGAACAAACTTGGTAAAGGTCCGTTAGATGATGCTACATACCAAATATGAAATCTGTCTGCCCTCTGGTTTCAGAGAAGAGGATTTTTGAAGATTTTCCTGTTTTCGCCCTTTTTAAAGGGTTAGGGGAAATGTAAGGGTAGATTTCAATCATTTGAATAACTTTGGTAGAGCTTGACCCAAGGAACATCTCTGCATCAAGATTGGCTCACCGGGTTAGGAGGAGATAATGTTTAAAGAAATTGTGGACGACGCACAACGGACGTCTGACGACGAACGACGGTCATTACACGATCACAATAGCTCACCTTGATCACTTCGTGCTCAGGTGAGCTAAAATAATGGCTGGATTATTTCATCCGATGTTTGTCTTAATTCTGAATAAACTAAAAACAATTATAAACAAATAACACTAAATTCTTGATGATGAACCAAGGAAATAAATATCCAGGACTCCAGTCCCTACTATTGGTTGAGTGGAATGAGCGAGCTTTGAATGAAATCGAATTTAGTTGAAATAATGCCGCTAATTTCGTTCAAATAAAACAAACGATACTTTATCCCCCTTAACCTAGTCAACGATTTTGTTTATCTATAGAATACACAAACCACAAAGCCTTAAAATAGAACAAACTTGTTTCTCTCTCTGCCCCTCTCTCCTCTCTCTCTCTCTCTTTCTCTCTCTTTCTCTCTCTCTCTCTCTCTCTCTCTCTCTCTCTCTCTCTCTCTCCCCTCTCTCTCTCTCTCTCTCTCTCTCTCTCTCTCTCTCTCTCTCTCTCTCTCTCTCTCTCTCTCTCTCTCTCTCTCTCTCTCTCTCTCTCTCTCTCTCTCTCTCTCTCTCTCTCTCTCTCTCTCTCTCTCTCTCTCTCTCTCTCTCTCTCTCTCTGTTTTCCTCAAATCACTCTCTTATTGTATCTTTTTGGTTTTTTTTTATCGTATATTTTACATGTACAAATCAAACAAGTTATAAAAGAGGTTATTAAACAGTTTTATGACTTGGTAGCCACACAAAATCAGTGTCTAAATTATACAATTGATTCATTTACACAAAGGTAAAGTGACAGCTAATTTGTCCATCAATTTGAGATAGTTTGGTTATTCAGGTGTATATTATATATTTATGTTCATAGTCTAGTCAAGTGTGTCCAAATTATATTCACTACAAAACTAGAGATATTTACAAAATTGGATGACTAATCTTTTCACAACTGTGCATCAATGTACCATTTCTTTTATATGATTTGCCGATGCATGCAATTGGCATTCATCTCATTCAAAACCATTATATATTATACACTAAGCTCTCCATTCAATCTTTCAAAACGCTCACTTAAACCATTCAAAAACGATATAAAATCATAAACTCAACAACTACATTCAACGTAAATATAGCTAAGAAATCGCGATTTCGGTAACATAATTGAAATTGTAAGTGTCTGATTGGTTCTGATAGAAAAAGGAAGCTATTCATCTATGTTTTTACCAAAATATTAGATAGTCCAACTTTTGATAAGGGGGAGGGGGCAGTTAACAAAATCATTAAATTTACAGTTTAAATGATTTTGGAATGATTTCCGAATGAAATGGAATGAATGGGAGGAGCGAGTTCTGAATGACATTGACAGGAGGTAATCCATTATCGCTAATTTTGTTCAATATGAACAAAATTAGCAATATTCATTACCTCCCCTTAACAAAATATGCATAAAAGTTCTATAAAAAGCTTCCTATTTCTTAAAAAGAAGGAGAAAAATAATCAGACACGTACAATTTCATTAATGTCAGTGAAATTGATATTTTTTCTAGCTATATTTATTTTGAATGAAGCTGTTGATATAATCTATTTTAATCCTTTTGGAGAGTTTTCGAATGGTTTGAGTGGGTGTTTGAAAAGAATGAATGGAGCGCTGATTGAGCCATTGAGATTGATTTTGAGACGAATTTCAATTTCCCGATTTCTTTCACTGTAATATTTTTTACTTTTTTTTTTTCATTGAAATGTGCTACTTGTATACGACTTAATGTTTCCTTAAGACAGATTAAAATAGCTTATTTTTATTATTTGGTGGTTTTAATTTGTTTGAATTCAACAAACATCTTCGCCTATTGTGCGTTTTAAATAACGCAAGTTGATCAAACAACTCCTCTTACAAACTCTATTCTATGTTTTTCTGCTTAAAAATATATGAATGTATATAGAAACAAGTAGATAGGATATTTAAGATTTTAGATCAAATTATTTCATAGATAATAGGACACACCTATGTTGTTGGTACTCATTGAAATCGTTTATCTATTGAGTACCCACAACAAAGGGTTTCATTTTCAAAGGAATTTACTTCCTCGTGATATAAGCCGCCCTCATAGTGAAGTTGGTAGCGTGTCGGACTGTCAATTTAGAGATTCCGGTTTCGATTCCCGACGGCGGCACTCATCTTTTCTGACTATTTGCCTCCAACCAATGGGTCGATAATCGTAAACCTGTATTGGATAGCTACTGGAGGCAAGGGAAGGATGTTACGGTAGTTCTGGTGAGAGAAATACCAGGAATCCATTGTTATGTTCTACAAGTGAAAGATTGTTGAAAGCGGTGTAAAATCCAATTCAAACAAACAAACAAAAAAAAAAAAAAAAACCAGATCCTCATGAATTTATACTTAAGTCTCAGGACATGTTATAGAAAAGGAACAAATAGCATTCAGGAAATAATTTCCCCCTTTTCCACAATATTTTATAATAAAAAAGATTATCGGTCTGCGTCTGCTGTCTTTGTTGCTGTTGTAGTTAATGTTGTTGTTGTTAAAAATTGTAGCCGCTCTATGTTTTCGACTGCAACCCTTTTTCACAGACCCATACTCTTCTTATAACATTTATTCTAAACGTCCTACGGTTAAAAACGTCGTGAAATTGACTGTTATTCCTATTTAAACCATTTTAAATCACTCACTCAGCGCTCCATTCATACATTCCAAACAGTCACTCAAACCGTTCCAATCGTGCCAAAATCACCAAATAGATAAAATCATCAACTACATTCAAAATAAAAATTGAAAAAAAAAAAAGATTTCACTGAAATAAATGAATTTAATAAGCTTATGACGGGCTAGTGAAGACAAAGAAAGCTATTCATATTCCTGTGTGCAAGTTTTTAAAGGAGGTAATGAATATCGCTAAATTTTTATCATCTTGAACAAAATTAGCGATTTCCGATTACCTCCCGTTACTTTCACTTAATACTCGCTCCACAAATGTATTCAATAACATTCCAAAATCATTCTGTACATTTAAAAGTTGGGCTCTTTCCCATTTTTTGTCTTCCAACAAAGGTTGATAATCGTAGACCTATGTTGGATAGTAGGTGAAGGCTGGTAAGGATGTTATGGTACAGTTAAAAACATCGTAAAATTGACATTCATGTCGATCAAAACCATTTCAAATTGTTCGCTCAGCGATCCATTCATTCATTCCAAACACTCACTCAAACCATTCAAAAACGCTAAAACCATTGAAAAATATGGAATCAACAACCTCATACAAAATGAATTTGGATAGAGAAAAATCGCGATTTCACCGACATAATTCAAATTGTAAGCGTCCAATAGGTTCTAGGTGAAATGAAGCTATTTATAGACCTTATATGCTTATTTTATTAAGAGGAGGTAATGAATATCGCTAAATTTGTTCATTCTGAACAAAATTTGAGATATTGGAATACCTCCGATTAAATTCACTCAGAACTCGCTCCACACACACATTCAATGTCATTCCAAAATCATTCAAAAATCAATCATCTTGTCAATTTAACGATGTTTCTTACTGTTGTACTGGTGTGAGAAATACCAGGGATCTATTGTTAGGTGCTCAAGCTCCCGCGATATAACTAAAATTTTATTTAAAGCGGCGTAAAACCACATTCAAACATTTATAGTCTGTCTGAATTTTGTCTGGTGTAAATTGATTCAAATTCCTAACAGGAGAGAGACATCGGTTATCGCTTCTCCTGGTGGAACCGACACATGCCTGTCAAGACTGTATAGACTAAGATCAGCCTGCACAGACGTGCAGTCTGATCTTCGTCCACATTGCCTTCTTTTTTGTGGGAAAAAACTGGAGGTAAACTCATCGAAACGTCCCTCAAATCGGCAATTTATTTTGAAACAAATTCAAAATCAGTATGATAACGGTTAAAAATGTCGCTATCGCTTTTATAAATGTACATAAACACACAAAATCCCGCTCTTTTTTAAATTCTTACCTGTTAAGGAAACACTTAATACGGTAGCTTAACGATCAATCCGTCAGTTTAGATCTGTCCTTCAATTTACGAATAAATACACAAAAATCATGTTAATTTATCAATATATTTAATCCTCCTTTCAAAAGTTAATTGGATCCGAGACAAACACGTGTAAATTTCAGTCTTGTCTCATACACCAAAATAAAACGTTCAAAATACACACCAAATAAAATTCAAATTAGGATGACGTCATTACAAGTATATTCAAAACTCGAAATTGCGGTTGTCGCTCAATAACATTCCTAATTCGATAATAAATTACAGAGGGATTGTAAAAATGGATTAAACTTATTTGGAACCTGTTAAGAATCGTATTTTGGGTTCAATAAGAGAAGTTTTTGGCAATATTTGTAACAAACTATCTAGATAAGGATATTATCGTCTGCATAGGTAGCATATTGACGTCCGATAGTCGTAAAACTTTTACACATAACATTTTGAAGACTAAAACACTTTCTCCTTATCCATTACGTTGTTGCGAGTTGCTTTGTTATACACCGACCCAAGGCCGCTGGTACATTTACGAGTTAATTGTAGCGTTTAACCTCCCGTCTGTCCCTTCGTCCGACTTTTCTACCGACCAGCCGATTTTCGCCCAAGCTTGTCCGGGTTATAACTCTTACAGTTACAGTTCGATTCCCGGGAGCGGCTATCGATCTTGGTTCTTTAATAAGCCCACGCATACGGCGCAAGTACTGGTGAATTTTTCAGGAAGCAGAATCGAGAGGGAGTATTCTAAGTTGTAAAAACTTGTTTCCCAATCGATGTAAAATATACAGGTTCAAAATCGCCCCCAAACCACCAAAAAATGATAAGATCAGGCATGCCCCCTGATCCCCTAGATTATTTTGAAACCTCATTCTTTAAAGGCTACAGTTAGTTACATCGTTCAAATGGCATTCGCCTCAATCAAAACCATTGTAATTTGCTCACTCAGCACTCCATTCATTCATTCAAAACACTAACTCAATCTTTCATTAACGCTCAAACCCATTGAAAAAAAAAAATAGAATCAACAACGTCATTCAAAATAAAATAGAATAGAGAAAAATCGCGATTTCGCTGACATAGTTCAAATTCTAAGCGTCTAATAGGTTCTTGAAGAAATATGAAGCTATCTAAAGAGCTAATATGCATATTTTATTTTTGGGAGGAAATCAATATCGCTAACAAAATTAGCGGGATTGGATTACCTCCCTTGAATTTCAGTCAAAACTCGCTCCACGCACTCATTCAATTTTATTCCAAAATCATTCAATAATCATTCACCTCGTCATTTTCACGATGTTATTAACTGTAGCTACGCGCCTGATGTTCATTGATACGAATACAGAAATTAGTTACTCATAATATTATTTATTATTTGAATTAAATGGTTAATTTCATATACAGTCCAACCTCTCTTAGTGGCCACCTGTTTCTGCAAGCAACCTGTCTTAAGCAAGCAGCCACTGAGTTCCCAAATTAACCGACTGCACTGAAATTGACCTGTATTAAGCAAGCACCTGTCTTAAGCAAGCACTTTTTGAATGTCCCTTGGGTGCTTGCTTAAGACAGGTTTGACTGTACTCACAAAATAAGAAAATCCATAGTCATACTTTTCTTTTTATCTACTCTTTTCAATTAAGGATATTGGGCTTTCATCTCATCGGGCCTTTATCCTAAATTGTAATTTTGTATCTAAATGATGCTTTGTCGCTAAGGGAATTATTCACTTCCTAATACTTGAACATTTTTAACCATTTTTTCTGTCTTTACATACCAAGGATATAGGGTTTATTTCTTTTCTTTTTTGTCTCATGGAACGCTGGGTCTTCAAACTGCCCTGTGTTCAGGATCACAAAACGGTGCAAACAGTTTTCCAATTGTACCCCGCTTCGCACGCAAGTGCAAGTGCAAAGCGGGGTAAAATATGAAAACTGCTTGCATCGTTTTGTGATCCCGAACGTAGGGCTGGTTCTTTTTGTGTCATTGCGATTGTTTAGCGTACAAAGATAAACAAGTTCGTTTTTATAACAAATCATTCTCCCCTTTTCAAATAAGGATATAGTGGTTTTGTCCTATGTAGCTTTTGGTTTGTCTTTCATTTTCAGTGGGTTGGGCGGTAAAGAGGGGTAACAAGCTTTCAATTAATTAGAAAAATATTTGCGAAGATTAAGCGCCGGGAAGACAGGGAATAACGAAATGTTATCCGTCACACAAAGAGGGGCCATCTTGGAAATTGCGAAAAAGAAATTGATTCCAGAACCGGTGATCGGATTTGAAAAAAATACAGTAATGTAGACTGATCAGGAAACCAGCATAAAGCGAAAATATTCGTCATCCTTGGCAAGGATGTGGAAAAACAGATTTTCTCCACTAGTCTCTGAACAAGTAAATGATAATTACTTCTTTTCCAGGGTCAGAATGGGGTTTTTTTCTACACGAAAGAGATTAGATAATATTTAAAAGAAAAACAAAAAAGCGTTGTTTTTTAAGAAGAAATTGATAGGAACATGCATGTTCTACATTAAAAACAATTTGTTTTACCATTTGAATGAAACATAAATTTAATGAATCTTTAAAAACTATTTAATACCATTCCGAGATTTGTCCTATTATTGTCTTTTCCACGGGCCTAGAAACATGTACTTGTCCGCAGGTAGAAAAACCTACAGTTAATTATATCGTGAAATTGACATTCATCTCAATCAAAACCATTCTAAGTCGCTCACTCAGCGCTCCATTCATTCATTCATTCAAAACATTCACTCAAACAATTCAAAACGCTCCAAACTCACTGAAAAACATCTAACAACAACTTCGTTCAAAATAAAAATAGCTGGGGAAAAATCGGGATTTCACGTAATTCATTGAAATTGTAAGCGTCTGATTAGATCTTGAAGAAATGGGAAGCTATTTATAGAATATATATGCATGTTTTTTAAAGGGAGGTAATCAATATCGCTTATTTTGTTCATCCTGAACAAAATGTGCGATATTGGAACACCTTCCATTAAAATCAATTAAAACTCGCTCCACAAACTCAATCAATTTCATTCCTAAATCAATCGAAAATCGTTCACCTTGTAAATTCCGCGATACTATTAACTATAAGTCGGACATGTAGGGAATCATAATTCCACACTCCTGCTGCGTGCACTGCCCAGAGGGTCCCTTTTCTTAAGAAGGATCACAAATGTCTAAAAAAAAACGCTTAAGGTAGTGGAACCGCAACAGTTCCGCAACATTTCGGAACTAATGATCTTTCGCAATTTTGACTGAGGTTTCCTAATAAAATTCATTAGGAAAACTCGGTTATCATTGTTAAAGTTCATTACTCCGGAAACGTTTTGGAACTGTTATGGGTCCATGAAATAAGCGGATGGGTGATCCCGCCATTTGACATTCGTCTCAAATTTTTAACGTCATTTGTCTCCAATATAGAAATGATTTATTTCAAATTATTTGTTAGGTGGTAAGGGGTTTAATATTTCAACATTTTATTCGATCCACCAGATGCTCAACCCACTTTGGTGTTCTGCTAATTATTCACCCACATGTAGGAGACAAACTTCACAAATGTAGGATAAAATGTGGTAGAGATTCGTGTGCGACTTTAATTGTGTAACTACAGATTATTCAAATATTTATAAAGAAATGACGTATTAAGTTAGTAACATCGTAAAATTGACTTAAACACGATTAAAGCGTTCTTAATCTCTTACTAATCCCTGTATTTATTTCTTCCAAACATTCACTTAAACCATTCAAAAACGTTCCAAAATAACTTGAAAAGATAAGACCAACAACTAAATTCAAAATTAATACAGGTAGGAAAAAATTACGATTTCACTGACATAATTGAAATTATAAGTGACTGATTGGTCCTTGAAGAAATAGGAAGCTATTTTTAGAATTTGTTTGCATAATTTATTAAAGGGAGGTAATAACTGAAAAAACTGGTGATGTTCGATTATCCTCCTTTAATTTCACTCAAAACACACTCATCGCACACATTCAATTCAAATTAAAAAACATTCCAAATCCATTCATCTTTTACAATTTCACGATGTTGTTAACAGTAACGAGGTCAACAGTTTGGTTTCTTCCTTTGTAACTTATTGATTTGACTGGTCATTCAAATTTGATTTACTGCAGGATGAACAAAAACAGCGATATTGATTAACCTCCCTTTAATACAATATGCATACAGTTACCAACATCGTGAAATTGACAAGATGAATGATTTTGGAATGATGTAGGAATGAAATTGAATGCGTGTGCGGAGTAAGCTTTGGGTGATTTAAATGGGAGGCATCCAGTAACGCAAATTTTGGTCAGGATGAACAAAATTAGCGATATCGATTACTTCCCTTTAATAAAATATACATACAAGTTCTATAGATAAGCTTCCTATTCCTACATATAAGATGTTAACATTTTTTATTTTGTCAGTGAAAACGCATTTTTTTTTATTATTTATTTTGTTTGAGGTTGTTGATTCTATATTTTTCAATGTGTTTGAGCGTTTTTGATTGGATTGAGTGAATGTTTGGAATGAATGAATGGGGCGCTGATTGAACGAATTAAAATGGTTTTGATGGAGGTGAGTGTCAATTTCACGATGTAACTAACTGCATATCACTTAATCTATTTTGCCGTATTAACTGGTAAATTCTGGAAAAATATTCTACGCAGAAAATTGAATTACGAAAGCATCTGACGTAAAACTGTTCAGAATTTCGTAAATGATATTATCACCGAAACAAAGAAGCTCTTTTTATCCTTAAGATTAAAGGTATATAACATCATGGATAACGTGGATCTTGCGTAATAAATTTTATCAGTTAAACAACTCGATAACATGGTTTGAGCCTAAGCGTGACATTTCACGTCATTCGGAACACCACTCATCCTCATGATCAACTCTTCTAAGTCACTGATGTGAGATCATCGTATCATTGAATAAATATCGCCTGATAAAGCTTATTTTTTAAAAATGATTCTTCAAGACGGATCATTCTCTAAAATTAAGAATTTTAAGCCGTTATTTAGCATAAATCTATAGATAGAGAATCCTTTGCGCTATTTTTTGGCCTCGTTTAGTAGGCTATAGGGAACAACCCTGTCCCATCGAAATTGCCTAGGAAAAAGATAATCTAGACAAAAAAAACAAAAAAAAACGAACAACATGTGTACTACGTAGCTCATGCGCGCACAAAAATAGGTCTTGTATACGTCTTTAACTTTCGTGCGACACGAAGTTCTTTGTGTGTTCAACGCAATGCGTGCATATCATTTCGCTGTGCTAAAATCAAAGTACTGATAAAACTGAAGGTGAGGGAACTGAATAGACGAAACAACACGCGAGATCATTTTTCTGGAATATAATCTTAATTATTCACCTTGTCCTTATCATGTATACCAGTTATTTATTTACTTACTTATCACTGCCAAAATCACTGCTGTGTTAAAGATACATAGCTTTTATATTTTTACTTGACGGATGACCTTGCTAATAGGGAAAAGAAGAAGACGCTGCTAACTAACATTTTCTCTATTATTTACCCTTTCTGCTACAAATTTTGCTAATTTACCCACATACTGTATGTAATCTGCAACCCTTTACAATTTGGTCCTGTCTAATCATTTATTGTCTTGTAATGGATTAATCTAAATTAGAAAAATTTAAAAGTCTTGTCCCATTCTTAAACACTTAAATTGACGACAAAACTTGAGAATAGGCCAACTTGAAACAGGTTGCAGACAATAACTCAACATGGGGGTAATTTGATATATATCTAGGGTAAAAAATAAAAAAATAATTGGGTATGAGTATAGGGTGGACCATATTGTGGGAAGGAGAAAAATTGACCCTTTCAATTTCTTGTGTTCCCACAGTAAAGTACAATTTCTTTATGGAATTCAATTCAATGTTAAAGAAAGAGCCGACGAGCTTGTGTCCCCAGACAAACAGCATTACTACGACTGTTAGACGGAATGATCGAATGGATAAATTTACTAACTAGTAGCAAACCAATCAACTCAACTAAAATTAAAAAAAAATCGCGAGTTGCGCCCGTCTGGAAAGTGGTATCGGGGGTAGTACTAATCTATTCCTTTGAAATGAGTTGCTTTTGGCGGACTCAGCGCTATATAGTGAGCATACCGTTCGACATGTTTTCTTTGAAGTGAGTTCGGAATGTGGCTTACGATATCTATAGGTAAACGGAACCCTTGGTATCCCTCGACTAAAAAAAGGCATTGCTAAAAAGATTAAAAAATTGGAGTGCGTGCCTTCAAATACCACCTTGCCTCAGGCCTTCAGTGCTATTAGCGCTTTGATTCTTACACTGTACCCGCCTTATTTTAACTATTCGATTTCAAATTTACTTAAAAATACATTTTAGAAAAGTATCTCATGGATCAGCCGTTGTTTTCCCAAGGGTGGTGACAGGGACATTCTTAATTTAAGTATATCGTAACATGATCTGCTCTAAAACCAATGGCTAGTTGACAAGCATTTTAGTTCGGTCAGCAAAAATATGTATACTTCGTTCAAGTGTCGAATTGATTGCTAAATACAGTTTAAAGTCTCTTGAATGAGATGATTATATATACTACTCAAAGTTTACTAAGCACCAAAACTCTTTTATACTATAACTACAGGAAAAATGAGATTTGATTACACGTACATGTATAAGCATATTGGGAAATGGTCGATTGTTATCAGCGTATCAAATTTTAAGAAGAAATTAAGGCTTTATAATGAAAAGGAGACTTTAAATGAAGACCAAACAGTGAGACCCTAGAAATTGGTCTGTTTTCTTGAAAATTGAAACAAATCGAATTTGACCAAAAAAGGTGTTCTTTCAATTGCATTTCGTTCAAAAACGAATATGAGAGCGGGTACTGTCAATAATAGCCTGACAGCGCCTCTGCATACATGTTCTCCTGATTAAGTTCTGGTTTACTCTTTGGGGAATAAAATACTATTCTTCTTAAGGATCTGAGCTCCTGGATTGTCCTTAGCTGGATCTGGCGAGCCGAAAGTCGGACCTGTAGCTCATTCGACAAAT
Source organism: Fragum whitleyi (assembly GCA_948146395.1). Taxonomy (NCBI): domain Eukaryota; kingdom Metazoa; phylum Mollusca; class Bivalvia; order Cardiida; family Cardiidae; genus Fragum; species Fragum whitleyi. The sequence continues at coordinate 4,911,249 of OX411558.1, forward strand.
GCTCTATCGGATCTAAGTCCGGTGAGCGAGCCGGCCAGTCTAGACGTGGAATGCCCTCTTCTTGGCGATACTCTTGGACTATACGGGCCGTGTGCGGACGGGCATTATCATCCATTTAAATGAATCCTTCCCCAATAGCACCAGCGTAAAATCTTACGTGGGTATTGAGGATTTCATCGATGTACCTACGAGCTGTCAGAATACCTCTTTCTAAAATAACAAGATCAGTCCGCCCATCCCAGCTGATGCCACCCCAAACCATGATAAACCCACCCCCATAACGATCGTGCTCAGTAATGGTTGCTGCATGAGATCTTTCCCCCCGGCCTTCTCCACACCCTAGCCCGCCTATCAGTGTAGTCCAGGCAATACCTGGCCTCATCCGTGAATGGCGCACTGTTGGTATCGTGCCCAAACTCTGGTTACAACAGTTTGGTGTACATCCAGTACCATGCCTACATCACGGTGGGAAGCCCCTTACTCCACCATATATACAACACGCCACAATTGTTTGACAGATAAACGTCGTCTAACATTTGGATTAGCCATGAGTAACAACTTAAAAGTCAATAAAGTACTAAAAACTTTTTTTTTTTTCAAAACGTTAACTATGAAAGAAATAAACGTTAGAATTTAGAGCTTTTGTGGCATTGTTACCTACCAAATTCTATTCCAATGTCCCAGTCGGAGCAAGTAAATGTAACAATGAAAGAGCAAAATTGCCCTAAATCAATATTACACAATTTTCAAAAGAGTTTACAATTTTATAACCAAATACTTTTAACCACAGCAGAAAAAAATCATTTCAGTGAAATATAATTTCAAAACAACATAGGAAAAAACTACCAAAATGTATGAATCTTTGATACAAAAAATAACGAAAGGGACAATTTCTTATTAAAGGGAGGTAATATTTTTCTAAATTGAGTTAAAGTTTCCAATTGTGTCTGATAGCTCAATGCGTTATTTTATTTTGATTTATTTATTTCGAACAAATGGCACGATCATGTAACGAAATCGGTAGATTTTGCGCGTTGAGCCGTGAATTCTACTTTTAACTGTTAAATTCTCGCGCTATTCTATCAAAATAGATAAATCAGGTTTAAACCATACATAAAAACGATACAAATTACCTTTCAAATGAAACGTATTGCTTGTCTAAGATTTAAGGTTTACTCATCATGTACTTTCAAAGTTGAAAAGGAGGTATCACGTTCAATTCCTATCATATGCTTCTTTAATGTACCCTATAAACATATGGTAATGGACTCAACGCCTACGTCAGAGCTCAGTTTTGAAAATACAACTTTACATAAATACACGATACACGATATATTATTTATCTAAAATAAACTGGCACTCATTAATTTCAGTCAGTGTTCGACTATTCCCGTAGCGTAATTCAATTTCTTAACACCGTTTTAGTTGTATTACTTCACACAAATTATAAAAATCACTGAAGTACAGTGGGTACAGACGCCTTCCCGTAACGCGGGTCGGGTTCAAATCCCGAAAGGGACAAATTTTAACAGTTGATCTTATTTGCTTCATTTTATTTAATTTTGAGGTATGAAGATATTGAAGTTTTTTATATTGATAACCTCATCACTCTTAACAGGAATTCGGTTTACTTATTCAAACCCGGTATAGGTTTGCATACAGTCATAGAATGAAATTAATACTGCCTCTTCATTCCTACATTTGCTGACAGTTGACCCATTGGGGTATAGGTGTATTATCAAAACTGAGCTCTGACGTAGGCGTTGAGTCCATTTCCATATGTATATGGGGAATATTCAATCAAAGTACTGAAAGTACTAAAACCTAGCAAAGCATAGATATTTTAGCAATCTTCATTTTAAAAATTCATTATGGTACGAAATCTGGGTTAAAAAAAGCGAGGAGTTAAAAAGCATACTCTTGAATAAGTTCTTATTTGAATATAGTTTATCCGAGTGACCGCACAATTGAGTATGCATAATTAAGTCATTACTTTGCACAGAATTGTGACATTCTTGGCAATCCACATTCAAATATACTGTTCAACCGTGAGTGTGAAAAAATTCTCATAAATCCCGATTTTTTCTTTCTGTTCAAATGTTCTCATTTTCTAATTGAGTCCCCTTTCTGACATAAAAAGTAATCTGGTCATTATTCATCACGGGTAAGACAAATTTTCATTTCCCTACGTTTGTATTTTCAGATGAACTTTGCTCTTTTAGAAGGTTTTATCATTTTGACTAACATACTGAAGTTATATCATAAATGCGCTTAATGTATGGCTTTACAATGTAAACAAAAAATGTTTCAACAGGTATCCTTTTATCGTGTTTTCATATGGAATATTTCAAATTTTAATTTATACGGTTCATCTTAATGTTCTGACAAACATTACTATCCGAGGGATATGTAATGATCACACAGCTCACAATAAGCCCGATTTGCCCTTATCAGCTTAAAGTATGAGGGGGGATGAAACTGCAGACATAGGTATGCCACAATACGAGAGAACTACTTTTTATGGCACACGCATTCATTGATTTAGTGGTTAAGCTGCCAGAGGCAGTTTGCACTCATTTGAACTTTGAGACTTCCTCAAAATTTTGTATGTTTACTAAAGCCAGCAATGCTGACGCTTTGCTTACTAAAAAGCATATGGTAGGAAATTGAATCTGATCCTTCCACATCAACTATTAAAATACAGTTATGAGTATAGCGTGAAATTATTGACATGACTGACCGTAACCTCTATAAGCATACATTACATGCTAGACTGATTGTCACATTGTATCCCCGTTAGGTCTCGTTCAACTTTGTGAACCAAGTTTTATAATATATACCTAATAAATGACACTGTGATGAGTAGTCACTTGACCTTTGCACGTGGAAAGACTAAAGCATCAGAAGACGAAAGACAGTGGTTCAAGTCACTAAGACAGCATATTTATTTTTTCTCTATGTTTCAATCCCTTTTATAGGGTTTTTAGCTCACCTGAGCACGAAGTGCTCAAGGGAGCTATTGTGCTCTATCAATGTCCGGCGACCGTCTGTCCATCTGTCTGTCTGTCAGTCATGGCGTCAACAATTTCTTTAAACGACATCCCCTCCTAATCTTCAAAGTCAAAATCAACCAAACTTAGCAGAAACATTCCTTGAGTGGTCCCTTGTAAAAACTGTAAAAAGAATTTAAATCCATCAAAAACTCTGGTTGCCGTTGCATCGGGAAATAGGAAATTTCACAAAAGCTCAAGCCTTAATGACAATTTCTTGGTTACACTATAGTGGCACAATATGGCCTTATCTTCATGAAACTTGGTATTAATATTTGTCAGGTCTCAAGGATGAATCCTATTTAAAATGAAAAGGATCTGTGCCATATCATGGAAAAAGGTGCCTTAATCAGAATTTACTTGTTTACGCTCTAGAAGCCAAAAATATGGCCCATTCATCATGAAACTTTGTCAGAATGTTTGTTAGTGAGGATGAACGCTTTTGAAAGTGGGAAGGATCCGTGCCATATCACGGGAAAAGGGGCCTTAATCACAATTTTCTTGTAAGAGCTCCAGACGCGACAAACTTTGTGAAACTTTGTCAAAATGTTTGCCAGGTCACAAGAATGAACTCTGTTGAAAATTGGAAGGGTTCATGCCATATCACAGGAAAAGGAGTCTTGATGAAAATAAACATGTACTTGTAATAACTCTAATGGCCACAAATATGGCCCAAACTTTGTGAAACTTGGATTTGTGTATAAAATATCTTCTTTATGACATCTACCTTTTTAATTGATGTGATGTCCAAGTGATCAAAGAGACTCTGGTGAGCGATCTAGGACCCTCATGGTCCTCTTGTTTTAATAATGTTGCAGAACATTTGATTCTCAAAGAGATTTGCGGTAAATTATAATTGATTTTTGATTGTTTGTTGTTTGTTGTTTTTTTTTGGGGGGGGGGGGGATTAAACGCCTCTTTTAACATTTTATCGGTCATATTGCTGAGGCTGGAACGCTAAACTGTGGATGCCTGGTATTTCTCTTACGGATACTACCACGACAACTATTCCGAGACTCAAGTTGCTAATCCCACATAGGTTTTCGATTATCAACCAAACTTGCCCTTTAAGCCATTTGACAACGTCTTGTGTTTTCAATATTTAAGATCAGGAGAATGTGATAAGTAAAACGCGCGGTGCAAAAAATTATTGTCACCCAAACAGGATATAATTAGTCAAATGGGGCTAACAGAAAAAAGTCGTACAGATTTAAAAGTCGCGTAAATCATCCTTTATGGGGGAATGCCTTTCATATAGATTTGCATATTACCTCAAAAGCTCACAAAAATGTCACGCTCTATCGAACATAGCTTATTAATAACACCCAGATGAATAAAAGTAAAATATAAACTTATATGTACCTGTAAATAGCAAGAAAATGCCGAGCTGTATGAGTTATTTAGGATTAACTTTCGGGATTTTGTCCCTGGGGTGTGCCGCCTGTGCCCTGGGGCTCAACTATTGGATTATGGGCTACTTTGCAAACATTGGTGGCGACTTGTACTCCGGACTGTGGGAGAGATGCGTCGACACGCCGTACAATAAAACTTGTCAGGACTTCGAAACTTTCGGTGAGTTTTTTTTTCTTTTTTCCCTTTTATATCCAGTCCACAAAAAAGATACTGGTATGTAGATTTAGCTCTGTCCGTGTGTGAGCACGTGCGTGAATGCGCGTACCCGTTTCTACGTACGTAAATGCGCACGCATGCGCGTGTGTGCTTGCATGCGTGTTCGTAGGCCAAGGTCTTGGCCTTAGGTCAAATGATTCCCGGGTGATAATTAAGTACTTGCAGAGATTTTAGAGAATTGAATGAGCATTTCAGATGCATTAAAATAAGCACCGAGAGAGTGCTTAAGAAGTGTTTTGGTCGAGCTGAATGCCAGTTTCACATTTTTATTATCTTCACGTTATGACTGGAAATGAATAACGATGATTTAGCCTTTTTGTTGTTGCCAAACATTCCTTAATATTAAAAAATGAAAAGTTCGTGTACCTTTTACGTCAGAAATTCTTTTTTTTTTTTTAAATGTATGTCCGACTATTTGAAAACGTCTAGTGAACTAGGCAGGTGGTATACAGTAGACATCATCTTGAAATTGACACGGTGAATAATTTTGAAATTATTTTGGAATGACATTGAATGAATGCAATGAGTGAGTTATGAGTGAAATTAAAGGGAGGTAATCAAATATCGCTAATTTTGTTCAGGATAAATAGAATATCGATATTTTTTTACCTCCTTTTAAAAAATATGCATACAAGTTCTATAAATAGCTCCCAATTTCTTCAAGAACCAATCAGAGGCTTATAATTTCAATTATGTCAGTGAAATTGCATTTTTTCCGCTATATTTATTTTGAATGTAGTTGCTTGTATTATCTTTTTAACGATTTTGGAGCGCTTTCTTATGGTTTGAGAGAGTGTTTGGAATGAATGGAGCGCTAAGTGAGTGATTTAGATCGGCTTTGATCGATTTTTATGTCAATTTCACAATGTTCCTTAATGTAACTCTTGTTTAGAAATCCACGCAGCAGTTCTTTCTGCTTCAAAGGTTAGTTTATAAAATCCAGTGGAGTGATATAATTCTCTTTCAGACGATGATTATATGCCGAGTCTAAATGCTGTCCGATCCATGGTTATCATTGGCACGTTCTTCATTCTGATCGCAGTTTTGCTGGGATGTGTGGCGCTGGTTGTCAACAAGCTGTCTGAACAGATCCATCTGAGTATCATATCGACAGTCGGAATGGCTATTGGAGGTAGACTTAATCACAACATGAAATTGATACCCATTTCGATCAAAACAATCAACACTAAACGCTCCAATCATTCATTTCAAACACTCACTCAATTCATTTGAAAACGCTCCTAAATGGTAAAATACGTTTCAAAATAGCGAAAAATATTCAACAAATTTAATCAAACAGATCAAATATTTGCATGATTTTATTGTCTGGTGTTAATTTTGAGCGTTAATGGACAGAACATCAGAAAAAATATCGCTTAATTGGACGATAGTATCCACAATGTTTTACCACCCTTGAAAATCATTCAAAATTCGCTCCTCACACTCACTCAATTTCATTCCAAAAATATTCAACCTCTCAGTTTCACAATTTCCCTACCTGTAAAGATAAAAATCAACTTCTTAACTTTTGCTAGGGCTGATGGTGAAAGACCACGTTGCTTCAAAGAGAAATTTCTATCGAACAAAAGTAACATTTATGCAGTTGCAAGATATGTATAGGATAGAAAACGAGAGCCGTGGTATATGGGAAATAGACACGAGCGTCAGCGAGTGTCTATTGTCCATATACCGTGGCACGAGATTTTCTATCTGACTTAGACCACGCTTTTCTTACACTGTCTTTATTTTTTACCCGCACCTCTGAACAACAAAAAAAGAGAAAAAAACTCGCTTTGATAAATAGCTGTAAATATGTGTAAAAAATGCTGAAATTACTTATAAATCTATTTCCGTTACTTATTGCAGATCTTTTGCTTTTTTTTGCTACTGTAAAAAAGTCTTTTGGAAAAAGGCGCCCATATAAAATGCTCGTCATCTTTTTGCAATGGCGCAGGACACAAAACCTGTCGAGATTCACGTGCACGATAAACTACGATCGTATATCTGTAAATACAACGCTCGGCGTTGTATCTGTTATATATAAATACTTTTGAAATGCTGTTCTCTGACTGGCCGATTCGCTTCAAGCGTGGTCTAATATTGATTGTAGGATTTGCGAACCACATGTACCGTTAGGTTACTCGGTACTTCTTTGGTTTAAATTGGCACAAAATACCAGTACCCTTTAGGTAGTGGACCCGTAATAGTTACGCAACGTTTCTGAAGTATTGAACTTTAACAGTGTTAACCGAGGTTTCCTAAAATTTCGATCAACATCGTGAAAGTATTTGAGTGCCGAAATTTTGCGGATCTATTACCGCCCCACTACTTAATCTAAATTTGTAAATGAGTTCCGCCTAATGAAAGAAATCGAAATCGGCATGACTCATGTTTTCTGTATTGGTGCTTTGTCCAAGATTTTACCAAATTAGACGTAGTAATTACGTCATTGGATACGTGTATGTAATCGGCTTATTGTGTGTTGCAATGTCGTCAGTGCCAGGATCGAATTATCGCCGCTTTATTCATTTTCCCAATCAAGAATAATCATTCTATCTTTTCAAATAGTTATTTCCCAAATGAGACCTCTGGTTGAACTCTACTTGCTTGATCTAATCTCTTTCTCAATTATTCATTATATGGGGTTCCAACGTGTTCCAGGCCAGGGGTCCGATCCCCGAAGCCTCACCCATTCGACTATTTGTCTCTCACCAATAGGTTGATAATTGTAGACGTATGTGAAATAGCAGCTGGAGGCTAGGAAAGGATGTGGTGGTTGTACTGTTGATAGAGATACCACGAAACTGGTGCTCCAGCCGCCGCGATATAGCTGAAAATATTGAAAGCGGCGTTAAGCCCATTCAATCAATCATTCAATCATTTCAACGTGTTCCCTTTTCGTGTGACGGGTCATGTAAAGCTATAAATATCGTGAAATTAACATCATCTAGATCAAAACCATTCTAAATTGCCCGCCAAATCAGCGATCTTTTCGATGCAACCAAACTACCTCGCAAAGCATTCAAAAATGGAAAAGGTTCTTGAAAAATTAGGAAACTATCTGAAGAACTAATATGCATATATTATTAAAGGGCGGTAATAAATATCGCTAATTTTGTTCACGCTGAACAAAATTTGCGATATTGAAAAACCTCCCATTAAAATCACTCAAACCTCGCTCCACACACTCAATCGATTTCATTCCTAAATCATTCCAAAATCATTCACATTGTCAATTTCACGATATTGGTAACTGTAATGACCAGAGTGTGTTGTCTGAATGCATTGAATGGAGTGCTGATCGAGCGCGAGAAGGGGTTTGGTCGTGATGAATGTCAATTTCACAATGTTACTCACATTTTCATCGTGAAAAAAAATAATTATGACCCGTCATGCGAAAAGGGACCATCTCGGAACTTTATAAAACGAATATTTGGAAAGAGACTGGGTCCAATAAATGTCAACGAGGGGTCGCATTTCAAAAATTCTTTCGCTGGGAGGTAGATTGATCAATCGTCAACAAGACGTCAACAAGCACAGGGGATTTGTGTAATTCTATTGTCAATACACTTTGACATACCAGGTAGGAGCATAGCAAACAGGTCTTGAGGGCGAATTCCTATAGAACTCGACAACGGTTCAAGTATACCCGACTCCCCTTCGAAAGACTTTGGTTTCCACTCCAGTGACGTCATTTTAACCTTTTTGCCATGACACTTCTGATCCAGGTCAAACTAATGTTACTAGGATCCTAAATGGCGTCGAAAAGAAGTGCCCAAAAGGTCAAACAAATAAAAATCTGGTCTGCTTCATTTTGAAGTTAATTTGCAAATGCTCTGTTTGATATTGTATTTTACAAAGATGATCACATCTATTTGTGCAATATAGACATTCCGTAGGCAAGTCCCTGCTTGTAACGTTATAATTCAATCATGTTTACTTCCATCAGTTGAAACTCACATGGATACAGTCAGTTACGTCGTGAAATTAACATCCACCTCAATCAAAACCATTCTAAATCACTCATTCAGCGCTCCATTGACTCATTCAAAACCTTCACTCAAATCGATCAAAAACGATCCAAATTACAAAATAGCATACAATCAATAGCTACATTCAAAATCAATATAAATGGACAAAATAGTGATTTCACTGACCTTATTAATATAATAAGAGTCTGATTGGTTCTTGAAGAAAAAGGAAGCTATATATCGAACTTATATACATATTGTTTTAAAGGGAGGTAATCAATATCGCTAATTTGTTCATTCGATTTCATTCCCCTCCTAATCTTCAAAGTCAAAATCAACCAAACTTAGCAGAAACATTCCTTGAGTGGTCCCTTGTAAAAACTGTAAAAAGAATTTAAATCCATCAAAAACTCTGGTTGCCGTTGCATCGGGAAATAGGAAATTTCACAAAAGCTCAAGCCTTAATGACAATTTCTTGGTTACACTATAGTGGCACAATATGGCCTTATCTTCATGAAACTTGGTATTAATATTTGTCAGGTCTCAAGGATGAATCCTATTTAAAATGAAAAGGATCTGTGCCATATCATGGAAAAAGGTGCCTTAATCAGAATTTACTTGTTTACGCTCTAGAAGCCAAAAATATGGCCCATTCATCATGAAACTTTGTCAGAATGTTTGTTAGTGAGGATGAACGCTTTTGAAAGTGGGAAGGATCCGTGCCATATCACGGGAAAAGGGGCCTTAATCACAATTTTCTTGTAAGAGCTCCAGACGCGACAAACTTTGTGAAACTTTGTCAAAATGTTTGCCAGGTCACAAGAATGAACTCTGTTGAAAATTGGAAGGGTTCATGCCATATCACAGGAAAAGGAGTCTTGATGAAAATAAACATGTACTTGTAATAACTCTAATGGCCACAAATATGGCCCAAACTTTGTGAAACTTGGTTTTGTGTATAAAATATCTTCTTTATGACATCTACCTTTTTAATTGATGTGATGTCCAAGTGATCAAAGAGACTCTGGTGAGCGATCTAGGACCCTCATGGTCCTCTTGTTTTAATAATGTTGCAGAACATTTGATTCTCAAAGAGATTTGCGGTAAATTATAATTGATTTTTGATTGTTTGTTGTTTGTTGTTTTTTTTTGGGGGGGGGGGGGATTAAACGCCTCTTTTAACATTTTATCGGTCATATTGCTGAAGCTGGAACGCTAAACTGTGGATGCCTGGTATTTCTCTTACGGATACTACCACGACAACTATTCCGAGACTCAAGTTGCTAATCCCACATAGGTTTTCGATTATCAACCAAACTTGCCCTTTAAGCCATTTGACAACGTCTTGTGTTTTCAATATTTAAGATCAGGAGAATGTGATAAGTAAAACGCGCGGTGCAAAAAATTATTGTCACCCAAACAGGATATAATTAGTCAAATGGGGCTAACAGAAAAAAGTCGTACAGATTTAAAAGTCGCGTAAATCATCCTTTATGGGGGAATGCCTTTCATATAGATTTGCATATTACCTCAAAAGCTCACAAAAATGTCACGCTCTATCGAACATAGCTTATTAATAACACCCAGATGAATAAAAGTAAAATATAAACTTATATGTACCTGTAAATAGCAAGAAAATGCCGAGCTGTATGAGTTATTTAGGATTAACTTTCGGGATTTTGTCCCTGGGGTGTGCCGCCTGTGCCCTGGGGCTCAACTATTGGATTATGGGCTACTTTGCAAACATTGGTGGCGACTTGTACTCCGGACTGTGGGAGAGATGCGTCGACACGCCGTACAATAAAACTTGTCAGGACTTCGAAACTTTCGGTGAGTTTTTTTTTCTTTTTTCCCTTTTATATCCAGTCCACAAAAAAGATACTGGTATGTAGATTTAGCTCTGTCCGTGTGTGAGCACGTGCGTGAATGCGCGTACCCGTTTCTACGTACGTAAATGCGCACGCATGCGCGTGTGTGCTTGCATGCGTGTTCGTAGGCCAAGGTCTTGGCCTTAGGTCAAATGATTCCCGGGTGATAATTAAGTACTTGCAGAGATTTTAGAGAATTGAATGAGCATTTCAGATGCATTAAAATAAGCACCGAGAGAGTGCTTAAGAAGTGTTTTGGTCGAGCTGAATGCCAGTTTCACATTTTTATTATCTTCACGTTATGACTGGAAATGAATAACGATGATTTAGCCTTTTTGTTGTTGCCAAACATTCCTTAATATTAAAAAATGAAAAGTTCGTGTACCTTTTACGTCAGAAATTCTTTTTTTTTTTTAAATGTATGTCCGACTATTTGAAAACGTCTAGTGAACTAGGCAGGTGGTATACAGTAGACATCATCTTGAAATTGACACGGTGAATAATTTTGAAATTATTTTGGAATGACATTGAATGAATGCAATGAGTGAGTTATGAGTGAAATTAAAGGGAGGTAATCAAATATCGCTAATTTTGTTCAGGATAAATAGAATATCGATATTTTTTTACCTCCTTTTAAAAAATATGCATACAAGTTCTATAAATAGCTCCCAATTTCTTCAAGAACCAATCAGAGGCTTATAATTTCAATTATGTCAGTGAAATTGCATTTTTTCCGCTATATTTATTTTGAATGTAGTTGCTTGTATTATCTTTTTAACGATTTTGGAGCGCTTTCTTATGGTTTGAGAGAGTGTTTGGAATGAATGGAGCGCTAAGTGAGTGATTTAGATCGGCTTTGATCGATTTTTATGTCAATTTCACAATGTTCCTTAATGTAACTCTTGTTTAGAAATCCACGCAGCAGTTCTTTCTGCTTCAAAGGTTAGTTTATAAAATCCAGTGGAGTGATATAATTCTCTTTCAGACGATGATTATATGCCGAGTCTAAATGCTGTCCGATCCATGGTTATCATTGGCACGTTCTTCATTCTGATCGCAGTTTTGCTGGGATGTGTGGCGCTGGTTGTCAACAAGCTGTCTGAACAGATCCATCTGAGTATCATATCGACAGTCGGAATGGCTATTGGAGGTAGACTTAATCACAACATGAAATTGATACCCATTTCGATCAAAACAATCAACACTAAACGCTCCAATCATTCATTTCAAACACTCACTCAATTCATTTGAAAACGCTCCTAAATGGTAAAATACGTTTCAAAATAGCGAAAAATATTCAACAAATTTAATCAAACAGATCAAATATTTGCATGATTTTATTGTCTGGTGTTAATTTTGAGCGTTAATGGACAGAACATCAGAAAAAATATCGCTTAATTGGACGATAGTATCCACAATGTTTTACCACCCTTGAAAATCATTCAAAATTCGCTCCTCACACTCACTCAATTTCATTCCAAAAATATTCAACCTCTCAGTTTCACAATTTCCCTACCTGTAAAGATAAAAATCAACTTCTTAACTTTTGCTAGGGCTGATGGTGAAAGACCACGTTGCTTCAAAGAGAAATTTCTATCGAACAAAAGTAACATTTATGCAGTTGCAAGATATGTATAGGATAGAAAACGAGAGCCGTGGTATATGGGAAATAGACACGAGCGTCAGCGAGTGTCTATTGTCCATATACCGTGGCACGAGATTTTCTATCTGACTTAGACCACGCTTTTCTTACACTGTCTTTATTTTTTACCCGCACCTCTGAACAACAAAAAAAGAGAAAAAAACTCGCTTTGATAAATAGCTGTAAATATGTGTAAAAAATGCTGAAATTACTTATAAATCTATTTCCGTTACTTATTGCAGATCTTTTGCTTTTTTTTGCTACTGTAAAAAAGTCTTTTGGAAAAAGGCGCCCATATAAAATGCTCGTCATCTTTTTGCAATGGCGCAGGACACAAAACCTGTCGAGATTCACGTGCACGATAAACTACGATCGTATATCTGTAAATACAACGCTCGGCGTTGTATCTGTTATATATAAATACTTTTGAAATGCTGTTCTCTGACTGGCCGATTCGCTTCAAGCGTGGTCTAATATTGATTGTAGGATTTGCGAACCACATGTACCGTTAGGTTACTCGGTACTTCTTTGGTTTAAATTGGCACAAAATACCAGTACCCTTTAGGTAGTGGACCCGTAATAGTTACGCAACGTTTCTGAAGTATTGAACTTTAACAGTGTTAACCGAGGTTTCCTAAAATTTCGATCAACATCGTGAAAGTATTTGAGTGCCGAAATTTTGCGGATCTATTACCGCCCCACTACTTAATCTAAATTTGTAAATGAGTTCCGCCTAATGAAAGAAATCGAAATCGGCATGACTCATGTTTTCTGTATTGGTGCTTTGTCCAAGATTTTACCAAATTAGACGTAGTAATTACGTCATTGGATACGTGTATGTAATCGGCTTATTGTGTGTTGCAATGTCGTCAGTGCCAGGATCGAATTATCGCCGCTTTATTCATTTTCCCAATCAAGAATAATCATTCTATCTTTTCAAATAGTTATTTCCCAAATGAGACCTCTGGTTGAACTCTACTTGCTTGATCTAATCTCTTTCTCAATTATTCATTATATGGGGTTCCAACGTGTTCCAGGCCAGGGGTCCGATCCCCGAAGCCTCACCCATTCGACTATTTGTCTCTCACCAATAGGTTGATAATTGTAGACGTATGTGAAATAGCAGCTGGAGGCTAGGAAAGGATGTGGTGGTTGTACTGTTGATAGAGATACCACGAAACTGGTGCTCCAGCCGCCGCGATATAGCTGAAAATATTGAAAGCGGCGTTAAGCCCATTCAATCAATCATTCAATCATTTCAACGTGTTCCCTTTTCGTGTGACGGGTCATGTAAAGCTATAAATATCGTGAAATTAACATATCTAGATCAAAACCATTCTAAATTGCCCGCCAAATCAGCGATCTTTTCGATGCAACCAAACTACCTCGCAAAGCATTCAAAAATGGAAAAGGTTCTTGAAAAATTAGGAAACTATCTGAAGAACTAATATGCATATATTATTAAAGGGCGGTAATAAATATCGCTAATTTTGTTCACGCTGAACAAAATTTGCGATATTGAAAAACCTCCCATTAAAATCACTCAAACCTCGCTCCACACACTCAATCGATTTCATTCCTAAATCATTCCAAAATCATTCACATTGTCAATTTCACGATATTGGTAACTGTAATGACCAGAGTGTGTTGTCTGAATGCATTGAATGGAGTGCTGATCGAGCGCGAGAAGGGGTTTGGTCGTGATGAATGTCAATTTCACAATGTTACTCACATTTTCATCGTGAAAAAAAATAATTATGACCCGTCATGCGAAAAGGGACCATCTCGGAACTTTATAAAACGAATATTTGGAAAGAGACTGGGTCCAATAAATGTCAACGAGGGGTCGCATTTCAAAAATTCTTTCGCTGGGAGGTAGATTGATCAATCGTCAACAAGACGTCAACAAGCACAGGGGATTTGTGTAATTCTATTGTCAATACACTTTGACATACCAGGTAGGAGCATAGCAAACAGGTCTTGAGGGCGAATTCCTATAGAACTCGACAACGGTTCAAGTATACCCGACTCCCCTTCGAAAGACTTTGGTTTCCACTCCAGTGACGTCATTTTAACCTTTTTGCCATGACACTTCTGATCCAGGTCAAACTAATGTTACTAGGATCCTAAATGGCGTCGAAAAGAAGTGCCCAAAAGGTCAAACAAATAAAAATCTGGTCTGCTTCATTTTGAAGTTAATTTGCAAATGCTCTGTTTGATATTGTATTTTACAAAGATGATCACATCTATTTGTGCAATATAGACATTCCGTAGGCAAGTCCCTGCTTGTAACGTTATAATTCAATCATGTTTACTTCCATCAGTTGAAACTCACATGGATACAGTCAGTTACGTCGTGAAATTAACATCCACCTCAATCAAAACCATTCTAAATCACTCATTCAGCGCTCCATTGACTCATTCAAAACCTTCACTCAAATCGATCAAAAACGATCCAAATTACAAAATAGCATACAATCAATAGCTACATTCAAAATCAATATAAATGGACAAAATAGTGATTTCACTGACCTTATTAATATAATAAGAGTCTGATTGGTTCTTGAAGAAAAAGGAAGCTATATATCGAACTTATATACATATTGTTTTAAAGGGAGGTAATCAATATCGCTAATTTGTTCATTCGATTTCATTCCAAAATCATTCCAAAATCAGCCATCTTGTCAATTTCACGATGTAACTAACTGTATCCTCTCTGCGCATGCATATTTTTAGGTGAAAAGGTCGTCTTTCGCGATCCTCGGGTCAGTCAAATGCACACAGCGCTCTACAATTCATTCAAAACACTCACTCAAAACATTAGCAAGTGTTCCAAAATTATTTACAAAGATAAGGTCAACAGCTACTGTTACGTACGAACTGTCCTCAACCGAAGTATAGCTGAAAAGTTTCCGACGGGAGCCGGTGGCGAACCAACGCAGACAATAATATTCAAATAATTGGTTTACAAGTCCAATGCGCTAACCACTGATTCAAATAGATCCTCTCTGAAACAGGTGTCAGCTATTGCATTTAAACCAAGGAAGCTATGCCGGACTGCGGTGAGAGTGGTCTCCAATAATACACACATCCTTAAGAGCCATCATATATTGATGACGACAAGCCTATTTAGTCAGTTATGTGCTTACTGAACTAACCAAGTCTGTACAATGCCGACAAAAATAGCTCAATGGC
Organism: Fragum whitleyi; assembly: GCA_948146395.1. NCBI lineage: Eukaryota > Metazoa > Mollusca > Bivalvia > Cardiida > Cardiidae > Fragum > Fragum whitleyi. The sequence continues at coordinate 4,926,604 of OX411558.1, forward strand.
CAATCTCAGACTCACCTTGTCAATTTCATGATGTTATCCGTACTGTATTTTTTTCCTTTTCAGGGTTATTTCTGATGGTTGGTTTCTCCGTCTATCTCGAGGCGATTTTTTATCCTATAGGCTGGGCACCAATCTTCGATCTTCACGCTGGTTTCATTTTGTGTGTAGTTGGCTGGTTACTGGCTTGGTTCGCCGCCATTTTGATACTAACCGGAACACTCGCGACTAGACGCCAAAAGCTGCTAAATCTTTAGAATGTGTATTGCAGCTTTTCTGATTTATAATATATGTATTTCATATAATATACCTTAAGTAAGTGACTTGGAAACATTGTATTTTAATTGGTTCAGTAAGAATTGATCAAACAATATAAATATCCATTTACGAGTATGCTTAATATTTTTATCGTACCCGTATGTGAGAAGCGAGACAAAGTTGTGCACTCGTGAGTAAGTGATTTAGGCCGCCGCTCGAATCTGCCAGGGCAATTACTCTAACATTGGTGGATTTCGATATATCGAGAGTTGAGAGCAAATCACTGTATATACACAATTATTTGTTCTAAGACATCGACAAAGTTGGTATAATTATTCTTCATGAGGAGATAGTTCATTCAAAGAAGTTTTCTGATAGGTTCAATGTCAAGATTACAGTGAAAGATCAGGCGATTTTTTTGTTAAAATAAATTTGCAGAAAAGTTCATCATGAGCAAGAATGCCGCAAAAGTTCCGCAACATTTCGGAATTTATAAACTTCAAGAATGATAACCGAGATTTCCTAATGATATAAAAATATCCCCATGGTCAAGTTAGCGTCCACAAAATCAGAGATTGAAATTGGCCTTTCACAGAGCAAACATTTATGGAAACATTGCAAAATTTATTGGTAGAAATGCCATCATTAGTAGATGTGTTCTTTGGTACGACACCTTTCTACATAACATACATATATGTTAGGAACAGCGTGTAATTGACAAGATTAATTATTTTGGAGAGAAATTGAATGGGTGCGGGGAGCGATGTTTGTCAGATGTAAACGGAAGGTGTCCAAAATCGCTAATTTTGTTCAGGGTAATAAAATAATTAATAAAATATGCTTAAAAGTTTTATAAATACATTCCCATTTCTTCAAGATTTAAACGCCAATATTTTCAATTATGTCAGTAAAATTGCGATTTATTTCTAGCTTTACTTATTTTTAGTCAAGTTGATGATCGTATTTTTTAATGGATTCGGAGCGTTTTTTGAATGGTTTGATTAAGCGTTTGGCATTTAAGAATGGAGCGCTGAGTGAACGTTTTAGAATCGTTTTGATCGAGATGAATGTTAATTTAACGATGTTGATTACCGTAAGTAGTGCGCCTAAGTGGGATGAGCAGCTATTGGATTGGATGAAATGCTGTACTATTGTGAGAAACGATAGGAAATCATGGTGCAAGACCGATTCCCCCTCTTGAAAAGTAATTAGCGTCGGACCTTTGTCAAAACATTATCAATCTGCAGGTCATTAGGGGGAAAAGCAGATCAGACTGTGCGGATGCACAGGATAGGTAGAGACTTACTTTTGTGCACATGTAAAATTGTTGGAAACCTCACGCGCTGGCCGAATAACATCATATTTCTTTGAATAATATAGATCTCTTATTTACGAGGAGTATCAAAAAGCTCTTGGACAATTGCAATATCTTTTTATCATTCATCGCATTTTGATGAAACTGTCAGTAATTATTCGTATGGATGTGAGTGCTAATTGTACAAGCATGCAACCAAATATGTCTACGCGTCTGTTAAGGAATCGTCACTATGTTAACCGAATGATGCACTTTCGGGGTACTTTAAGTTTTTTACTCACTGTTGAGAAAGAAAAACCTATAAAACGCGCAATAAACTAGCGATTTGAAAAATTCAAATTGCGTTGACACAAGCATCGAATTTGCATTAAGCGTACTTGCAACTATAATACAACTCGTGAAAATATAGCTTTTGTTGTTCACTCATTGAAATATATAGGGGATAATCGTTTGTTTCAGTGTAAGATCGATTTATATTTCATTGAGTGAACAACAAAGGCCATATTTTCACGAGTGGCGGAGCCACCAGTGAAAATATAGCTTTTGTTTTTTCACGAAATGAAATATTAATCGATCTTACTCGAAAAACAAACGATTATTCTATTTCTTTAATGCAAAAATGAGACAAAATGTGAAATTTCTAGGACAAATTTTCATAAAGCGCGTCATTTTGCACGTGATTGCTATGCAACGTTCATTGTGACGTCACATATTTCGCCCCGCATAGATGACGTCAGATAGGACGAAATGCGCAAAAGCAGGGTATAAGTTTTTGATAATTTCACTGCTTTTGCGGTGAGTTTATCAAGTGATAATCTACCTTTATTTCTCGATAAACCACCGAAAAGCATTAAAGAAAAATCGATCTTACACTTAAACAAACGATTATCCTCTATATCTTAAAAAGGCTCGACGCTGGAAGAGATTTAATCAACCATGACGACGTTGTTTGTACGGAAAGAACATGACGTCGGGGCACTTGAAATGGTAATTTAGAATTAATATGGGCTATGTTTTAATAGAACGCTGTGTATTTCACTGGTAGCGCGTTTCAAATTAAACAATAAAGAGCAGATTCAAATTTCTTTACATCGTTTCTGGGGTTGTTTCATTCAAAAGCTATCGAAGATTGATAACTGTTTTCTCTTGTTTGAAATACTTAATGCGTTAAGAGTGGAAAAGGAATTGAATATCATAAACGTTATCGCACAAAACAATTATCCACCTTTTTAACGAATTTTACTTGAAAAAGTTGTATGTTTTTATGAAGATGTGCACTGACCTTTTGGGAAGATATAATTGGTGAAACTTGATAGGAGTAAACAGTCAGAAATTAAAGCCTTGCTGAAAAAAGCAATCAAGAATGGGTCTGACCTTCATGACGTCACTATTTTGCTCCGAGACGCCGCACTAATCTCAATTCAATTTAACATGGAATTGAGTTTATTCATGATGTTCTACTGAAACATGGTACATTCATAGTCAGAAGGCATACAGGTCCACTCATGCATTTTTCTAAGTCGTCGGAAATCCACCAAAGAAAATATGAAGTCTCAACACTTTTTGATAGCCCCTAGTATAGTTAGTTACATCGTGAAATTGACAAGATGGCTGATTTTGGAATGGTTTTGGAATGAAATTGAATGAGTGTGTGGAGCGAGTTTTGAGTGATATTAGAGGGAGGTAATCTTATAAAGCAAATTTTGTTCAGGATGAACAAATTAGCGATATTGATTACCTCCCTTTAAAACAATATGCATATAAATTGTATATAGCTTCCTTTTTCTTCAAGAACCATTCAGACTCTTGTTATATTAATAATTGTATTAATAAGGTCATTGAAATCGCAATTTTGTCCATTTATATTGATTTTGAATGTAGCTGTTGATTGAATGCTATTTTGTAATTTGGATCGTTTTTGATCGATTTGTGTGAATGTTTGGAATGAGTGAATGGAGCGCTGAATGAGTGATTTAGAATGGTTTTGATTGAGGTGGAAGTTAATTTCACGATGTAACTGACTGTATATCTAATTATAATACCGCGGTCGGATAGTATTCGACACCGGCTCACGGTTACGTGGATGTTTGCGATCAAGTCTGACGTTTTCATTTACATTTGTTTCCTAGCCTCGTTTTAGAACATTACTGCAATTTCGGTGTGCTTCGCTTTCACCTCTTAGTATTGAGTATAGACCAAACATTGCGAATTCTCGGCAGGGTAAAAAACATCGCCGTTGAAATTTATTTCTTTACGAAGTCACCCGTAGACAAAGACAGATATCTGCAGGTACATTCATCAAATGTAAAAATTGGGTCTTATAACTAACTAGAACAAGCAAACTCAGAGTCAAAAATGATACAAAATGCTGTAATAAATTGGGCTACATAAACACCAATGCTCGTCTTGTCATGAGATTCGCAAACGGTATTCAAAAACGTTTTACATGTTTAAAATTTCCTTAATCTCTAGAATAGCAATATTTAGAATATATTAAATCTACCGCGATATACAAAATTGGCCGATTTTGAATGAATACAGAATAGCTTCATGTTTCTCGGCGGGCATTTTTCAGAGACAAAAATCCTGTCCATGTGTTTCTATTTTGGGAAATTAAATCAAAATGTCTTAAATTTCGAAACTGTTAGAAAAAAATAACATCAGCTAATTTTCTGTCTTTTGCATTGTTTACTGCTTTCACATTTTTGTCCGACGGAAAACCGAACTGTACTGTACGGTAGTGACCAGGGATCACTCCCAGTAGATGTTGTATTAAACCCTATAAAATATTACAATCGACGAAGATAAATTTTTGCCTTGTTTATCTTTTTTATTTATAATACATAAACTTGTTTTTCGTGAATATTTCCTTAAATTACCTAAAAGCTACGTAAAAATTATCGTGATTACAGATTGGGGCCTTTGTTCTAGTCTATGCATTTTTAGTTTATGTTTAGCGTTAAATTAATGTTATTGTTATAAATATTGATTTTCTCCACTATTGCAAGCATCTGTTCGAGCCGAGTGGTCAACGAAGCACGTCTTTTTTAACAATTCCCTGCTTCGTAAAAAACTCTTAGGTTCGAATCGTAGCGAAACCATTTTTTTTATTTTCTTTTTTTTTTTTTTTTATGATAGAAAAATCATTGTTCTAGTCGTGCATTTCTTGGTAGAGTAATAAAGTTATGACACAATGGGATAATGATTACAACACTCCTATCACCATTGATAATTTATAGGCTATATAACGGACAAGGTCTTTATATTTTAATAATTGATGGACGTACCTAAACGATATTGAAAGCAGTCCATGAGAAGGTTTAAAGCATCCTTGTCTTGATAGCCCAGTTAGAGTTAATATACCGGATAAATGAACATTCTGCAGGAAAAAAAACCCCAACCGTAGATCTCTATCGACCCCGGTCAGAGTCTTTGCCTTATTTCATATTACAGTTAACAACATCGTGAAATTGACAAGATGAATGATATCGAAATTGTTTTGGAATGATTTTGAATGAGTGTGTGGAGCGAGTTTTGAGTGAAATTAAAGGGAGGTAATCCAACATCGCTAATTTTCTTCGGACGAACAAAATTAGAGATATTAATTATTTCCCTTCAATGAAATATGCATACAGGTCCTATAAATAGCTTTTATATCTACAAAAACCCATCTTGCGCTAAAAATTTAAAAAAAAAGTTAGCAAAACAGAGTAATTTTTGAAGCGATTTTAATTTTGAATGTAGTTTTTTATATCATCATTTTAGTGACTTTTGAGCGTTTTTGAATGATTTGAGTGAGTGCTTGGAATGAATGAATGGAGCGCTGAGTGCGGGATTTAGAATGGTTTTGATCGGAATGATTGTCAATTTTACGGTGTTACTAACTGTATGACCTACGTCGCGGGAGTGAAATAACCACGTTGAATATTTTTGATATTACACGGGTATTATTACACTAGTGGAATAACTATGCAACTGAGCTTCGAACGGATATCAACGTTATCTTTTCGTTGTGAAAATGACGTCATAATTCATTTGCTGACGTCATCTAGCAAACGGCATTATATGTTTCGTGGAATAACTTGAATCGAAACATTTCTGTATTTTTTTTCTCTTTATCGCAAACATCAGGTCATATTATAGATATGATTTACAATGTGTACTCATAAAAGACGGAATTTATTGATATCGTCATCAAAAACTGATAAAAATTCGGCGCAGCCTCGGATTCTGTCAGTGAAAACTGCGTTTTTGCTCTATCCAAACTTATTTTTAATAACGTTGTTGATTCTATATTTTTTTAATGGTTTGAGGAAGTGTTTGGAATGGATAAACGGAGCGCTGAGTGAGCGATTTAGAATGGTTTTGATTGAGGCGAGTGTCAATTTCACGATGATACTAACTGTATTGGAACAGCATTTAATGTTGAGATAAAATACCCCTGCGTTCCGGAAAAAAACGTTTACAACTGTTTTATTAAAAGCACATCGCTTTGCACGAGCACCTTCGTGCAAAATAAAGTACCATTTTTAGTAATTTCCATAAATACAATAAATCGTTGAATGTCAACAAGGAATCTTGTAAGTTTAACTTGAATCAGCTGAAGTTTGGAAGTTTTTTTACATGTTCTTGGGCCCATTTTACTAAACATCTTACGTAAAAATTGATCGTAAGTCAAAATTACAAATCGTTCCTGGTGTTTTCATTCATTCTTAGATTCTGCCTTGCAATATATCATTGGAACCGTCTTCAGAAGACGATTCCAATGAGATGATGCATCGTGAATAGTTTTATTCTATCTTGATCATAAGGATTATTTAGTCACAACTGAGCATTGGTGCATTGAATGTGTCAAAATTATAAAAATAAATAATGCTAAGTACATCAATCATTGATCAGTCGGCCTATGTATCGCGTTGAGATAATTTGACGTCACGTCATGAAACGTCAACTGTACTTACTTTTCAGCAAGCTAGAAATAGGGGGTAAATCCCTTTAACACGCAAATCTTCTCTTTTAACCTTTGATTAAATACCATTTGTATATTTAACAGTCGTTAGTCTAAATTGTGACTGGATTAAATGTTAAAAGTTTCATACTATCGAAACACATAGGTCTATGTAACAGAGTATGTTTTATATATACTGACGTCAATCGCCTAATTAACAAAGAAAGGGCAATTATTTACAAAAGACACATTCCGTGTTATGAAAAAATCTTACTTCATATTTTAGACGAATTCATTGCAGTTCGACTGACGTAATAACCCTTTTTGAGCAAACAATTGGTAGAGAATTTGTCAAGCTTCAAGGATTGACCCTCCCTTTTTGAGACAGGGTTTTTCTACATTTACTAGAGATCGAAACATCAGGTCATTGAACCATGGAAATTCGCTTGCTTATTATAAGCCATTATCTATGCTTTTGTCAATGATTTGGTAATCAAATGCATATAACGTCAACGTCGTTATACGATGCGGTTGCCCCATCATACAGACGTCACAGGCGGACTACATTGACCAAGTCTTCCAAATTATTAATTGCTAGCGTTTACAAGACGTTCTATCTTAACAATCGTCATTCCTTACTCAGTTTAAAGCTCAAACCCGTTTTTCTTGTTCTGACCCCCATTTCAAGAGGTCAATATTACGATGTCAATGATCGTTTTATCGTGTTTATAACAACGTGAAGGGATATTCCAAAACGTATTGCGTGAATCACTTGCATGCCAAATGCTTAAGACACGTGTGTATCGAAGCAACAATATTTAGAAGACGCGCGTGGTGCTCGAAAACACAGTAGATGCCACTCAAGTTTAGGCAAAAAAAACCCCTTGATATCGACACCCTTTCATTTCCGTTTTATTTAAGCTTACCTTTGTATTTCATGATATAAGATGCCATACAGAAAAGAAATTCTAATTCACTTTATATTTTCATTTTTACTATAATGACGTTAAGAAATAACGTTTTTTCTTGACGTCATTAAAGTGAAAATGAAAATATAAAGTAAATAGCGACATTTTATTCGCGTAAATATTGAACACCCCTCGTATTTACCTCACTATTACAACCAAAATCTTTATTTCCGATCATCAAGCTGCTCACATTACTAAGATTCTTTTTTATTCCCACATAAATGGGAGACGAACCAAGAAATGATTAATCGCGTCGGTAAGAGGGTGATACCGACGACCGCACTTTAACATCCGCGCACATATTACTCACGGAAAATGTTTCCTTGAATATTCGGGGGTTTCCGATCGCTCTGAACAGTTTTTGCATAAACGAATATTTTGTACAGTTAGAAATATCATGAAATTGAGAAGGTCATGCTTAATAAAAACCTTGGCAAAAATGCATTAAAATCAAAGTGCTGAAATAACTGGTTTCCCTGATTGTGTGTCAGTTTTTAATGTGAAAATATACTTTTTTCAAACATATCTGATTTATAAAGGAAAATCAGGTATTATCGACAGAGATCAGACTGCAAACGTGTGCGGGCTGATCCTTGGCTATGCCTCCTGCCAAAGCAGGAATATTCAGCATGACAAGGGTTAAGACTACACACGTCATTTTTGTACGTAGCCTTTTTCATTCATAACTTCGATGGAAAGAACGCTTATACGAGGGTTGTCCGGAAAGTTCTTAGACATCATCTAGTACATACGTATTGTATGTCTAGGACTAATTAACACTTCACGTCAATAATCAATATTATTCGAAGAGCCATTATGAAAATTTTCAAGGAGATTCTCTTGTAATTAATGCAATTACATTGAATTTTGTAAAGGCATGTTGGTTGGTGCAGAGCACAAAATGACGCTATAACGCACAATATGACGTCGACGTAAAATTACGGCTACTTTTAGTAGAATCTTATGGTAACAGTTACATTTATTTATCGATGTTTTGTCTATATTTCAACCTATCCGTTATATTATGTTGTGATTATAAAACAGCAAGCCTTGTCCTCTTCTCGAAAAAATGTGTATTGCTAATAATCAGGGAAAAAATGAACACCAAACGTTATCGCTTTATTTTGCAATTATATTACATCAATAAAAAAAAACTGTATTTAAATCGACTGAATATCAAGATACCACAAATTAAGCATAAATGTTTCCAACTACTGCTGGTACCTGAGGCAAATTAAGGTCGTGTGTATACGGGTTGCCGGTCAGTCCTGTAACGGTCGTTTTCTTAAAAGCCATACTCAAAACGCGCAAAACTCATTTGTCTGTATTGTTCAATTATCAAAATGCAATTTCATTTTTTTTCAAAAAAAAAATAAAAAAAAAGAAAAAAAGTTCATATAGTGTTTATAGACTATTATCTATTACAACTGTTGACTTATCACTTATCATCACTCATCACTTATCACGACTCTTCAGCCACTATCACGCTTCGTTCTCAAAGCCTTCTATAATCGGACGGCGTTTCGTCATAATAACGTTTCCAGCTAAACCGCAGACTTAGCATTTAAGCAACTACGCTAAAAATCATTTATTACTAGTAACTGGAAAATTTCAACTGCAAAATACCGTATGTCTAGAAGGATTTGCAATTTGTTCCTGTAATTGTTATAAAAAGTTCAATGGCTTATTTTTTCGCGTTTCCCGGATTCTAAAGAAAATTGCAGATTAGACGCTGCTCCGTCGCTACGTATCACGGCGTCATTTTCCATTCCATCTCGCGCACGGTTTGCTAAAATATTCTTCATTCAATCGAGTTTTATAAAGTGATCACTGTGAAAATAGTACAAGATAAAATCCATTAATTGTTCACAATGAAAACATATTAATTTTGATATTCTCAAAAGATCTAACCCTTGAAAAAATGTTTGAGTATTCAATCGTTATCAGTAAATGTTTATAATTTTGAAGTGCTCCGGGTACCGCTAGGTGGGGTTGCTTAGGCAACTGTCATATTCATGTCAATAAAAATGTTTTATATTTTTCTTCGGGTATGAAGTCAGTGATAACTAGGGAAGCGATTAACATAAAAATTATAAATAAAATGGATGTAGCTATTGAGAATTTCAGACTGTCTACGAACTTTCCGGACAACCCTCGTATTGATGGTCAATGTAAAAAGTTTACAATTTACTCCGATGTTGTATTTTAACTTTTGTGCAGGAGGTCTTGGTTAAATAATCATCCTTTAACCCCAAAATTATCTGGAATATAATTCCGTAAAAAAGTGTTCTGGATAGAAAAGTGGCAAACATGAAGACAAAAAGGGAAGAATCGTGAATAAGGCGGGCCAAATCTGTAAATGGAAAAATATCATAAAATACTAGATGTAGGATACACTTGTAGTTGGAATAACATTGAAAACTTATACTACCAAGTTTAATTAATAGGCATGACCCCCCCCCCCCCACACCTTGCGGATCGAAAGGCTTGGGTTACACTAAGGAACGTCATGAAATTGACATTAACCTTCATTAAAAACAATCTAAATCGATGGACCATGGCTTCATTCAATGGTTTTAAACCTCTCGCTCAAATCACCCAGAACGCTTCGAATTGATCAAATCATTACATGTACACGATTTAATTTGCTTGTGTTGATTTTTAAAAAGGCTGCTCTTTCACAGACTGGGAAAAATGCGATTTTTTATTTCTTTTTGTAAATATATCGGAAATTATGACTTCATCGTGTAAAAAAAAAACTTAACAATAATAAGATTCGATCTGGTAAGGTAAGAAAAAAGGGGAAAAAAGCTATTCCCGAATTTAGCAAAATTCCATTCTGAAAAAATAAAGCGACTACTAACGCCTAAAAGATTATTGTTAATTTTTTAGCCAGCTATTTACGCGTGCAATTCCGCCTGTTTGTCCCATTCTATAAAGGTTAAAAGTCGAAGAACTTGTCAATTTGGAAACTTCATATCGATACTTGCCAAAAATGAAATATTATACATTAAAAACATGTAAAAAAAAATGGTATAATGTACAGCAAAGAGAATGTGTCGCTTTTAAAAAATGTTAGCCAAGTAATGGAAAATGGCTAATGGAACAATCGGTGAACTTATTTTGAATGTTGCCTCTGGAGTGCACACAAGGTTTTTTTATGATTCCACTTGACCCAATTTCGAACTTGACAAATATTTGATGAACAAACATTCTGACCAAGTTTCAAGACAATTGGGCGGAAAATGTGGCATGTAGAGTAAACACAAGGTAATATAATAATAGGTTTAACATATAGACGGGAAAATTTATTTGACTTAAGTTCAAACCTATTTTTAGAAGACAAAAATATGCTACCTATCAAAATCGGTAGCTATTTGCTTTTTTCTCATTTATTTCTAGATTGATTTCCTCAGTCACAGCCATTTAATAATTGCTCAGAAGTAATTAGCCCAATATGAATGAAAGATACCCACTGATTTTTTTTTTAAGTAAAAAATGTAGGGGGGTCTTTAAATATGAGCGCACGTATTATAGGACCTGCATCAGGTCAGGAACACTAAATATACATAGGTCCGTAGTCCGGTCAAAAACCTAAAGGATGGGAGTCAGACTAGGCCTATATGTTAGCCGACATAGCTTTAGCTAAAATAGCTGCATTTACATTTCAAAATGCGAATATTGCTATAGATTTCTTCCCTTTTAAGTCTAAAATGCAAATGTTGCTATAGATTTCATCTCTTTCAAGTCTTAAGTGGGAATATTGCTATAGAATTCATCTTTCACAAGTCTTAACCCGCTTTTTACCTCGACGTTAAAACACAACAACAATGACGTTGTTTTAGCGGGAATAAGTAGCGTCATACTTCCCAAAAGTGCAGAATGACCTCATTTGCAGAGGGTAAAAAGAAAATGTCATCCAGACGAGATTCTAAGCAAAATTGTGCTACTTTATCAATGTAAGGCTGATTCGAACCTAATTTTACGTTCACTACAATTTTAATTTTATTAAAGATCGACAGAAATAAAATCAAAGAAAAAAGTAAATAAATTTAAATGAATACGAGGGGTGTTCCAGAAGTTCGTGGACTAACGCCATATCTCGAAAACTGCTGATCATATGAAAATATAAATCATATTGTTTTATTTAGCTTTCTTTTCCTTTCTTGCACACCAAATTTAATAGAAGTACGCCAAACAGATGTCAAAATATAAGCATCCAAAGACATGCACTATGCACAAAGCGGCACAGACTGCGAGTTTCTTGCGTACGTTGTTGGCGTCGAGATATTCAAAACACACACTGTACTTGGAATTTATTCAACAAGATTATCCCAAATTTTGATTTGCCACAAACAATTTCTAAATGCGCCATTATGTCATCAATTTTCTTGTTACAGGGCTTTATCATTAACTATAGTTAAGTGCTTATATGGCCTGGCATTATGTCATGTAATTCAGTAACAGGTTTGAGAAACAGTTGATACTTGTCCTTCATTTGATGCCAAAAAGAAGTTTTCTTGCATGCGGAATTTTTACAGTTGCTTGTTTTCTATATCTTATTGTCAAAATAATGTTGTTGTGGCTCATATCTAGGTGTCAGTGACGGTCCTTTCGATTACCTGCTCTCATTGAGTATCAAGGCAATCCGACGTTGTTTATCTGACGTACTGGTGGCTGTGTTTTATGTACCACCTTTATTGATCAATGTAATTTATTCTTGTAAAGAAACGTGTTTCAACCAATGAACTTATTCGGAAATACCATTTTGTCTTTTAGAAGTATATGCGAAAATCAAATAACTGTATTTGAGTGGTGGGCAATATAATTGGTGCTGCAGTCGTAATAAAACGAAATAGCGAAATTTCGCGAGATTATTATTCTCCATGTATGCTGCCATTGCGAAACAAAACAACTTCTTCTCTCTGTTTTTGGTAAAACATTTTAAACGCGTTATCTAGAAGCAGAAAAAAGCACCAAAGCGCCCGAACTTTGCGTTACCTTTTCCCGTATTACTAAAATTTGACTCCCTGGTCCCGTTATTGACCTCACTAGACCCGATTTTGAACTTGACCAAGATTTGATGAAGACAAACATTCTGACCAAGTTTCAAGATACTTAGGCCAAAAATATGGCCTCTAGAGTGCACACAAGATGTTGAAGGACGACCGGATGACGGACGCACTTCGATCACAATAGCTCATCATGAGCAATTCGTGCTGATATAAGCTAAAAAGTGGAATTTATCATTTGAATAACTTGGTATTTCAATACAGGTTCACCCTAAACCACCCATATCAAATTATCTATGATGTATTAGTTAAACTAGAGGCACTAGAGCGCCTGATTCGCTCCAAATGTTTGAATATCCTGATAATGATTATTGAAATGATAAGGCTATTTAAACGAGAATTGAAGTGAACGAAAGAGTGAATGTTTATTTCAAGTAAATAAATATTTATTAGTGTCATATGCTGAAATATTTCTGCATAAAAAACTTATGATCAGTGAAAATCATTGAAACATGACTTGTTACACACACATTATTCATTTAATCACAATAATTTTGTGCAGTCTGATAATGGGTAAGCCAAGGATTATTCTAGTGAAATTTGGTTAAAATCCAACTATGAAAATTTCAACGCTAACAGAATGTTACTGCACAATTGTTACGTTCTAATGTAACAAAAATAAAGAAGCCAGCAACAAACTTTACAATTAACAGTGTTTATTGACAATGATAACAGAGTTATTGACAAAAGAAATTAATACAAAAAGAAATTACATTACCTTGAATATTTTATCCTAAAGTATTAATTTTAGATCCAAATGAATTAAGTTCCTGGTCCACAGATAATAAGTCCAATAATATCCGAATCTAAAACAAACCACACTTTTAATCAAACTTTTAAGAAAACGGGAAATCCAATTTTAGTTTTAACACAGTACTACTAAATGAAACCATGAGTCTAAACCAAGTGAACCAAGAATGCTGTAGGAATCGCTTTATATAATACCATAGAACAATCTAGAATAGCATAGAACATAAGAAGATTCTAGAGTTTGGATCACTTTCTAAATTCTTTTCAAGAAAGATCTAAAATATTCTACATACATGTTTACCTAACAGTGTCAAGGGATCGGAAGTTTCCCAGACTATTTCTAACAAGAGCCGCCAGAGACGGATTATGCTCCCCGAATAAGGCATTGTCACAAAAATAAGAGCCATGTTGGACATGGACATCCCCTGCCACGAAAGCTTGATAGTAAACTGAAGCCTAATAGAATAAAGATTCTTTTGTACTGTCAGAGATTTACCCAATATCTAAGTATTAAATATAACAAAGGGCAATAACTCAAAAATTATGCAAGCAAGAGTTGAAGTTCTTGTGCACTGCACTTGTCCTCCATGAGGTCTATCCACCCACGAAAATTCAAGTTGATAGCTATTATACTTTAGGAGATATGCTCCAGACATAAACTAAGTATCAAAAATAACAAAGGGCAATTACTCCAAAATTATGCCAGTAAGAGTTGTAAGAGTTGTAGTTCTTGTGCACTGCACTTCTCCTCCATAAGATCTACCAATACATAAAGTTTCAAGTTGATAGCTATTATACTCTAGGAGATGTGCTCCGAACAATATCTCAGTATCACAAATAACAAAGGGCAATAACTCCAAAATTATGCAAGCAAGAGTTGTAATTTTTTGTGCACAGCACTTCTCCTCCATGAGATCTATCCACCTATAAAGTTTCAAGTTGATAACTATTATACTTTAGAAGTATGCTCCAGACATAATCTAAGTATCAAATATAACAAAGGGCAATTACTCCAAAATTATGCAAGCAAGAGTTGTAGTTCTTGTGCACTGCACATCGCCCCCATAAGATCTATCCACTCATAAAGTTTCAGATTGCAAGGACTCAAATAAGGTGTTATCTTTACAGCTAACATAAAGGTAACAAACATTAAACCCCTTTTTTGCATGACATATTTTAGACACAAATTTCAAATAGTTTATGGTAAAGGGCATCTGATTTGCTACTCAAATGTGAAATTTCATCAAATTCTGAGCATAAGACTAGGATAAATGAAAGTATAACTGTATTTTACACGCTAATGTTAAGGTAACAAACATTTAGCCCCCTTTTTCCATGATGTATTTGTTTACGTTAATTTTAAATTGCTTTTAGAAAAGGGCATCTGATTTGCTACTCAAATATGAAATTTCACTAAATTCTGACAGTTAGACTAGGAGAAATTTGGGAAAACTGCTTTTTACCCTAAGAGCCCTTTCCCGTGACGAGTCCTCAAATCCAAAAACCGTCACAGATGCATCAACACTGTATCATAGGAAGTTCACATGGTAAGTTTTATTTGAATTGGTGCAAGGGTTATAGAGAAATAGGTGGGGACGGACGGACGGACGGATAAGTGTATTTTACACGCTAACGTAAAGGTAACAAACATTTAGCCCCCCTTTTCCATGATATCTTTTTTATCCCCCCGCCGTCTTCGGCGAAGGGGATATAGTAATGCTCTCCGTCCGTCATTCCGTCATTCCGTCACTAAACTTGTCCGGAGCGTATCTCCTAAAGTATAATAGCTATCAACTTGAAACTTTATGGGTGGATAGATCTCATGGAGGAGAAGTGCAGTGCACAAGAACTACAACTCTTGCTTGCATAATTTTGGAGTTATTGCCCTTTGTTATCTTAAAGACTAAGATTTTGTCCGGAGCATATCTCCTAAAGTATAATAGCTATCAACTTGAAACTTTATGGGTGGATAGATCTTATGGAGGAGAAGTGCAGTGCACAAGAACTACAACTCTTGCTTGCATAATTTTGGAGTTATTGCCCTTTGTTATTTTAAAGACTTAGATTTTGTCCGGAGCATATCTCCTAAAGTATAATAGCTATCAACTTGAAACTTTATGGGTGGATAGATCTCATGGAGGAGAAGTGCAGTGCACAAGAACTTCAACTCTTGCTTGCATAATTATGAGTTATTGCCCTTTGTTATTTTAAAGACTAAGATTTTGTCCGGAGCATATCTCCTAAAGTTTAAACGCTATCAACTTGAAACTTTTTGGGTGGATAGATCTCATGGAGGAGAAGTGCAGTGCACAAGAACTACAACTCTTGCTTGCATAATTTTGGAGTTATTGCCCTTTGTTATTTTAAAGACTTAGATTTTGTCCGGAGCATATCTCCTAAAGTATAATAGCTATCAACTTGAAACTTTATGGGAGGATAGATCTCAAGGAAGAGAAGTGCAGTGCACAAGAACTATAACTCTGGCTTATATAATTTTGGAGTTATTGCCCTTTGTTATTTTAAAGACTTAGATTTTGTCCGGAGCATATCTCCTAAAGTATTAAAGCTATCAACTTGAAACTTTATGGGAGGATAGATCTCAAGGAAGAGAAGTGCAGTGCACAAGAACTATAACTCTGGCTTGTATAATTTTGGAGTTATTGCCCTTTGTTATTTTATAGACTTAGATTTTGTCCGGAGCATATCTCCTAAAGTATTTTAGCTCTTAACTTGAAACTTTATGGGTGGGTAGATCTCATGGAGGAGGAGTGCAGTGCTAAGAACTATAACTCTGGCTTGCATAATTTTGGAGTTATTGCCCTTTGTTATTTTAAAGACTTCGATTTTGTAGGGGCTTAATTTCTTAAAGAACCCTTAATCTATAAGGCTTCAGTTTACTATCAAGCTTTCTCGGCGGGGGATGGCCATGTCCGACATGGCTCTTGTTACGTTAATTTCAAATTGTTTATAGTAATGGGCATCTGATTTGCTACTCAAATATGAAATTTCACTAAATTCTTACTGTTAGACCAGGAGAAATTTGGGAAAAACTGTTTTTTACCCTAAGTCCCCTTTTCCCGTGACGAGGTCTCAAATCCAAAAACCGTCACAGTTGCATCAACACTATATCATAGGAAGTTCATTTGGTAAGTTTCATTTGATTTGGCCCAAGGATTATGGAAAAATAGGTGGGGACGGACGGACGGACGGAATTACGGACGGACGGACAGACGAAGCGGCGGCTATATGCTCTGCCTTTAAAGAGCATAAAAATAGACACGGGAAAAATGTGAAATTCATACATGCATAACACAATAAACTGGTACTTTGTCTGCAAATTTTGATTGTAGATCTTTCAACTTTTCATTAGACACTACTTAAAGGATGTTACTTCACAATAATTGTTTGGCATCAAAACAATTCTAACTTATGATAATAAGAAGTAAAAAATTCAATCCAATATTTATTTTATCCTGCCCAATGCCTTACAGTGCAGTCTACTCAGCTCTTTCTACCCCAATCTGAACCCCAGGAGGTCAGAACATCATTTTACACCCCTTGTACTCTCTGTGCAGAGTCACCCTACTTTCAACTAAACTGACCTATTCTCAGGGGGTATTCTCAGGCTAGTTATTTCAACTAATGTTTCTATACATTTGGATTTCAACAAAGCTTTTGGTCATTCTATTCTATAATCTTTTCACCTATTAAATTTTACAAGTCCAAAAAATGATCATTTAGGTGAAACCAAAAGGGTGATCAATTATTCACTTTAAATGTTAAAATGTCCTCTTCCAATAAAACATTATACTGTTCATCTAATCAAAATATTTTTGTAGACTGATACAACTTCACAGAAATAGATTTCTCATGATATTTAGTCCATCTGTTTAAACTTTCAGGATAGTTTGTTTTACGATATCCTGTATTGGATATTCCACCATATAACCTATCTGAAGAAATGACCTCTGCCAATAAAAGACATATTTGTCATCTGATCACAATATTTTTTGTAGACTGATAAAGGGTCACCATAGAATCATTCCAGAGAAATTTGGATGAAATCCATCGGTCAGTTTCTGAGGAAATGATTTTCAAAGTTTTCACTATATCACATATAGAGAAATGACCTTCGCCCATAAAATACGTATTTTACATCTGATCACAATAATTTTTTGAAGACTGATAAAGGGTCACTAAGGAATCATTCCGGAGAATTTAGGTTGAAATCCATCGGTTAGATTCTGAGAAAATGATTTTCAAAGTAACTACTATATGACATAAAGAAAAATGACCTCCGCATATAAAAGTAATATTTTTCATCTGATTACAATGATTTTTGTAGGCTGATACAGGGTCGCTCAAGGATCATTCATGATGAGTTGGGTTTATATCCATCAATTAGTTTCTGAGAAAAGCTACCTTTACCATATATGGAAATAAGCCATGCCTAATACAGCCATGATTTTCAAACGATTAAAAATCTTTGAAGGAATCTTTTAGAGGGTCAACCAAGGAACATTCCTGTGAAAATTGATACTTTATGAGGAGAAGATTTTTAAAGTAAACGTTTACGGACGCACGCACACATGCATGCATGGACGCACGGACAACGGACACCAAACCATGACATTTTTTTAATGAATTATAAATAGATATTTGCCTGTAAAAAAATGTAAAAAAAATGCCAAGATCACAGGATGGAAAAGGATCTTACATCTTCTTTAACACAAAGACTGAATAATCTTATAGCAAACGAAAAGAAGTCGGGCTCAAGATTTCCCCACAGAAATTAAGTAGAAAGCAAAATTAGTTGCCTAAGGCTAAGATCACACTTCATCCCTATCCATGCTGATATTGGTCTATTCTGTTTAAAAAAGCTTTGTGTACAGCAGGAACATGTCATGAACAGCATGAGAAGGGTAATACAGGAGTGTAATTCGGAACATCACTCGGCCATTTCCGTAAACTACAACATACCTCGGATGTATGTAAGGCGGTTGGGTATGTAATGAAATTGTACATTTTGTTGACGGAAACAGAAAAACTAGCGAACCGGTGCTATTTAGATTGATAATTTTTATAGTAAATAACGGCTGGAAAATCTTAATTTTTGAGAATGACAATCATTCTCAAAATTAAGATTTTTAGCTGTTATTTAAGAATCTAAAGTTATTTATATAAGGATACGATGGTTTCACGTCAGTGACTTCAAACGAGTAGCGTTGGCGACGTAGAACGTTTTCACTCAAAGTTTTGAGGGCTAGCGCCATTTTGTCTGACGTCATCGAGTTTTTCCAAGGTTTTCCCGTACTTTTTAAAGTAGTCCGCTTATATACACCCGAGGTTGATCGTGAGATTCGCCGAGTGGTGTTCCGAATGGCAGGAATGTGGAATTGCCATACCAAGCTTTAGCTTGTCTTTTTTGTCAACGGACATGTGGATTTTCCTTGAGAACTTGTCCAATAGTAAGTAGATCTTGAAACAAGAGAAATACTGAACTAGTCCATATTTACAATCTTTAATCCTTGCAAGTTTCAGACTAATGCCGATTTAAGAGGCCAATGCCTGTTTAAAGATTGATAAAAGTAATAAATAGAAATAGAAACATTAGAGGAAAAGGCGAAATTGCTTGCATCAAACAGTTTCTCCTATAATCATTGTTTTCTATTATTACTTTTCATCAGATCAGTAAATACATGTATGTGATGTATAGGTCCAGGTCAAGAGGTTAATCTTTTCATCTTACTTTATATTGAAATTTCATTGATAGGGTAAGCAAAAATAAAATCAACTATGTGAACCACCATTTCTGTTTGACCATTCTTTGCTTAATCCAACCAATAAATAGGTGCTTCATGGATGGATTGTGTTTCCTTTAAAAACAATAAGTCACTGACCCTTGGAAAAATGAATTTTCAGGGATCAAAACTGTTTTTGAAAGAGTCAAATAATAAAACAATCCCAGTAAAAACATAATGAGAAAAGAAATTGGTTATCCCAATCAATTTCTTCTATTCCAACCATGTTTTCTACATTTAAGAATACTTTAGTATCATTATGGGGATGAATGGTTGACAAACATTTCCTTTCGTGATTATATCCATTGAATGTTAACAAAATAAGAAAGGAATTAAACACAGAAAATGTAAGTGGACAGACGGAATCTAGACAGAAAAAAATTGAGTATCAAAATCAGTTGATTACAGATTTTTGAAAGTCGACATCCTTCCTTTAAAATCAAACATGAGCCCAACCTAAATAGTCCTTTTTTGCATGATGGGTCTGTAAAAACATAGTTTTCAACTGACAGAATTTTTTTTGTCTTGAAGCCTAGAAGTTAGACTAGAAGAAAGACAAATATTTTGTATGACACACACACAGGCAGAAACACAGACAGACAGACAAATCAAATTAACGTGCCCAAAATATTTTATGCATGTGCAAAAAGAACACAAATTCATAAATCAAAAGAAAGGAGTATCATTTTTTTATGTAAAAGTACAAACAATTTTTTTTTTTTACATATTAAAACATTTTTTTTTATTGCTTTTTGGTTCAATGTTCACAAAGGTTTTTTTATGTACAATAGGTCATGAAATATAAACAAAATATCTCAGTTTTTCCCGATGATTATGATATGTCACCTTGTGTATTTGGTGCCTTATTTTCCCCCCAGGAATGCGACCGAGGAGGATTTAAGGACTGTTTAGAAATATGAATGAATTAAAAGAAAACGGAATTCATTTTTTCATTTGAAAAGTTGGGAAAATAATTCAATCTTTTGGGCTTATAAGACTTATTTAAAATTTTCAAAATATAGATAATAATGATAATAGTGTTAATGATTATTCATGTGTAAAATTCTTTTTAATTTTTTTTTTATCTATTTATTTATTTATTTATTTTGTTTATCTATATATATATATATATACATATACACATACGCATATACACATATATATATATATATATATATATATATATATATATATATATATATATATATATATATATATATATATATATATATATATATATATATATATATATATATATATATATATATATATATATATATATATATATATATATACACACACATATATACACATACACATATATACACACATACATATATCCACACATATACACATACACACCCACATACATGCATATACATATATATATATATATATATATATATATATATATAAATATATATATATATATATATATATATATATATTCTTTTTTTAAAATATTTCTCTTATTTTTCTCGATAGGTGACATATTATCATCTTCAAAACATAATATAGCAATAAAAAACCTCATCCTTTTTTTCGTCTTTTGTATAGTGTAAAAGAATAGATACTTTTAAAGGGTTAAATTTCAAATAGTTGAGTACAATGAGGACAAGCCACAAAACAGAATGTCTTGTGTTTGTTTACAGAGTTATTCAACTATTTTCGTTCAGAAATAAAACCAAAATTAAATTACCTGTTTCCTTATTGTAAAAGATGAGGTACCAGAACAAAATACATGTACAACAATTATCATATATATATTTTTAACATTAATAAAAAGAATCGTTTCTGAACATTTTTCATCATCCCAATTCATTATAACCTTTCCTCTAGTATGAATCAAAAGCAATGTTTTTTTTAATGTGAAAAAGGAAGTACAAACAAGTTCTCAAATTTATATAATGACTTTACATAGTTACAAAACCTAAATGATTATAAATGTTGAAAAGGATTAAATTGCTTGTTATCTCAAATCCAAATAAATTGTTACTGTATCCATTTTTATGGGAAATCTATCAGAGTTTCAAAAGTCACTAGTCTGAAACTTGTTGTCTGACAATTAGTAAAGACATTCGCTTTAAATGCCCCTTTTGTCCATTTTCTTTATCAGGTTAATTTGTGTTATGGGTTTTTCTCTTAAACTATTCCAAAGCAATTTATTCAAGTAGTCTATACTTCATACAGAACAACTTCCTTAGAAATGTTTATCTAAATATAACTGTTTTCCACTGTATCTGGTAACTATGTCATATCTGTTCCATTGTGGCATCCTTCCATCAAAAACTGAAAGTAAAAAATTAAAATGAGTGCATATGCAATGTTTGACTGCAGGTGTTGGGTTGAAATTTTATTTGAAGAGAGACATTACTCTTTGCCAAAAGATGTTAGGGTGAATGCCCTTGATATCTAATGATAGAGATCTATATTCATAGTTTCAAGTAAATATTTGCAAAAGTAAAAGAAATATGAAACTAAATAAGTTGCAGAATTGTTCTAATTACTGTTGAGGCAATACTATATTTCTGAGGATTGAGACTAAATAAAGCCCTTTTCAAACTGATCATATTTTCATTAGTGTGTTGGGTAATTAATTTTTTGGAAATTCATTGTACAAACAACTGTGACTGCAAACTGAATAAAGTGTTTGAGTAAACAAGTTCATGGTTTACATGTTCATTTTGATATTTGACAATGTCCCATACCAAAACAGGAACATTGCAGCTCAAGCAAGGCAAAGACTACCATAAAAATAAAAGATTGTCTATAAAGTTTGAATGTTTCCTTACAACATATTTATTTTAATTATGTTACCAACCTGACTGATCTTTGGCACATTTTCCTGATTCAATATGTGTCAGCTCGACAGATGGCGGGTTTGACTACTCTATCCCAGGTAAGTTTTTCTTAGCACATGCTTTGGTATGAACACAAAGGGAGACCAGTAGCTACACCAAAACTGACCTGAAATGATTAAAAAAAAAGATATCTGACAACAAATAATTTCTGTTTTTTAATTCTAGTCAAATCAGGTCAAGTCACAGTAATATGTTCACCAGGGCAAGTGATAGCTTTTCAAATCCAGGACTAATTGACAACTTGGCTGGATATTAATCAAAACTTCTATTGAAAGGGTAATAATAATAAATTGAGAAAAAGTTAAAATTCTTTCTTTTGCTGGATCATATCTGTAATAAACTTCTTCATATCTTTTTAAGAGATTCATTTGATATAGGAATCTCTGATAAAGAAACAAAGGAGACATTAAGTCCTACTTTATTCAATATTTACTGCAGTTTAGGAACCTTAACTGAAAATTCAAATGGTCAAAATGACTCTATCTAAAGGAGTCGGAATATGATATTTTCAGATGCTTGAGGGTCAAAACCCTGTTTTAAGGATCAAACATTTGCCCTGGTTAAGCTTGCGAGAGATAAGTAACAACAGTTCATTAGACATACCGGTATATCACACATTGACTCCTGACTTTGAGAAAAACTGTTGTTGTTGTTATTTTCGGAGAAGTCAGGCATGGGAATTCCACACCCCTTGGACCATGATGGAAATAAGAGTCTTTTTCAAATGAGTATATGCACAAATCTACATACGTCGAACGGAATGTAAATGTAAGCATGTGTAATCCGTCTATGAACACGGGGTGTTCGACTTCTGCACTCGTTTTTACCACTTTCATTTGTACATAGTACATTTTAAATAATGTTTTTTTTTAACAAACCTAACGTGTTGCCCTCTATTCTGTTCTGTTCTGTAAATTTCACCACCAGTAGAGGCGAACCCCAGCAAGATTACTAGGTAGCAGTAAACACAATACACAATCCTCCACCAAAAGAATTTATTACATTTGCACTGTTGAATTACTATTTACGCAGCAGGCACAGATTAAGACGCTTATAGATTACTATATACATGTGCGTTAGATTACACCGGAACTTAAATATATATATATAAAATTTAAAATTGAAGTTTGATATACACTTTATGGCAGCCATACTGGCAGGGGCTCAGTGACTAGCATAAGGCGAAAAGGAATCCTTAATGTTTCTCTAGCACACTCACTGTATACTGATAAAATAGGATGCAACTTTCCAGGGTATATTCACAGTTCAAATATTGCAATGATGGGTAAAGTCTTGAACGATGACTGATAGTGTTAGACCAATGTGCTTTGATAATATGATGAACATGTTTTTTCCAAGCACTTTTCTGCAAAGGATTTTCAAGGTAAGTATCTAAATCACCGAGGTCATATTTCGTGAGAATCGGTTGGATTTGCTTTGCCCAGGCTTTTGAGGTCCATGATTTGACATTGAATTGGCGCATGAAGATATCTCTTTCAAGTGTACCATTTTGGCTGATGATTGTGTTAAAAACTCCAATATCTTTAAGTCCAGGATGACCTCAATGGGAAACATGCCAGTATGAATGTACACACATGGGTCAGGAGCAGAAACAGGTAGTGACAGGATCTGTTTTAGCAGCTTTCTGTGGAATAATTCAAGTTTCTCTATCTGTTTCGGGGTAGGAAGTATAATTTCCAAACCGTAAGTTAAAACAGGTAAGACATAGGATTGATAGAGAGCCAATGATGTTGGTGGATCTAATCCATTACGTCCATGTAGACCTGCACCTAGGAAACTGTAGGTTTCTGTTCTAGCCTTACAAATATTTAACTCCACATTTGTTTCTGCATTACTTTTTATGGTATTTGTTCTAATGATGCCAAGATGAACTGCAGAGACAACATTTGAAAGAGGCTCTTCACCAAGAGAGAATGTAGGTTGAAGCTCAGAATTTTTCGGGTTAACACAAATGGATACTGTCTTTTTTGGTTGAAGTAAGTATCGCTCCTCACAAGTAAATGTATGCGCAATATTAATCAATAATTAAGTTTCATATGGGGATTCTGACATCAGACAAACATCATCTGCACAAGCACAATTATTTGTACGAAGGTTGCCAATAGTACCACCAGCTGATGTACGCGAGTACTGGTTTAGCAAGGGGTTGACATCACAACCGTTGCCGTCTTTTTCAGATCAGTATATTCACGATAAAATTCTTCAAGAATATATGCTGCATTCAGAGGGGAAGAGCCCCACGTTAATCCTCTTTCGGTGGGGTTTTGTGTATCCTTAACAAACGGTTGAATGCGGTTCCTTATCACAGCATATCATATGTCTGGCATTACAGTTATACCTCTATAATTTGTAGAATGTGTTGGAAGGCCCTTGTTCTTGAAGACAGGCGACACCACTCCCACTTTCAAACATTTCCTCTTGCAGTGGGTACAAATGTCACTATTTACAGAGGTAGATTTGTGCAAATCGCTGTGAGAGCGTACCACCTGAGACCTGAGGTCTTGCACTTTCCAGGTGTGGATTGGATGTTTGATTTTTGAGTACCAATAATTTGATTTGCTAGTAATTCATTTATCTGGGCTAAGTCCAAATTAATTTCGGCTTGTACATTGGGAAAAAAAATCTGTATATTAGGTAAGTCTTTATTTATGAAATTGTGGACATTTTTACCATTAATTAGTGAGCTACACGGATAGTAATCTGTGTTCTACTACCGTTAGTGTCTTCAAAGGGTGTTATAATTGCAGAAGCTTCAGGGAATATATGAGGGATAGAGTTGAATTAATGTTCACTAGCAAACGTAAAGGGTTCAAATGTTGCCAGGTCAGCTTCCACAACTATTCCGCCACCAGTTGTCTTGATCTTTAAATCATTTCGCTTGGCAGCTTTTAGTTTGTTTGCAAGCAGCTTATTGATGTTCAACTGGTAGTTGAATTCCTGGAACATGGTTGTTATTGCCCTGGGGTGCGGTTCATTGGACTGTTGTCTTGTACGCCTGAGCTGGGTCGATGCCATATTGACCATTCAGTACAGCAGTAGAATTTTGATGTGAGTACCAACAGCCTGTATGAAAGCCTATCAGTGTATTTATTTAATAGTCTAAGTTCAATGCATTATTGGTGGTGTAATAAAAAGTTCAGTTTAAAACACGCGTAAAACAGGTAAGAGTCAAAAGTTAGAAGATAATGACTTTCTCAGATAATGTAAAACTTATAATTCGTTAAAAATGTTAAAATTTCCAAGATGGCGCTCATAAACAAAAAGACGTAGTTGGGCGATGGAGAGAGATTTGATCGCCGATAGTTCTGTCGACTAATTCACAGCTTTGTAGTTTAGCACAGTAAAATACGAAAGCACGTTTGTAATAATATATATTGCAATTTAGTCAAACCACCATATATTTTGGATTTTTTACAAGTTTTCCTTAAGAGTTCATAAAATGCGTGTCACCACAACCACCATCACCGGAAGTTGAAGTCAGCTTAGATCACGTAATGATTACTATGGTCACGTGGTCGATAATGTGACCTTCTATAGACACCGAGAAAGCACGAATAAAAGCAAGTTTTCTCATTCGTTATCAAAAATTATAGGTTTCCAGTCAATTCGGCCCATCGAATAATTCGGCCAAATCAACTCGACTTCAACATATAGTTTATAGTAATATAGATTTTTTTCCTGAAGTGTGTGCATTTTTTGGACGAACGATGTTTTCTCCTAAATGAATGAAGATTGAATACTCTTGTATTTGTGATAAAGGTACTGAATAAATAATCGAAAATGGGGTCGAGTTATACGTTGGGCCGAGATGAAAATGGGCGAAGTCGACCAATCATCAAACAATTTATCGCTTTAATCGGTTAGGGTTTAGACGTAAGTTTTATTGGCAAACCGGAAGAAGGGATTTTCAAGTTAACTCGAAAAATCAAACATTTAATACCGTGTATTCATGAAAATCGTTGTTTTGCGAGATGAGATGACATTTATTTTAGGTTTCATAAGACTGCTTTGAAATTTTATCTTGATAACAATCGTTGTGTAGAATACAGTTGCAATTCTCAGGTAAAAATATTGTTCCTCATGACGTAATATCTAAATTTAGAATGAGTATACTACAATGAGTGTCGCCCATGGGGCGACACAATAATAATTTCGTAATTTATAGACTATACATATATAGACCGGGTCCATCACTGACCTTGCCGCTTCGAACTTGCAAGCTATAATTTTTGTAAATGAGTTGTTGTTATTGTCATACCCACGTGCGATTCTTTAGCATTGGAAAATGGACAATTTTCCGATTCTAAGAACGAGTTTTGTATTTTTCTATGAAGAACTGTGAAAGTGCATCTTGAAGCGTGGTCATTGTCTGTGAAAACTGGAAAGTCGTTGTGTTACGTAGGGGGTGATAAAAAATTACCCCTAATTTCGTTCAATTTTACGAATTTAATGAAAGTGTTTTGCCTCCCTATATAATCATTCACAACTCCATACTCCAACCCCTTCAATTTCCTTCTTAAATCATTCAAAAATAATTAAACGTGTCATTTACTCGATTAACGTAACCATAAAAGCTCACATTGAGCTATATGTGCTCGGATGAGCTAAAGGGAAAAAACTATCGGTAATTGCATTCGAGAAAAGAACGCCTCACAATAAATGAAGTATTCCACGATCAAAGAACGAATGTTTTACGTCTCTTGGCGTCTTAAGTGGCGGAACAGAAACGCTAACGTTCAAGATTAAAATACTTGCGAAACATTTGAAAAATTGTTATCCTTCATTGTTCGTGTTCGCACGTACAAATAAGGGAACTTATTGCGAACGTTCGCAAACCTTTTTGCGTCATGAACTCAGGGCTTGTTAGTTTTCTGGTTGAAAGTGATTTGTTTCATAGCAAGGCTTAATAAAAAATATCTCAATACAGATTCATTTTAAGTAATACTTCTAACTACCTTTTACATGTTTCAAAATTATCAAACTAAACTATGCTTAATTGAGTCTTGATTTTCTTTCTTTGCATTTTTCACTACTCTTTTTCTTATATTTTGCATTAGAGTTTCATTCAATGTTACCGTTATTGACTATGCGTCATTGTTACTTTATTGTCGGCCAGGCTTCCCGGTGCCAGTTATCCCGGTACAACAATTCTAATATCCTATGCTGGATAGACCATCAGAATGTAAGGTATTTGACCCACCGAAGGTATTGAAATTACAGCATGGCGGGCGAGCATAGGCATTTATTATGCTAAAAAACATCGTTGCAACAGACATTACAAGTTTAGAATAAAACTTTCATTTCTCATAGCCTTTCTTCTTAAAATGGTAAATCATGTTTGTAAACTATCTAGATTTTTTTCGTGATTTTTTTTTTTTTCAAATTATCTCATTGATACTTTTGTTACTATGTGGTGATGTAGAGACTAATCCTGGGCCTAAAACTGCGATTTTATCAATCGCGAGGAAAATCGGAAGTGACGTCAACAAATTGGGTCGTTTTTAGCGACCAGTTTACATTGTACTTGATTTGACTTAATTGAATCGATTTATCGGTATTGGATCATTTAATTTGATAAAAGAAACATATTTTTATCTTCAGTTCATTAATCTAGGATAAATATGTCAGAATCGTAAGGGGGTGAAGAGTTTGAAATTTCTGTTAAACCGGTTCATTTTCATGAAATATATATAAATATATATATATCTTACCTTTAGGAGTGCACTGTGTCCTTTTCCAATCTTAGGATTGATCCTTTATTCCGCTAACTACGAGTTACATTCGATCACCGAAAATCACATTTTTATTTTAATTTAATCAGTTTAAATTATCAATCTTACCAATCACCATTAAATAATGATCTTTCCTATTTATTTTTCAAAAAAATATACCCAGATTTATCAGAAAATAGTTTGGTGTGCTACTGATCGCAAACAATTCACATCATACAACTTTTTATTCAAAATTCAAATATGAATTCACTTTCGAAAAATATCTATCTTGTATAAAAGAACGGAAATATCAAATATCACTTGCAAAATTAAGAACTTCAACTCATACACTTGCGATTGAGAAAGGACGTCATCAAAATATAGTCGGAGACCAACGCATATGTAAAGAATGCAACATGCGAACAATAGAAAATGAATACCATTTCCTTCTTATTTGTCCAAAATATAAAAGTATTAGAGAACGATATATAAAAAAATATTACTATACTTGGCCTAATATGAATAAGTTTAACAAACTAATGAATACTACCTCAGAAACTACTTTAACTAATTTGGCAAAATTTACATATATGGCATTTAATTCAAGAACCGAAGAATGATATAGATTTCAAAGATTCTCCTTTGCTTTGTTAAGATTCTATGAAATATGTGTTTGTATTTTCTCTGTAAAAATATGTATTGTCTCCACCCTATTCTATTGTTTAGGCTACAAACGTTTTGTACGTTTCATGCTAATAAAGTATATGTTATGTTATGTTATGTTATGTTATGTTATGTATAACTGTTTATTATTCGAATCCTCTCTAAAGCTTTATCAACGCGCGGATTATCAAATTAGCCGCTAGGCAAGTGTTGAACAGTTTTACTTTCATGGCAATCCAAATTTTCTTTGATCTGACCATAACTATGCGTCATCTATATCTATGCCAAAACATTAGCCGCTAATCACACGTGCAAGGATAATAAAGATAGCCAATTCTTACGCAACGTTCAATACCACGCGCCAAATTTTCTTTGATCAGACCGTGACGATGCACAAATCAATTACCCATGTCATATGCCACTGATTATGCCTATCTTTTTGACACGACTATTTCCAATCAACAAGCAAAATTGCGTGAAATTTAAGTTTGCACATCGTTGTTATACTGTTTGCTTTCAGTCGCAAAAAAACAAAACTCATAGTCTTTAATTAAATGTAAAAACTGACGCTACACTAATTCCAAGACCTACTTATGAAGTTAGAAATATATGTATACAATTTTGATTTTCACTCAATTATCGCCCCATACATCCATCCTTATTCGTTCGACCTCTAATCAATCACTCTTACATTCCACCATATCATCCATAAATTTGACAATATTGTCATAAAACTGACTTTTTGAGCATCAATCTGTCTGTCACTCAACTGATTCGTCCCTCCGTCAATAAAGTTAGTCTTCCATCCATCAATACAATTATTTTTTAAAGTCGTCGTTTGATTCATTTAATCTTTCATCAGTTCGTTCATTAGTTCGCCGTCCGACAGCCCGTCCTCCCATCCATTCATCTACCGCTCCATCCATCCATCCATCCATCCATCCATCCATCCATCCATCCATCCATCCATCCATCCATCCATCCATCCATCCATCCATCCATCCATCCATCCATCCATCCATCCATCCATCCATCCATCCATCCATCCATCCATCCATCCATCCATCCATCCATCCATCCATCCATCCATCCATCCATCCATCCATCCATCCATCCATCAATCCATCCATCCATTCAGTCATGAGTTAATGCCGTCGTCATAGCGCAGTTAATAGCGCGTCAGACTATCAATCTAGAGGCCCCGAGTTCGATCCCCGTCGGCGGCATTACTTCTTTCCGAATATTTGTCTCCCACCAGTGATCGGTATTCTAACGGCACAAGTTTAATATTCTATCGATAATATTATCTGAATTTCTTTGCGATAAATCAAGGAAATTTCAGATATTAGTCTCCTCCCAAACCGTTAGTTCTTTGAATCGGTCATTTTTAAATGAATATTAATTCACTTTCTTAGTACAGAACAGAACAGAACAGAACAAATCTTTTATTTACATCCAAGTACATTATGTACAATAAGGACAAATACATTGGAACATATGTAATAGGAAGGTTGATACATCCGGGTATCCAAAACTTAAGATATAGAAAATGTGTTCATGTTTCGAGGGATAGATTGTTAACGAGTCCATTTTTGTCATCGAAGAAGTGTTAGAATGCTGTAACTACAGTCACGAGATTCACTGAGACGGCCAGCTAACACTTTCATTTTTTAACAAGGCAATCTAATTTATCGGTCCTAATAGTGAAAATATTTTTTTGTCATGAAAATCATTATAGTATTTCCACTTTTCTTTTTTCGTTTTTATAACATTCTATATTTTACGAAATTACATTGCGTCAATCAATTAGCATTCCGTTGTTTAAAAATTCGAAATTTATAATTAAATTAGGGCTTGTCAGGCGAAAAATCGAAAATAACTGCAACAGCCATCTTAAAGCCAATAATCTCTGTTCAGGAATGGGTTTTTAAATCTTAAGACACTTCTCAACTTATAGAAATATTTCAACTGTTACAGATATTTGCTCGCCTGTATTTATAATGATTGTATTCAACTCGTTCAAATGAAAGTTGATGACGAAAACAAAGAAAAAAAAAAGATTTTGGTTACAAAAACAACCAAATTAACTATAAATCTAAACCAGCAGGATTGCCTGTGGTCTTTATCATTCAATTGGATGACGTCACGCGCACCTCTTGAGGAAAACCGGAAGTTTAGGTAAATCCTAATTAACAAACTTTTTACAGGTAAAAATCAATACTTTGATGATTAATAACTAGATAACTAGGCAACGGATTTTAACCGGAATTATTTCACTGTCATCTTAAAAGTATATTTTATGCATTAAACGTGCAATCATATTTGATTGCGGAACCTCTTTAGATTCAAATAGAATCTTTATATGGTATCCTATGATATATCGAAAGTATTTGATAGGGTCTGGCACAAAGGCTTACATTTGAAGTTAATTTTATTAGGAAGTAACGGTGCCCTGATTAATTGGTTCAAAGATTATTTACACAATCGCAAACATGTTGTTATTATTAACACTGTGATGTCAAGGTCAAGGTTCATAAACGCTGGTGTCCCACAAGGCTCTGTTCTTGGTCGACTACTGTTTTTAATATACGTAAATGATATATCAGATAATTTTTTTAGCATTTCTAGGCTTTTTGATGACGATACTTCTCTTGCCTTTTCAACGTCACATATACCTTACAATCAAGGTATCTTAAATCATAATCTTCTGATGAATTCTAGATGGGCAAGCCAATGGTTAGTCTCATTTAATCCTAATAAAACAGTTGCGGTGTTCTTAAGCAACAAAAATGACCAACCGCCTAATTTTATTTTAAATGGTGTCCCAATCCAGTATGTTGTAGATCATAAACATCTAGGTCTAACATTCAGCAATAATGGGAATGACATGAACACGTCAATAACCTTACCAAAGTTGCTTCAAAAATTCTCGGAATAATGAGATGTCTCAAATTTCAACTGAAGCGGGAGTCCCTAAATCAAATTTACACATCATTTCCACGCCCTGTTCTTGAGTATGCATCCTTCGTTTAGGACAACTGTACTTCGATAGAAAAAGAAACGTTAGAACAAAAAAATAAATTGAAGTCGCCAGAATAGTAGCTGGTCTTACACGGTCAGTGAGTATCAATAATTTATACCGGGAAATTGGTTGGTTGACGTTAGCCGAAAGATGAAAATATAAAAAAAAACTCATTCTTATTTATAAAATCGAAAAAAGCTGTTACCCCAGATTATCTTCAAAATATCTTTTAAGTACCCGTAAATGCAAGAACAGATAGTTCCTTAAGGAATGCAAACATCATTGACATAGTTATTTCAAAAACTTATTTGAAATGTCTTTTATTCCATCCGCTGATAAGCTGTGGAATGGTCTTCCCAATTAATTAAAATCTCTGCAATCCTTAGCGTTATTCAAATCCCTTATGTCAAAAACATTCTCTGTATAAAAGGTACCAGAGCACTACTTTGTTGGCGAACGAAGATTTTCGCTGTAACACGCACGAATTCGTAATAAATGCAGCGACCTTAGATTTGGTTTTATGAATAATCATATTTCAACAGATTCCTCCTGCAGCTGTGGACATCCCATTGAAGATGCCGAAAACCACTTTTTTATGTTCATGTATGTTGTACGAAGAATCAAGCTTTTCGAGAACTACGAAGATTTCATCCGCTTGGGAATATTATACCACTATTCGGTGCGGCAAATTTAAGTACTGATGAGAACTCGGTGTGGCAATTTTAAGTACTCATTCATATTCAAAGCTGTACAGCTATACATAAAAGAGTCTAATACGTGAATAGGTTTTTAATGTAATGTTGCTATCATTTGTAACCCTAGCTTGTGCTGCCGAGTTGCCGGTCCGACACCACAACTTATACTTAAACTCTAATAGCTCTGACAACCTAGTTGTACTCCATATATCTATTTATCAAATTATCTGTACTAATTCAATTTCCACATACCATGCCAATTTATTGATCTCATAATCGGTATAGCATTGCCTAACACTTCTTTCATTTCTGTAATTTGAAAATCAGTACGTTTGCAAGGCATTGGTTTGTGTAGAATGGCCGAATCTAAGTTGTAATAAGTTTTGGCCGGACCCTTTGCCAAAACAACTACGTTTACTATATTCTACATGATATTTGTTAAAGAGTTTTGACAATAAAATATGTTTAAACTGAATTTAAAAAAAACCAAAATTTAGTTTGTTTATTTATTTTTTTTAATGTCATGGTTATCAGGGTTATTTCTGAAGGTTGGATTCTCCGTCCATCTCGAGGTGATATTCTACCATGTAGGCTGGGCACAAATCAACGATCTTCAAGCTTGTTTCATCTTGTGTGTAGCCGGCAGGTTACTAGCTTTGGCCGCCGCCATATTGATTCTAACCGGAACCTACCTCAATAAACGCCAAAAACTGCTGAATCTTTAGAATATGTATATTATGCTTTCTGATATATAATGCCGTCGTCATAGCGCAGTTAATAACGCGTCAGACTATCAATCTAGAGGCCCCGAGTTCGATCCCCGTCGGCGGCATTACTTCTTTCAGACTATTTGTCTCCCACCAGTAATCGGTATTCTAACGGAACAAGTTCAATATTCTATCGATAATATTACCTGAATTTTTTTGCGATAAATCAAGGAAATTTCAGATATTAGTCTCCTCCCAAACCATTGGTCCGATTTCAATGACTCTTAGTGTGGATGTTCCTTGGGTGACCCTTTGCTTTAATTGTTTAAGAAATTCTGATTGATTCCGGAATATGGGCGTGGCAGGGTGGGGGAATTTTTCATGTTAAAATCTTTAAAAAAATCTTCTAATTTTGCCGATTTAAATGAAATTTTGCATGGAGGTTTCTTTGGTGACCCTTTGTTGAGAAGTTTTGATTGACCCCCCAAATATGGGCGTGGCAGTGAAAGTCTGGAGTTGTTAAAGCCAGTGAAGCGATACAGGCCC
This sequence comes from Fragum whitleyi, assembly GCA_948146395.1. Taxonomy (NCBI): domain Eukaryota; kingdom Metazoa; phylum Mollusca; class Bivalvia; order Cardiida; family Cardiidae; genus Fragum; species Fragum whitleyi. Next base: position 4,959,939 of record OX411558.1, read on the forward strand.
TCTTGGGCCTCTTCCTTTTAGCTCACCTGAGCACGAAGTGCTCATATGAGCTATTGTGATCACCTTTCGTCCGGCGTCCGTCCGTCGGTCGTCGTCCGTCGGTCGTCGTCCGTCATCCGGCGTCCGTCAACAATTTCTTTTAACGACATCTCCTCCTAAACTACTTGGCCTATTAATACCAAATTTTACAGAAATGTTGCTTAGGTGGTCCCCTTAAAAAATAGCTCAAAGAATTGAAATCCATAAAAAAAACCCTGATTGCTATGGCAACCAAAGGTGAAATTTTATGAAAATCTTAAAAACTTCTCTTCTTCTCAACCAGGAGTCCTACAGACTTAAAATTTTGTATGGATGGTCAGTTCATAGACCTGAATTAAAATAGCTAAAATCATATCTGTTGGGCCACCAGGTGCGGAGCACCAGGGGGGAGAGGGTAGTACTTTGGGTAAATTTTGTAATCTTTAACCTTCTTCTTCTTCGGAACCAGGAGCCCTACAGACTTGAAAACTGGCTTGGATGATCAGCTTTTAAACCTTACTTCAAATAATCAAAATCACGAATGTTGGGCCACCAGGTGCAGAGTATCTGGGGGAGGGGGGAGTGCTTTGTTGAAAATTGTGAAATCTTTAACTGTCTTCTTCTGATTAACCAGAATCCCTACAGCCTATATATCTGACATGAATGATCAGCTCAAAGACCATACCCGAAATAGCTTAAATCATTAATGTTTGGCCACCAGGTGCGGAGCACCAGGGGGCGGGAGGGTAGCTTTTCAGAGCAATTCTTAAATCTTTAACCTTCTTCTTCTGATAAACCATGTGCCCTACAGATTTGAAAAATGCTAAGGATGATCAGCATATTGCCCATAATTAGAATAGCTAAAATCATAACTGTTGGACCACCAGGTGCGGAGCAACGGGGGACGGGGGGAGGGGTAGTACTTTGTTAAAAAAATCCATAACCTTCTTCTTCTTCTTCTGAACCAGAATCCCTACAACCTTTATATTTGACATGGATGATCATCTCATAGACCCTATTTTACATAGCTATGACCATAAATTTTTGGCTACCATGTGAAGAGCACTGGAGGAGAGGGTAGTATTTCGGATCAATTTTGAAAATTTAAACCTTCTTCTGATGATAAAGCAGGAACCTTACAGACTCTAAATTTGGCATGAGTCATAAGCTCATATATGTTAATCAAAAAAGATATAGTCAGAGACCCAAGGGGAGAGGGTAGTGCTTTGTGGTAAATTTAACAATTGTGAAAAATTCTACTGAACCAGAATTCCTACAGCTTTTTCATTTGATATAGAACAATCAGCTCAAAGAACTTAATTCAAACAGCTATTATTACTGTTGGACCACCAGGTGCAGAGCAACAGGGGGAGAGGGTAGTACTTCAGGTCAATTTTAACATTTGAACTTTTTTTAAGCTCACCTGAGCACAAAGTGCTCATGTGAGGTACAGTGATCACCCTTTGTCCAGCTTCCGTCCTTTATGTATGTAAAGGAAAATATTCCTATCAAAACACATTTGTCTTTCACCTCTTAGCAACCGGAGTTTACAATATTATGCCTGAATTTTACTTCCAACCAAATACAGCTTGTTATTCTGTATAAAGCACCAAATATGCCTTCTTCAAGTTTTTTAGAAGTGTTAAAAGAAGAACTCGTTTCTTATGTAGACATAACAAAACCGTTATTTAAGGACGATTTCGGGAGTTCGTTCTTGCGCAACGTCTTTGGGCATCGAACTCTTCAAAAAGGAGTATGCGCTCCAAACTTGTACTTTTCTCGGACGTAACAAAAACACTGCAAAACCCCTCAAAGTTTCTATTTTTCGCGGATAATGCTTTCATGAAGACGATTAATTAATCCTATCACTAAAGTTAATTATATAAATTATCGCAGCCATTTTATTTTATAGATTAAAGGATATGACGTCAGCGTCATTTTTGTAGGTATTTGTGACGTTAACGTTCCCGCGCATAATCAGACATCAAATAACGTTATCAGTCGTATATCCGATAGCTAATTGTAACCGTCACATTTCATTTTGACGGGGTTAATTTATGAAAGGTTGGCCTTGATAATCGATCCTGTCGTTGTCTAATGATCTTGTCAGATTTTAAATTTTCAATTTTTGGATTATTTTTTAACAGACCTGGGTGTATTTCAAATTTTATTGGGGGATGTGGGTGTGAGCGAGATAGGTGACCTGAATTTCATCATAATATTATGTCTTCGAACAGGGATTTTGTTGATGCTTATTGACAAGATCAATAATTATTCCATATGTGAGTATTCTATTTTTAACAGGCTTGAAGATTTTTGGAAACACTAGATTTTTGCGTGATTTATGTAACGTTGGCCTTGACATATGACCTTGACCTTTTCATATGATTTGACCTTGGGATTCGTTGACGCAAAACAAATTGATACCCTAATTCAAGTTCAATTTCAATCATTTATTCATTCTAGTCAACAAAGTTGACATAAGAGTATAATATTCAATTTAACAAAATAAAACTTGCACGTGAGCGGTTTTAGTAATGATTAATGTGAAATGTTTTTTTTTTTTTTTTTTTTTTTTTTTTTTTTTTTTTTTTGGAGGGGGGGGGGGGTAAATGTTCAATAAACAGAGTCTCCTGTCCGGCATCAAGCATGAGAAACCCCCACGAGTCCTCAGAGAGGATGCAACTCCCATTTGACCGCGGTAAAAAGAATCTGACGTGATTTTTTCCTTAGCGTCAAAACTGGGTGACCTAGAATTTTGCATTTTTTCTCAAAAATTAGCACGGTGACCATACCTTTTTATATCAATATCACACGAACATATAATTATCTACAAAATATAGAAAAAATAAAATTTTCTATCTCAGGGTTTTTGAGAAATTTGATCAAAAGTCATAAAATTTGAAAATATTCTCGTTCATTTTCGATATACAAGTTTTTACGCATTTGGAAAAAAAACCGTAAAAAATCATTATTTTTCCTTTCAATCGATAATTGTGTATTAGATTCAGTGCAAATAACTTCCTATCTATGAAATTAAAATAAAATTGATATTAATTGTGTTTGATAAGATTTGAAGGAATGAAAATCGGCGAAAAATCGGACAAAAATTTACTCGTTACCTATGACATTCTATGACGTTTTACGAAAAATCTGATTCGGTGACCCCCTTTTTCTTTCCATTTTTGCAATCGGCATACTTTAATCTACAAAATATGAAAAAATAAAAAAATTCTATCTCAGAAAATTAATTCTAGCAATCGTCCTTAACATGGAAGATTTCAATCTTGATATCAAAGATAAGCATACAAATGTTGTACTAAAGTTATCCCAGATATTCTCTTGTAAAATAATCATGCAAAAACCAACGACTGATAATAATTCCATTTTGGATCTTGTATTTTCAAACAGAAATAGTAAAACTGAGACTGTGGAATTTTACTGGTCTGACCATAAGATTATTTTCCTTTACACAAATTTGTTACAGTTCAATAACTTTATCATCTGCATCAAAAGCAATGCAAGTTACCCTTAGGTACTTTGACTCAGGTGAGCGGACCAGGGCCAAAGTTCCTCTTGTTATAGGAAGCGTTCAACTCCACTTAAGAACTGATATATCAGAGACGGCGATATAACCGTACTTATTTTAAAAGGGCCGTTGAATCTCACACAAATTTATTAACTCTAGTAGATGATATCGAACCTCTCTATTGTGTAAGATATTTTACCACGTGGTAGGGTTAGCACATGTCCCCGATTCCTCAAATTTTTTTTATAAAAATTTCCTTGATAATCCAAACCACGAAATTGATAATAGATTCACCAAGGAAAATACATCTCCTGCTTACCTAGGAAAATACATCTCCTGCTTAGCTATATCTAATATAAGTACTATTTAAAGGAAACGAAAAGAGGTGCGTGTAGCTGATAATTTTCGAACTTAAACTAACTTCTAAACCAAACTGTTAAGAAACTCTACATGTACATGTACAGTTACGGTCACTTAGAGCACCATCCATTTATGCATTCTAAAAACTCTCTCAAATCGATCTAAACGCTCAGAAATCATTAGAAAACATTCCGAAAACGTTCAAGCGATCAACGTTTAATTAAATCCTATCAAATTGTTCTTCGATTTTTATTGGCTGGTGTGGATTCTTAAGTGTTTGGTTGGTCAATGAAGACTCACAAACAAAAATATGACGTATATTTTATTAAATGGAAAAAAAAATATATAGCTTATATTATAATTTAATCAAATTAGAGAAAATTGGCTATATTGGTTAATCTCCCTTGAATTTCACTCAAAATTCGCTCCACACACTCATTCAATGTATGCCAAAAACATTTCAAAATTATTTATCTTGTCAATTTCACGATGTTCTTGACCGTACGAACACCGTGAAATTGTATGTCATTTAGATCAAAAACATTGTAAATAGCTCCAGTTCTCCATTCATTCATTCAAACAACAAATTAAACGACTCAAAAATCGCTCAAAAGATCAGTTCAACAACTACATCCAAAATAGAAATAGTTAGTAAAGCAATCGCGATTTCACTGGCGTAATTGAAAATGTAAGAGTCTGGTCGGTTCTTGATGAAATAAGAAGCCATTTATTGAACTTGTATGCATATTTTTTTGTCAAAAGGAGCCTATAATATGGCTTATTTTGTTCATCTTGAACAAAACTAGCGATATTCGATTACCATCCTTTAATTTCACAAATAAATCACTCGTCGCACTCATTGAATTTCATTCCAAAATCATTCACCTTGTCATTTTCACAATGTTACTGGCTGCATTTCAATTTTCATATTATCTTTTTTGTTTCACTTTTCTTTGTCAGATTTCGATTCAATTTTTTATTTGTATTTGTTATTTATTGTTATTGAGTCTATATATATTGTTTAGGTCAAGCAGACATGGTAAATAATAAACAAACGATGTATTTCATGGTTAAGTTTATTTCTTCACATTATACATGTTTAGGAATTCGTTGCATTCTAAAATCTCTTTATGAGAACATTTTCTTTAATGCTTTTCGGTGGTTTATCGAGAAATAACGGTAGATTATCACTTGAATATCTCACCGCAAAAGCAGTGAAATTTTCAACAACTTATACCCTGCTTTTGTGCATTTCATCCTATCTGACGTCATCTATGCGGGCGAAATAAGGGACGTCGCAATGAACGTTGCGTATCAATCACGCGCATAATGACGAGCTCTACAGAAATATGTCCTAGAGATTAATATTTCATTTCGTGAACAACAAAAGCTATATTTTCACTCGTGTGAAAATATAGCCTTTGTTATTCACTCAATGAAATATAAATCGATCTTACACTGAAACAAACGATTATCCTCTATTTATTCAAACAAAGGGAGGCCAAGATGTTATAAGCAGAAATTCGATTTATCTTCTAAAGCTTACGACCGATTGCTTTGTTTAATGAAAATTAAACGAAAAACTCAGTCGTTCTTTCGCTTTCTGAATGAAGATTTCTTCGTGATACTCCACCTGTTAATCAGCCATGCGTTCAGGATGAAAACGTTAGCGAAGCGCTTTCGAAATGATACCCCGCTTTGCACTCAAGTGCACGTGCTAAGCGGGGTATCATCTCAAAGCGCTCGCGAAAAGAAAAGTTTTTACATCCTGAACACAGGGCTGATTATTTTTGCAAATACAGTCAAACCTGTCTTAAGCAAGCACCCAAGGGACATTCAAAACGCGCTTGCCTTAGACAGGTGCTTGCTTAATACAGATCAAATTCAGTACAAATGGTTCATTAGGGAACTCGGTGGCCGCTTGCTTAAAGCAGGTTGCTTGCTGAATACAGGTGGCCGCTAAGACAGGTTTGACTGTATTGTATTATCTTTACTGATTGAGTGGGTTCACCTAAATGACGTCACAAAGTCATATGAACACGATTCATATCTCTTGTTATTATGACTTCAAAAATAATATCAGCAATTATTTTGAGATTGTAAGAAACTTTTGAAATCAGATTTCAAGAGGCTATAATTGTTTTTCAGCATTCTGAAAAAAATTATTACGTTTTGCCAAGTTAACAAGGTAACGGAAACTATGGGCAGATACAGTTAAAATATCGTGAAATTGACAAGGGGGATGATTTGGGAATGATTTAAGAATGAAATTAATTGAGTTTGTGGAGCGCGTTTTGAGTGGATTTAAATGGAGGTAATATGATATCGCAAGTTTTGTTCAGGATGAATAAAATTAGCGATATTGATTTCCTCCCTTAAATGAGATATGCATACAAGTTCTAAAGATAGCTTCCTTTTTCTTCAAGAATAAATTACACGCTTACAATTTGAATTATGTCAGTGAAATCGCGATTTTTCCCTATCCAAGTTAATTTTGAATGACGTTGTTGTTTCTATATTTTTCAAAGGGTTTGAGCGTTTTTGAATGGTTCGAGTGAGTGTTTGGAATGAATGAATGGAGCGCTGCGTGAATAATTAAGAATTATTTGAATCGGAATGATTATCAATTTCACGATCTTCTTCATTGTAAATCTTGGTTTACACCAAATATTTGAATGAACGCAAAAAGCGTGTATAGTAATAACTAATGCAAGTTCTACAAGTTACATTTTGGCTAACATTAAACTGCATTATCACTTTAGTTAAGTACAGTTAAAATCATCCTAAAATTGACAATCATTCCGATCAAAATCATACTAAATCGCTCACTGAACGCATCATTAAATAATTACAAACACTCACTCATAACGATCAAAATCGCTCGAAATCTTAAGAAAACATTTCGGAATCGACCAAGACGATCAACATTCAATTCATTTCGATATTATCGGCTGGTGTTGATTCTAAAGTGCCTCATTGGTCCATGAAGATACACAAACAGATAATTCCGTATATTTTATTAAGGGGAGGCAATAAATATTGCTAATTTTGCTCAGCGTGATCAAAATGAGCGATATTGGTTCACCTCCTTTAAACATCACTCAAAATTCACCCATCACACTCTTTCAATATCATTCCAAAATCATTTCAAAAAGCATTCATTTTGTCGACTTCACGATGTTTTTTACTGTACGGCAACTTGAAACATCCAAATTTCACACGCAGCTTCTCGACAAAAAATAACGCTTATTGTTGCTGCAGCTAAAGGCAGAGGGAGTATTTTGATTTTCAAAATAAAATATTTCTTTATTTCTTACTGTAACCCTATGATGTCGGTAAACATTGAAAATGTCTCATCGAGACGATTCAAAGAGAACTCCACGGCAAATGTTTTTTTTTTGTGAAATAAATAATTTAGACTGGCTTTACCCCCTTTGATCTGGAGACCTGGTGTAATGCTTTAAAAAGCATGGCATGTAAAAATATACTAGTCAAAACTTCAAACCGGCCACTTGAAAATCAAAGATACTTTTTTCTGTAGTGTTTTCATTTTCGTGAAATGTGCTATGTGAATTTTTAAGCAACTTTCCAGATGAATTTGGCGAAGAGTTACCTTTATTTCATTGGATGTAAAGCGCAACATGAGAAAAGCTCGAAAAGCTCTAAATTCACACAGGGCTCAAAATATTGTCAATGTAGCGATTTTTGCCTCATGGGTCGTTAGCTGCAACATAGACTAGAAATAAAATTGAAAATGTTCGACAATTGTGCGCGGCATATGGCCCTAGAGGAAAGTGATAGAGCTTAAGTATGCAGGAAAACAGTTTCTAAAAATAATACCTAAAGCACGCTTTTTCTTCAAAAATGCATAAAATATAGACTGATAATTCCCTTTGAGCTACAAAATGTAGGATATGTGAAAAAAATCAGTTTGATACGTCGTTTTTCACACCAGACCATATTTGAGCATATTCGCTAGATAAAATGGTTTTCCGGTTGAATTTAAACACCATTTTACCATGCCACCTATTCTTTCTGTTTCTCCTATAGTCAAAGGTCACACAAAATTGACAATGGTTTCCAATTTTTTTCTTTGTCTGGGTTGCAGCTAACGATTTTCGGACTTTGATTTGTCGAAAGTGTAATATCCTGAGCTTTATTAAGATTTAGAGCTTTTGAGCTTTTCCTTTATTACACATTCAAATATTGATAACTATTGGTAAATCATAATGGAAATCCACGAACGTTATGCTTAAAAAATCACACACCAAATTTCATTATAATTTTGTAACTTTTAAAAAAGTTATCGTCATTTTTAAAGTGGCCGGCTAGGACTTTTGGCCAGTATATATAATTGCAATTCAATAGAATAAAGAATTTTGATTGGTTTAAATCGCATCAAGTGGGAGAATCCATTACACTTTATTTCGGTATAAAGTGCAATAGGTCTTTCGGGAAATCCCCGACTTTGGATCTGCAAGTGCTGTGTTGTAGGAACTCGAAAAACTCTCGTTTTCCTTCCACATCCTAATACTGCTATTCAATATATTAGCAATTAAGATATTTTCAAAGGAATTGATTATTAAAAGCATGCAGTTCAGATTCTAAGTCGATGTTTACAGCGAGTCGGCGAAGACCACCAAGCAATCCTCTCAACTAAGCCCGATCACGTTAGTTTCGTTTTAAAAAGCGGAAAAACTTGTCAAAATTATTTTTTGATCACACGTACCTCTACGAATGTCAAATTGTCGTTTATTTGTGAACCGTTTGATGAACTTTACACCTTTTACTTTCGATAAATAAACGTTCTAAAAGTAGATTGTGTAATCTACACGCGCAGAAAGTAGACTCGAAACTTTAATGTTTAGCCGAGTAATTTAATAGTTTCTTAAATCTATCAAGAGGGTTGCAATTATAAGGGCCGAGTATCTTTTTCACTGCGTTTTTTTTTGGGGGGGGGGGGGATTTAAAGTGCAATTGCCTCAGCACATGGCTTAAACATAACGTCCTACGGGCGTTATTTGCCATGAGCTAAGGCAATTGCACTTTATATCCCAATAAACGCAGTGAAAAAGACACTCATCCCTATAGTAGACTTTCTCGAGTCCCACTTATCTGGAGTATTATGAATGAGCAACAAGTATAATTTGAGCCTGTGCGTAAGATTTCCATCATATTCAAATATGCGTGAAGCAAAGACTCTGACCAGCCTGTGCATCCGCACAGTCTGACCAGAGTCTTCACTATGCATTAAGATGATAGATAAGGTCTCAAAGTACCTGTAGGCCATCAGGTAACATTATATTTACAGTATGTGGCTGTCTACGCTGCTCAATATTTGCACCTCACGCACATTTCAAATGGTTGGAAATGATACGCACAGACTCATTTTTTATCAGCTTACATTCCTCTGATTAGCAAATTAGTGGTCAGGTTTTTTAAGTAATATGGAAGGTAATCTGAAAAACGAGATAGTAAAGAATGAGTGGTGTACCTTATCAAATTTTACACTTGTTGTTAGCATGGGAGCCTGACTAAATTATATGAATTTGGGTAAATATTAATGTTGTATTTGTTAATAAAACTAATTTTCTAAAGCTTTATTATGCATATGTGACCTATCACGAGAAAAGGGCACATCTGGGTAGTGAGTTAAGTGTCGACCCTAGTCAAACTGTGCGGATTGAGCAGACAGATTAGGGTCGAAACTTTTCGCAATGTGCTTATTTTCTGAATCTAGAATGTTCAATCGACCTTCCAATGAAAGAATTTTTAGAATGTGACCTTTGGTTGACCAATGCTGGACCCAATCTCTTTTTTAAAAAATTATCTTGCAGGGTTCCCAGATGGTCCCTTTTCGCGTTACTGGTCACACATATTTCTCGCATAGTTTCCCATGTCTCCTTCACCGAATGGGCGTCAGATATATCATTTTCTTTAATAATTTTCGGTGGTTTATCGAGAAATAACGGTAGATTATCACTTGATAATCTCACCGCAAAAGCAGTGAAATTATCAAAAACTTAAACCAAGCTATTGTGCATTTCATCCTATCTGACGTCATCTATGCGGGGCGAAATAAGTGACGTCACATTGAACGTTGCATAGCAATCACGCGCAAAATGACGCGCTTTACGAAAATATGTCCCAGAAATTTTCCATTTTGTCTCATTTTTGCATTAAAGAAATAGAATAATCGTTTGTTTTTCATGTAAGATCGATTTATATTTCATTCGTGAACAACAGAAGCTATATTTTCACTCGTGGCTCTGCCACTCGAGAAAATATAGCTTTTGTTGTTCACTCAATGAAATATAAATCGATCTTACACTGAAACAAACGATTATCCTCTATGTCTTACACATGCCGTTGATCACACCATATACTTTTAATTAATGAGTCACAGTCAGCCAATTACAAGCTTAATTTCCCCTTTAAAAGACTTTCATGAAATGGATTCATGGAATATGATAAATATGTTAATCAAAATGATAGTACTCTTACAGTGAAACAAACATGACTTCGTTTAAGGTAGTGGAACCGTTATTGTTACGCAACATTTCGGACCACATTTTCCTACACAATGCTAACCGAAAATCATTAGGAAACCTCGGTTAAAACCGTTAAAGTTCATTACTTCTGAGACGTTACAAAATTATTCCAGGTCTACTGCCTTAAGCAACGTTAACGCGATATTTACTTTGGTTTGGTAGACAAAACCGCGCTTAAAACAGGAAACTGCTTTTTTATATTCTATTTTTTTTTTTTAGACAAACGGACACACATTGTCTTTTCACGAAAAGATATAAATGCCGCCAAGACTCGATTGATAACATTTCTGTTCAAGAGTCGGTTGAATTGAGCTAGTCTCAAAAGGAAAGCTCATGACAAACCTGTATTGGCATATGCAGGACATTTCAAATAGTTTTGCATGTGCGTATCTCTTACACTTACAGTTAACAACATCGTGAAATTGACAAGATGAATGATTTTGGAATGAGTTTGGAATGAAATTGATTGAGTGTGAGGAGTGAGCTATTATTGAAATTAAAGGTAAACCATTATGGCTAATTTGTTCAGGATGAACAAAATTAGCAATATTAATTACCTCCCTTTAATAAAACAAACGTAATTTTCTGTTTGTGTCTTCATGGGCCATTTAGACACTTAAAAAATCAACTCAGTAAAATAAAATCGTGGAATAATTGGATCGACTTGAATTGAATGTTGAAAGTCTTGGTCAATTTCGAAATGTTTTCTAAAGATTTATGAACGTTTTTGATCGATTTGAGTGAGTGTTTGGAGTGAATGAATGGAGCGCTGAGTGAGCGATTTAAAATGGTTTTGATCGGAATAACTGTATACCAGCCGCAAAGTCTGATCTGTGTCTTCACTCCCCTCTCAATAGATGGCTACTTACCTAAACTTGTTGTTCATAACCTTAGATTAATTATAAATTTCTACCTGTTTGTCCAGATTACTCAATTTCTGTCAGTGACGCACTCATAACATTTTGGATATGTCACGCGTGGACTCAAATGTAAGTATACAGTAAAAGTGTGATAAGCGATCATTTGTGGGACAAACACAAAGCGGCCGTTCAATAGAACGGTCGCTTAGTACACGTTTTGTTTCCAAAATAAGAAACATTATTTTGATTAAATGTGTATGTTTTGGGGGTAAATTTCTCGGTAATCATATGTTTTAAGAACTTAATAGAATCGTCTCAATATTTTTTAGACCAACCTGTACGAATGAGTACGTCTCTCGCCGCCTCCAATGGTAGAACTGTCACGCTAACGTTGAAAATGAATCCGTTTACGCACGTGCAAAGCAGAGAACAAAATCCAAATGTTCTTTGAACTACTTGTATCCTGAACGCAACACTAGTAAATGTTCGGACTCATAGTGTCTGGTTTAATAGCAAGGCTTAATAAAAAGATCAATGTGAAGTTTGTTTATTTTTTTCATTTCAGGGCTCCTGCTGATGGTTGGTTTCTCCGTCTATCTCGAGGCAATATTCTACCCTATAGGCTGGGCCCAAATCTACGATCTTCACGCTGGTTTCAATTTGTGTGTAGTTGGCTGGTAACTGGCTTGGTTCGCCGCCATTTTGATTCTAACCGGAACCCTCGCCACTAAACGCCGAAAGCTGCTGAATCCTTAGAATGTGTATGTTCTACTTTCTAATAAGTAGCATATGCGTCTTTAGAAATAAACTTGATGAACAGTCTTTGGAAAAATAATTTGAATGGATATGTTAGAATTGTTTTGGATTTGAATTGTAACTATCCATGCCTGACCTTCTCGCGAAAATGGACCATCTCGGTGGTGCGTAAAGTGTCGATCCTAGGCAGACTGCGCGGACTGCGCAGACTGACTAGGGTCGAAGCTTTTCGCTCTTGCTAATTTTCTTAATCAAGAAAGATCGATCTGCCTTTCTATGAAAAGATTTTTGTACTGTAACCTCTGGTTGCCCTGTACTAGAACCAATCTCTTTTTTCAAATATTTGTTTTGCGAAAATTCTAGATGGTCCCGTTACCCTTAAATAAGAAACATTCATAAGTACGCTTAAGATTTTTGTTGAGTCTGATTGCAGAGAGCGAAACATTATTGTCTCCATGAGAAGTTGGTGTATGTGCTTTGATGCTTTATTAGTGAGATAGTGAGCGAGTCCGTCGTTCGATTCTGTCGGGACAAATACTCCTCCTTTACGAGGGTTGATCCAAAAGTTCTCAAAATGAGGTTAAAAATCAACAGAAAAGTTAACAATCAAAATAAATACAGTCTTTTAATGCACCATTTGTGTAATAAACGTGGAAATCATTCAATAGCGACTGTAAAATGCATGCATTAAAGCAAAGACACCCTACTAAGGCGGGGGAGCAAGAACGTCAAATGTGACGTCATTGATGACCCTTTTCTACATAGCCTCCGCTTACTCTCATGCCTTTCTGTGCCTGATACACACACTTGCAGAAATTATCTGCATACCATTTCGAATCAAATTTGATAACAATATCTATATGCATGTAATTTCTAGTAAAGTGGAGAGCTAAATTCTTGATCTTCATTTTTTGGAAAATAATGAGAATTAATTTGGATGTAATCGTCCGTTGAAACTCCATAAGACAATTCTAAATACTCCTTTGTAGCTTTGACCTCTTCGAGTATCCTGGATGGCTTTAGGAAAAGTTCTCTTCTGCTCATTTTTATCACATTCTAAGTTAATATCTTAAATATTTGGATTGGTGAATAACATAGATCATGTCAAATTCAAAAAATTGAACGGTATTCATATTTTTGTGTTGACGTCTTTTTTTCTCGAATATTCTGTATAACTAAAATATTCTGTGTCCGTAACAAATCCCCCCAAAAGCTTTAAAATATGACAAATAATTTCTATTGTCTTCCTGTTTAATCTTTGCCAAAGAATTTCATTTAAAGTTTCAGAAAACTTGATTTAATATAAGAGATTTTCAATATTTTTTTCTCAATCCCCCGCCTTTGCATGCATATGTTTCTATGGTAACGTATTCTTAAGCCACTTAAAGTAATTCTGCAAAAATAATAACATTAGCGCTCTTCGTAGTTACGAAACTACCAATTGACCAAATTATATTCTGAACAAGCTATAAAAGAGAAAGTTATTAGCCCATTGTATGAAGTTCTGGCCCATCCCTCTTTTAACTCGATAGATTTCGTTTTCATAGTCGACATAATTATTCTTATGCGTAGATGTGCCATTTAAAAGAAATGATCGAGTAGGTTCAATGTCAAGGTCATAACAAAAGGCAAAATGCTAAAATTGAGCTTGTTCGAATCATATCTCCTACAACTATGAATAGATTTTAAAATAACGTGGCAGAATCGTTCTCGATAATGTCAGTGTGTCATTTGAACTATTTTATACAACTCCAAGGTCTAGGTCACAGTTCTTTTTTTGTGTGTTAGAAATTTTACCACGTGGTTGAGTTAACACATGGCCCCCGAATCCTTCTGTTGTCTTATAAAACATTTCCTTGATAATCTATACAGATAACTTGATAATAGATTCAACACGAAAATTATATCTGTAGTCCAGGAATATCTTATATGGGTACTTTTTTAAGGAAAGTGAAAATGGCCAATTGATAATGTTCGACCTAACCCTAACTTCCGAAACAAAACTGTAAAAAACATCAACGTACATGTATAATTTTCAATTTTATTTTTTTAGCTTTCTTCGCCATTTCGTTGTATTTCCCTCTTTCTTTTTTTCTGATCTTCTTTTTGGGTCAATGTATAATCATATATCGCCTCAGTCAAGCAGACAGGGTAAATAATATACTAGCGAGAATTTTCGTGACCATTTTTTTTTCTTAAAATTATACATGTAAACGAAGTAGTTGCAATCTTAACAAAGTAAAACATTTTATTTTATTTCATTTATTTATTTATTTTTATTTATTTATGTAATATTTTTTTTTTTTTTTTGGGGGGGGGGGGGGGATTCTATTCATTTACAAAAGTAAAAATAACGCAGGTCAAGATATCAAAATCAGAAAATTGATGTCTTCTACACCTTACGACCGATTACACTGTTTAATAAAAATGATACGAATAACCCAGTCGTTCTTTCGCTTGCGAAATGAAAACTTCTTCGTGAAAATCGACTTGTAAAATAAGATGATATTTGCAAATACTGCATGGTTTTTGCGGATTGAATTGGGTCACAAAAATGACACCAAATCTGAACACGATTCATAACCCCTTCTATGATGACTCCAAATATACCTATATCAGGAATAATTTGATATTGTAAGAAGCTGTACAATCGATAGAGGATCCGTTATAATTCCACATCGTTTAGGAAGTAATGATCTTTAACATTGTTAACCGAGGTTTCCTTATGATTTTCATTAGGCAACCTCGGTCAACATTGTGAAAGTTCACGAGTTCCGAAATGTTGTAGAACTATTACTGGTCCACTACCTTAAAAAGATACGTGTGTATAAAAACAGTCAGAAACACGTAAGGTCTGACCAAGATACAGTTAGGAGCATCGTGAAATTGACAAGCTGAATGATTTTGGAATGAATTTGGAATAAAATTGAACGAAAGCGTCGAGTAAGTTTTAAGTGAAAATAAAGGGCGGTTATCCATTATCGCTTATATTTTTCAGGATGAACAAAAAAAAGGACATTTATCTCCAATTAATAAAATATGCAAACGAGATCTAAAAAGTAGCTTCCCTTTGCTTCAAGAACCAATTAGACATTTACACTCTGAAATATGTCAGTTAAATGGTGTGTTTTTTCCCAATTATTTTTTATTTAAAATGTAGAATTTTACTGTCACTTTTCACCTTTCTGCCACTTGTTTCTTTTCTTTGGTACAGTTAACAACATCGTGAAATTTACAACGTGAATGATTTTGGAATGATTTAGGAATGAAATTGAATGCGGGTATGGAGCGAGTTTTAAGTGAAATTAATGGGGGGAGGATAAAACCATATCGCAAATTTTGTTCATCCTGAACAAAATTTGCGATATCGATTACCTCCCATTGATAAAATATCCACACAAGTTCTATACACAGCTTCCTGCTTCTTCAAGAACCCATGAAACGCTAGCATTTGAAATATGTCAGTGAAATCGCGCTTTTTCTCTATCAAAATTTATTTTGAATGACGTTGTTGATTCTATATTTTTCAATGGGTTTTAGCGTTTTTGAATAGTTTGAGTGAGTGTTTGAAATGAGTGAATGGAGCGCTGAGTGAGTGATTTAGAATGATTTTGATTGAGATGAATGTCAATTTCACGATGTAACTGACTGTACAGATCAATTAGACACTTCTTTCTTGCTGTTATTATTGACATACAATCTGTAACAGCTTGCTAACAATAAGTCTTACACAGCCTTGCTTTTGTTTATTGCCTATTGTTTACTGATTTACAAACCATCTTGAATTGGGTTTCTGTATAGCTTTCGGAAAGAGGTAGTGGTATTACGCTAAGAATGTAAAATTTCAACATTTTTGTAACAAACGTACTTTGTGTGCATACGCTAAAACAATCATTTCAAACGAATACAAAAGACACGGAAAAGAAGTTACGAGAGTTGCATTATTCTACCTAAGGCTTGGAGTGGCTTTAAGTCTTTTTGCGTGGGACTTATATATATCGTGAACTATAAACAAGGAAATTAATAATCTGGTTGTCGCAGTTCATAACTTACGAAAATAAAGAATTAATTATAAATGTACAAATTCCCTGATACTATCGTGTAAAATGTGTACGTAGTTTAAAGTTATCGAAGGTGACTTACATTAGATTAAAAAGAAAAAGAAGATAATTTCATTTATTCAAGAAATGACTGTTTTTGACTGATGCTTGGACGTTAAACCGTTTTCGTGTCGCTGCGAATGAAACGTCTTGAAATTGGATTACATTAATGCAATATTTGTGTAAATCATGGTCTTAAGATCTTCTCACTATAATATCACCATTACAAATAAACTGGAGTGCATTTCGAATGGAGGACAAAAAATTTCGACTGCATTTTCCATATCAACATTTATTCTCATCCTTTCCTCGTCTTTGATGTTCATAGCCATTATCAAAAGACGAAGCTCTAAACCATCATTCGAGCCATTTCTATTATCTCTGGCTTTAACTGACTTTATAAACCGAGGTTTCCTTATGATTTTCATTAGGCAACCTCGGTCAACATTGTGAAAGTTCACGAGTTCCGAAATGTTGTAGAACTATTACTGGTCCACTACCTTAAAAAGATACGTGTGTATAAAAACAGTCAGAAACACGTAAGGTCTGACCAAGATACAGTTAGGAACATCGTGAAATTGACAAGCTGAATGATTTTGGAATGAATTTGGAATAAAATTGAACGAAAGCGTCGAGTAAGTTTTAAGTGAAAATAAAGGGCGGTTATCCATTATCGCTTATATTTTTCAGGATGAACAAAAAAAAGGACATTTATCTCCAATTAATAAAATATGCAAACGAGATCTAAAAAGTAGCTTCCCTTTGCTTCAAGAACCAATTAGACATTTACACTCTGAAATATGTCAGTTAAATGGTGTGTTTTTTCCCAATTATTTTTTATTTAAAATGTAGAATTTTACTGTCACTTTTCACCTTTCTGCCACTTGTTTCTTTTCTTTGGTACAGTTAACAACATCGTGAAATTTACAACGTGAATGATTTTGGAATGATTTAGGAATGAAATTGAATGCGGGTATGGAGCGAGTTTTAAGTGAAATTAATGGGGGGGGGGGGATAAAACCATATCGCAAATTTTGTTCATCCTGAACAAAATTTGCGATATCGATTACCTCCCATTGATAAAATATCCACACAAGTTCTATACACAGCTTCCTGCTTCTTCAAGAACCCATGAAACGCTAGCATTTGAAATATGTCAGTGAAATCGCGCTTTTTCTCTATCAAAATTTATTTTGAATGACGTTGTTGATTCTATATTTTTCAATGGGTTTTAGCGTTTTTGAATAGTTTGAGTGAGTGTTTGAAATGAGTGAATGGAGCGCTGAGTGAGTGATTTAGAATGATTTTGATTGAGATGAATGTCAATTTCACGATGTAACTGACTGTACAGATCAATTAGACACTTCTTTCTTGCTGTTATTATTGACATACAATCTGTAACAGCTTGCTAACAATAAGTCTTACACAGCCTTGCTTTTGTTTATTGCCTATTGTTTACTGATTTACAAACCATCTTGAATTGGGTTTCTGTATAGCTTTCGGAAAGAGGTAGTGGTATTACGCTAAGAATGTAAAATTTCAACATTTTTGTAACAAACGTACTTTGTGTGCATACGCTAAAACAATCATTTCAAACGAATACAAAAGACACGGAAAAGAAGTTACGAGAGTTGCATTATTCTACCTAAGGCTTGGAGTGGCTTTAAGTCTTTTTGCGTGGGACTTATATATATCGTGAACTATAAACAAGGAAATTAATCTGGTTGTCGCAGGTCATAACTTACGAAAATAAAGAATTAATTATAAATGTACAAATTCCCTGATTCTATCGTGTAAAATGTGTACGTAGTTTAAAGTTATCGAAGGTGACTTACATTAGATTAAAAAGAAAAAGAAGATAATTTCATTTATTCAAGAAATGACTGTTTTTGACTGATGCTTGGACGTTAAACCGTTTTCGTGTCGCTGCGAATGAAACGTCTTGAAATTGGATTACATTAATGCAATATTTGTGTAAATCATGGTCTTAAGATCTTCTCACTATAATATCACCATTACAAATAAACTGGAGTGCATTTCGAATGGAGGACAAAAAATTTCGACTGCATTTTCCATATCAACATTTATTCTCATCCTTTCCTCGTCTTTGATGTTCATAGCCATTATCAAAAGACGAAGCTCTAAACCATCATTCGAGCCATTTCTATTATCTCTGGCTTTAACTGACTTTATAACATGTTTAACAGTCGTACCAATTGCAGCTGCCTTCTCTGTAACGTCACAAGACTCTATAGCGGACAACTCTATACCCTGTATTACATGTGGATTTTCTTCATTTGGTATACAAAGTGTCAAAGCGACGACCTACTTTACGGCGAGTGTTGACGCATACCTGATGGTTGCATCCAACAGATATAGGAATTATTTTCCGGCTGAAATCAAATCATCTCTCGCAGTATTATTATGGTTTCTTTCCTGTATCGTACAGGTTGTTATGGTGTCGACTGGCGTAGGTTTACACACTTTCAGATGCGATTTAGGCGTTTGTGTCTTTCAATTTAGAACAGCTACATCATTAATTGGATATAACTCCATTATACTTCTTACAATTCTACTCTCATGTCTGATATCACTTTCTGCAATTAGAAAAGGTCGTCATAAATCAATGAGAGTAAGACCCACTCCTGACATTAAAGATATTAAACTCGCCATTGAAAATTCTCATATAGGATCAGATATTCAAGAATGTAAAGAAATGTCAAGTGATTTGCGAATAGATGATGACAAGAGTGAACGAATTGTTCGAGTAGAGGTACACCATCGACAAATAGATGAAATAGATGTAACAACACCAATACCAGAAAAAGATGAATGTAACTCTAATGTCAAGCAAAAAATAACTAGTGGTAGGGCCAGTACGGATTCAGATTATTCATTGTTGGAGATAATGAAATCATCTTCAGGGGATAACAGGACTATTAAAGACAACAGTTCAAATAAATCGCCTCAAGATACACGTGAAGTTCTGAGTTCTGCTTGTTCTTCAAATCAACGAAATCTGCCTCATGTAGACCCAGATAAAACACCGCTATGTATAATAAAAATACAGAATCCTCAAAAATCCGCAGATCAACACATACTGTATTGGTGCGATTCGAATAGAAATCAGGAATATGAAGGGGCAGATAAAAGTGAAGGTACAAGACAATCAATTGTACAAGAGGATGAAAAACCCGAAACAGTACATTCTACTTTGGATAAATTTAGATACGATAGGTTTAACGCAGACCAATCCAATGTCAACATAGTCGACGACGTGGTTAACAGTGGTAAATTGGTAATTGGTGAATTCAAACAAGACCAAATTCAACAAGCGAGGCTATCCAGACGTCTTTTAAAGTGCTATAGTCACACAGTAGCTTCTTTTATTTCTGTTATCACTCTCCTCATATTCTGGTCACCTTATTACAGCATTCAAATTTGGAAATCAAGGTTTCACACTAATGAAGCTGTTGAACTAGAAATGTATTTTTTGTGGTTAGGTTTATGTCACGGCATCTTCAATATCCTGATTTATTCATATTTTAATACTTTCTTGAACAAAAACTATAAAATTCTCTACAGACAATTCTGTGAATATTTTCAATGAAGTATTAAGAGATACTTGAAAGATAAGTAAGTAAACGGGTTTCAATATACGTGTTCGTTTTCTTCCCAAAATGAATCGACGCCACAATGATAAAAATCCGAAGTACATCTACCTGTGTACTGTATACGCTATTATACTCTTTTAGGAATTGAGCATTGATCTTTTGGATTTCTTGGAAACTTGTGTAACATGTTCTTCTTTGATGCTTTTCGATAGTTTATCGAGGAATAACGGTATAGTATCATTTTGATAAACTCAACGCCTTACCAATGAATTTATCAAAAGCTTATACGCCGCTTTCGTTCATTTTATTCTATCTGATGTCATCTAAGCAGGGTCCAAAAAATGATGTCATCATGAATGTTGCATAGCAATCACACGCAAAATGACGCGCTTTAAAAAATATCCTAAAATTTTCAAATTTTGTCTCATTTTTGCATTAAAGAAATAGAAAAATCGTTTGCTTTTGATATTTCATTCCGTAAACAACAGAACAGATCAGAACAGATAGTTTAATACAGACTTGTACACTAGGTACATCGTCAAAAACATATACATATACAAACAAATACATTATCACGTAGATCAATACACTTTAACAACAGATCGTTACAAGATATACATCAGGAGAATGAGAATTTAATAGCACTTAATTCGTTAAAGTTCTTATTTGGAAAAAAATATATCAGGAACTAGATAGAGGTGCAGTTTTTTTCTACGGGTGAACGCTTCTTTAATGAAATGAGCTAGTACGTTTAATGTCGTTTTATGTTCGGATTGCAATAATTGACATAATTTAAACATGGGTGGCTGTCTATAAATATACTTGTCTAAGAATTTCTTCCGAAGATCTGCATAAAGAGGACATATACAAACAATATGATAAACATCTTCAGCTTCTTTACGGGTACAGAATAAACAAAACCTTTCATTTCTAGGTATTCTAATCTGTCCGCATCGGCCAAACTGAATACGAAGAGAATGAGCAGATAGCCTCAGCTTAGTAATATGATATCTGAGATCGTACAATACTAAATCGAAATAATTCTCGTAGTTGAAGAATTTTTAATGTGGCAACGAGTGAAAATATAGCCTTTGTTGTTCACACAATTATATATTAATCTATCTTACACGGAAACAAATGATTAACCTCTATAGTTGGACAATCCAGTATTGCAAATTTTGTTCAGGGTGAATAAAGTTAGCAATATTGATTACCTCCTTTCAATAAAATATGCATAAAAGTTCTATAGATCTATAGATAGCTCCCTATTTCTTCAAGAACCTATCATACGCTTATAATTTCAATATTCCTTAATCAATTAAGTGAAATCCCGATTTTTTTCCCAGATTTTTTTTTTGAACGACGATTTTGTTATATGTTTTTCAGTGAGTTTGGAGCGTTTTTGAATGGTTTGAGAGAGTGTCTGGAATGAATGGATGGAGCGCTGAGTGAGCGATTTAGAATGGTTTTGATCGAGGTGATCATTTTCAAGATAGTGTTTACTGTTCAGTTGAAGGAACCGCCTGATATTGACTCTCTTTCCTATTAAAAACATTCGAAATCGTTCACACAGCGCTGCATTCATTCATTTCAAACACTAACTTAGACTTTCCTAAAACGCTCCAAAATCACTTAAAAAGATAAGATGAACAACTATGTGTACATTCGATTCCCTAACATAATTGAATTTGTAAGCGTCTGATACGTTCTTTAAGAAGTAGACTTAAATGATTAATTAAGAGTAAAACATATACATAAATGAGAAATATTTCTGTTGTTCGTGAATTTAATACTTAAATAGATCAAACTGGTTCTTCAAAATGTTCTTGCACCGTTGAACTCGCTATCGATGATAGACTACCAAATGTTAGTCTACAACATATGTGATCGAAAAGAAAATTCATTGTGCGGAAAAAATGACCATAGGTGACCATTGCTACCATACTTTTTAACGTTTTACCTTAAATGGTCGCTCAAGGCAATTAGAAATGTAAGGCGGAATGCATTCAACAAATATCGTCCTTTAGCGACAGGTGACGATTATACTATTTCTTTTGTGCATAAATGTGACAAAGGTGAAAATTCAGGACATTTTTCTTACGGTGCGTCATTACGCACGTGATTGTTATGCAACGTTCATTGTGACGGCACCGCTTAGATGACGTCAGATAGGGTGAAATCTACGAAAACAGGTTTTTGACAATTCCACTGATTAGGCAGTGAATTTATCAAAAGATAATCTGCCGTTATATGGATAAACCACGGAAAAAAATCAAGAAAAATGTTTAATTCATTATTTAGAAATATAAGATCTGTTACTCGATTTTATTTGAGAAATACTGATCTTAACCTCGTTAAGAATGAAAAAATTATCGAGTGAGCCTCGATCTCTCAAAAAAAAATCGACAAATAGTTACTTTATCTCACAAGAACATCACTCTGTAAGATAATAGTTTACTTTTTATCGAAGTTTTTTGGTCGTCTTCCTCTCCCGACGATCCATAGAATTTTTGTGTTGATGAAAAAAAAAACTACTGGGAAAATGTGCAAATGTACAATGCATATCTCATGATCAGGCTCCAAGGACTTGGATGGGGCGTTAAAGTATTCAGTAACAACTAATTCCCTGAATTCATGGTACAGTAAACACCATCTTGAAAAAGACATTCATCTCGATCAAAACCATTCTAAAGTGCTCACTCAGCGCTCCATTCATTCATTCCGGACACTCACCCAAACCATTCAAAAACGCTGCAAACTCACTGAAAAACATATAACAAAAACTTCATTAAAAAAAAAAGCTTGGAAAAAATCGGGATTTCACTTAATTATTGGAATTATAAGCGTATGATAGGTTCTTGAAGAAATAGGGAGCTACCTATAGAAATTGTATGCATATTTTTTTAAAGGGGGGTAATCAATATTACTTATTTTGTTCATCATAAACGAAATTAGCGTTATTTGATTACCTCAAATTAAATTCACTCAAAACTCGCTTCACACATTCATTCAATTACATTTCTAAATCATTCCATAATCATTCTCCTTGTCAATTTCACGATGTTGTTAACTGTTATTCAGTCTATATATACAGTTATTAAAAAAATATAGTTTTGTCTTATTCATCCCGAATTTATATTGAGTGCCAACACTTTATTTGGAATTCCATCAGAGGTTTGCATAATACAGGTTGCTTGCTGACTACAGGTGGTCGCTACAACAGGTTTGACGGTATATTTAGAGATATCCTTGTCAATAAGCATTCAGCATTGGGTTATGGCGGGATAATCGTAATGCTTAATGGCGCGGGAGTGTGGACACCTGCGTCAAGCCGATTAAATTATCGGGGGTATGTTCTCTATTTTTCATAGTTTCAGCGATTTTCATGCTAATCATTCGGATCTCTATTTCCGGTTCACGATATCGCAATTGAAATCCTCGATTTTTATGCTCAAATCTTATGAATATTTCATCGTCCTAGAGATTTATAGATAATGGTTTGTTGGTAAATACCCATTACTAATACAAAGAATGCACTTTTGAGTGTTTGAAAGGCCATCAGCAAAGATTTTTGTCCCCCAGTGATCGGTAATTGAAAACAAATCTTGTGGCAAGAGATCAAAAATATGTTTTATGGATTATATAAGAACAGAATCCATTTCAAATGAAAAAAGATTGTGATATTAAAGATAAGTTTAAACAATTTACACTTTTTGAAGAAAATATAGATCTGCAGTAAATAACATCGTAAAACTGACAATGTAAATTATCTTGGAATGATTTTGGAATGAAATTGAAAGAGTGCAATGGGTGAGCTTCGAGTGAAATTGAAGGGAGGTAATCCAATATCGCTGATTCTGTTCAGGATGGTCAAAATGAAGTATGTTTATTAACCCCATAAGTAAAACTGCATACAAAACCTACAAAAATAGCTTCCTAATTCTTCAAGAACCAATAAGAAGCTTACATTTTCAATTATGTCAGCGAAATCGTGATTTATTCATTTATTTTTTGTTTGTTTTGTTGTGTTTTGTTTTGCTTTGCTTTGTTTAATTTGTTGTTTTGTTTGTTATCTGGATTTTATTCATTTGTTGTTGTTGTTATTTTTGTTGCTTTTGTTTTCTGGCTATTTAATTTAAGATGTAGTTGTTGATCTTATTCTTTAAATTTATTTCGGAGCGTTTTAGAGTGGTTTGAGTGACTATTTAGAATGGATGAATGTAGCGCCGAGAAAGATAAAGTCAATAAATATATAATTCTTTGTTCAAATGTATTCTCTTGCTCGCAAAATTCGAAGGAATACCAACAGTAGAGTTTAGACAAATCAATAACACGAAATAATCCTCTTGTCCATATCTCTTTTATTATGAATGTAAGGGTCAACACAGGTCGAGAGCGGATTTTAAACGTTCAACCAATTAAGAAGTAAATCCTCGGATAATGACTCTATTTCAATGACGTTTGAAGTTGTAAGCGTCGTATCGCATCTGGATGAATTGGGAACTTTTTTATAGAACTTGTATGCAAATTTTATATAAGTGAGGTAAAAAATATCGCTAATTTTGTTCATAAAGACATAAAGACGAAAAAATAGAATTTATTCATTTTTATTTGAAATCCTTACAAAATGGGAGATAAAATTTAAATTATGTTAAATATATAATATGATAAAATATAATATTAAAACACAAACGGATATAAGAATCAAATGAAAAAGGCGTTCGACAATATTCTTAAAAAAACAACGATGTAACACGATCATTTGAAACTCCTTCGGAAGCAACACTCTGTGTCAGCCCACACATACACTCGGGAATAATGAGGGCGCAGACCAATCGGGAACCCTCGGCGATTCTACGGAATAGACCTCGGGAATAATACGGGCGTATCCATGAAAGCGCGTTGTTTCGCACGTGGGTTTATATGACGTCACAAATATAACTATGAATGACGCTGCGAAAAAATCGACGTAAGACGAAAATCGGGCATACTATGATAGAGTTTTACTGCGTTTTGCTTTCAAATCATGATATGCCAAAATAATCTCTACAGACGATCTTAAAGCATGAAAAGAATTTACTTTTCTTCAAGCGTATTAAATAAAGTACCACCAGGAGCCGAATCTCTAGAAATGGACCAAAAATTACTACACTTACGTTCGGGGTCCTTTCCAGTTTACGGAAATGTCCGAGCGATATTACGAATAGGCGCAGATATGAAAGCGCGTCACATCGTACTTTGGTTCATGTGACGTCAAAAACGTTTTTTATGGATGACGAGTGAGAAAAACAAAATCAATGAAAGGATAAATTTGGTATATTTTGGTATATTTTGATTTGATAACAAAACGCAGTGTTTTACTGCGTTTTGCTATCAATTATTATATGTCCAAAATATCTCAACAGACAATCGGAAAGAATTATCAAGATGTAATATTCTTCAAGTGTATTAAAAAACCGAAGTACCCCCAGAAGCCGAATTACCTAAATATGACCCGAAATTACTACACTGACGCTTGAGGTACTTTCTAGTTTACGGAAAAGTCCGAGCGATATTCCGAATGAACACACATAATGCCGATAACCTATCCAGTCCTGCATTCGGGATAACGAAAAGGTGCAAACTGTTTGCAAGTTATACCCCGCTTTGCCGAGC
Organism: Fragum whitleyi; assembly: GCA_948146395.1. Taxonomy (NCBI): domain Eukaryota; kingdom Metazoa; phylum Mollusca; class Bivalvia; order Cardiida; family Cardiidae; genus Fragum; species Fragum whitleyi. The sequence continues at coordinate 4,985,382 of OX411558.1, forward strand.
TAAATAACGTTTCTTTACAAGGTTTAGGTCACGTGGCACATGACGCCGTTACATTGTGTTGTAATTGTCTGCAAATTGAGGATTTGTTCTACAATTTTCGCATTTAGATTTTTTTCATACATTTTAAAAATATAATAACCGTTTGCTTTTCGCGTTAGATCGATAAAAAATTCATTTTGGGAATAGCCTCGGATATGTTCACTCGGAATAAAGCACCTGTTGTTCACCAAATATTAGATAAATTGAACTAACATTGACCACAATAGTTGTCGTCTATATATAGCGCGGTTTTATTGTCCCGAATCTGACCCCTGTAATTTATATGAATGAAATCTGATTATTTCTACTCGGCTTTGCACGTGTTTTCATAGGAGTACATAGCAATCGGTTTTGAATGTAATGACTTAAGAAACCTCGGTTAACATTCTGTAAGATCATGTAGTCTGAAATATTACCGAGCTATTTGGGGTCAACTACCTTAACGTCGTATCATCCCCCATTATCATTTGTTGAATTTGGACTATCTATATCCCGATTTTCAAAATGTATACAGTCGAATATATAGAGGATAATCGTTTGTTTCAGTGTATGGTCGATTTATATTTCAATGAGTGAACAACAAAGGCTATATTTTCACGAGTGGTGGAACCACGAGTGAAAATATAGCTTTTTTGTTCACGAAATGAAATATAAATCGATTTTACACGAAAAACAAATGATTATTCTATTTCTTTATTGCAAAAATGAGACAAAATGCGAAATTGCTAGGACATACTTTCGTAAAGGGCGTCCTTTTGCGCTATGCAACGTTCATTGTGACGTCACTTATTTCGCCCCGCATAGATGACGTCAGATAGAATGAAATGCACAAAAACAGGGTATAAATCTTTGATAATTTCACTACTTTTGCGGTGAGATTATCAAGTGATAATCTACCATTATTTCTCGATAAACCACCGAAAAGCATTTAAGAAATTTCTAATCTTTTATTTGTAATAAACGTTGATCTTTTTTCGCAAATGTTTCAAATACCATGATACTACTTAGATTTGCAACCGTTCAGATTGATTAATTTGTCATGTTGAATGAATAGAATTTGGCATCAGTTGCATATAAATTAAAGATCCATGAGCACTGAAATTTCTAAATGGACATAAGTATTCATCTTAAAAATATATTTCAGAACTGGTCCGTCTTAATAAAGAAAAGAGAGTGATTTAGGCTAAGATCAGACTGCATATATATGCAGGCTGATCTTTGTCTATTCTTAATATCAAAGCAAAAATATTTACAGACTGAGAATAGAAATGGTTAATGCACTTCTTTCACCGGTTGGGCACATTATTTTTCGCGTTACTCAGTTCTGTAATCTGTCCATTATTATCTTCAACGAGAAGTTTCAGAATTCTGCCTCTAGAATACGGATAATCGTTCACCTCGCGTTCAGCCTTACTCATGGCGTCACGTTTGGCGTCACTAATGTTCGGGAACCAATCGCTCACTATTTCTGCTTTCTCCAAATACCCCCCTGGTCCGGCCATAAACTCAACCGCCCAGCGATACTGTGTAGACTTCTGAATAGACTCCTCCGGAACTTTAGTCCCCATCGTTTTTGTCGTAGACATTCCTAAATACCGAAATTATACTGTAGTATTCGATGAGAAGATAAAATTTGTTGTTGGTGATGCTGCTTATGCTGCTGCAGTTGTTGTTGTTGTCAATTTCTTTTTATTTCGGATTGTCTTCACGAAAATCCAATTTAAATGATAATCTTTCCTTCACGATTTAAAATTATGATGGATTTCACAAGCTATACGTAAATCCCGAACTTCTTTTTATCACTCTTGCAATTCATTCGAAAGTTTTGCCATTTATTTCGAGTGTATTATAAATAAACACATGAATTGATAAATTACTAAATCACATTCTTACAAGCATAGATACCATACAACTATAATCGTTGGAGTATTGTTGTTCATATCGCATATTTATTCCGTAATCGTAAATATTATAGAATTTTTGTGTGCTGCTTTTTTACACAACTGTCTATAAACATGTCCTAACGTTTTTAATTCAAATAATCATTATCGTCCGTTCGCCGAAATATTTCAATTAATATTCAAACGCATACAAATTGTTTTCCAATATATTCTCGTTTTACCAATTTATTCACAAACGAGAGAGAAAAATTGATGTTTACTAATCGTGTTTCAATACAGATCAAATAGTACTAGCTGGTTTGTTTGTCTTCCATTCAATACAATCCATTTAAACAAATCATCCGAATATAATAGAACTCGATGGCCCGATGTAGGAATACAATAGAAGTCTAAATAACAATTATTTTCAATCAATATTCCGTCAGTTTCATATGAATCATTTTCAGTAGAAAACCAACCCCGTCCATAATTGAAAACCCTAATAAGCGTTCAAAACGCGATTTTTGTTCATTTAAATAATGCGGAATAATACCACTAATGGTCACGTGGACTATTTTTTCCGATATTGTGAATTGGCTCTTCGATCGGGATACCTCAGATCTTATGCTTAGATCCTTATCAATTTTATCGACTTTAAGTGCATCCAACCCTTCTAAGCTGATTGAATTTTTGTCACGAATATAATCCAATCGACTTAGACGCTATTAAGTTTGTGAGCGACAAGATGATTGTAACTTTAGGTTTAACTAAGCTGTTGTTACGATATTTTATTCACTAACAGACGATTATCGACATGCTTCTTCTTGTCATTTTCACACTTTAGGAAAAAGGGGCGTATAATCCTTTCCCAAAAATAGAATATGTTTTTAATATAATTGATCAATTCAAAAAGCATTAAAATGTTAAAGTCATTTTGACTGGTATTTACATGTAAGCGACCCTAACACATTTTCAACAATAGATCAAATTATAAATTGTAATAGCTTGTAAACTTCCCTGAGAGTCTACATGTTTTAAGCGACAAATAAACCAGTCTATTTTATCATAAAAAATGTATTTTTAAACTAAATGAAGATGACAAAAATTATATAACTTATGGGTGGAATGTGTAAGTCACATATATGAGTCTCTTATACTTAGTTCCATAAGAAAGTGTGCACTTTTGAACTTTTGAATATCTCGGAAATTGCAAAACCTAACATCATAAAATTTCGTATGGCGTTCCCCAAGAGTATTTGCAAACGATATTTGATAACAAAAATCACGCGGCGTGCAACATTTTCTGCTACATTAGACCTTTAATTTTGCATGTGTAAAACGCGATAGCATTCGGAACATCGCTCGGACTTTTCCGTAACTTGAAAAGTACCCCGGACGTAAGTGTAGTAATTTTGGGTCATTTTTAGGTAATTCGGCTCCTGGTGGTACTTCGGTTAATACCAATATGCACGATTTCGTTACATACCCATCCGCCTTACATACATCCGAGGTATGTTGTAGTTTACGGAAATGGCCGAGTGATATTCCGAATGGTAGTGACAGCACTGCAATTTTACTTCCGAGTGTCTTGTAGGATAATACAGTTAAAAACATCGTAAAATTGACGCTCATTCCTATCAAAATCATTTAAATCATTCACTCAGCGCTCCATTCATTCATTCCAAAGATTCATTCAAACCATTCAAAATAAATTTGGATAGAGAAAAATCACGATTTCACTGACATAATTGAAAATGTAAACGTCTAATTGGTTCTTGAAGAACTATATGTTTATTTAATGAAAGGTAGTTAATATGATTTTATCAAAGGGGGTGTTAATGAATATCGCTTATTTTGTTCATTCTGAACAAAATTACCGATAATGGTTTACCGCCCGTTTTTTCACTCAAAACTCGCTCCTCTCACTCATTCAATATCATTCCAAAATCAATCCAAAATCATTCCAAACTCATTCACCTTGTCAATTTCACAATTTTATCAACTGTATCCAGTAATAAACATAATGAAAAATAAATAATTTTGGAATTATTTTGGAATGAACATGAGCGAGTTTTGATTGATTTGAAAGAGGGGTGTGTACCGGGCGGGGGGGGGGGGGTGAGTTTAACCATGTCGATAATTTGGACCAATTAGACGAAGTTGGTCGAGTTAAAAGTCATATTCGCGATTTAACTTACTGTACGTTGTAGACATTACAATTTTTAAGTAACAAAATGATTTAACCTATTTGAAAAGGCGAGCGAAGTAACAATTAAAATCTCTAATTTATTTTTATGGTTGTACTATATTGGCAATATAGATCCAATATCGCAGTCTTTAACTAATTCACGAAATCTATTGCCTCAGGTATTTCCTTTATCTAAAAAATAAATTTCTGCAAATCTCTGAAGATATAGAGGATTATCGTTTGTTTCAGTGTAAGATCGATTTATATTTCATTGAGTGAACAACAAAAGCTATATTTTCACGAGTGAAACTTTAGCTTTTGTTGTTAACGTAATGAAATATTAATCGATCTTACTAAAAAAAAAAACAAACGATTATTCTATTTCTTTATTGCAAAAATGAGACAAAGAGGGAAATTTCTCAGACATATTTTCGTAAAGCGCGTCATTATGCAAGTGATTGCTATGCAACGTTCATTGTAATGTCACCAATTTCGCCCCGCATAGATGACGTCAGATAAAGTGAAATGCACAAAAACAGGTTTAAGTTTTTGATATTTACATTGCCTTTGCGGTGAGATTATCAAGTTATACTCTACCGTTATTTCTCGATTAACCACCAAGAAGCATTAAGGAAAGCAAATCTCTAAAGATAAATAAATGATCACATTTTTTATAGCCGCCGTCAAAGCGCAGTTGGTAGCGCGTCGGACTGTCAATCTAGAGATCCCGAATTCGATCCGCGACGGCGGCACCCATTCTTTCGGACAATTGTCTCCCACCAATGGGTTGATAATCGTAGACCTATGTGAGATAGCAGCTGGAGGCTAGGAAAGGAAGTGATGGTTGTACTGGTGAGAGAAATACCAGGAATCGATTTTTAGGTGCTCCAGCTGCCGTGATATAACTGAAAAAATGTTGCAAGCGGCGTAAAACTCCTTTCAATCAATCAATCAATCAATGATCACGTTTTTTTAACTTAAAATAATATGTCCTTTTTCGCTTTGTCTTTGTAATAGATAGCCTAGAAGACAAGCCCCATTCCTACGACAAGACATTAAGTCATTATCCTCGTGGAACAGTGAAGACCATAGTAAAATTGAAACTCATCGGGATCGAAATCATTTTAAATCCTTCACTTAGCGCTCCATTCATTCATTCAAAACTCCCACTCAAATCATTCAGAAACGCTCCGAAATCTTTCGAAAACACATTGAATCATTTCAACGCGACCATCAACTTCATTCAAAAGGAGAAATTCAATCTACGTTTTTATTAATAAAATTATTTTTAGGTGAATCTGATGAATTCACAGGATTCACCCGATGGGGGCGGTTGTGCCGCTGAAAGCTGGTATATAATTATAATATCATTATTGAAAGTATTTATCTCAAGAAGAGAACTTTTTATTCGTTTCCGTTTTTATTGGTTAATGTAACCATTTTAACGTTGCTGATCGGTACATGAAGAATCCAAAACAGAAAGTTTCATTTACTTTATTGAAAGGGAGGCGATGAAATATCGATAATTAGCGATAGTGTATTACCTCCCTTGAATTTCATTGAAACCTCAATTAAACGAAAAAAAGTCCTCCCAAGGGTTTCGAATCACCAAATTTTTAATACCTTCGTTCACCTTTTTTTTTTTCATTCTGTGTCCTTGCCAACTGTGTGATTCCAATTTTCTTTATTGCTTCTCGGTGATTATCACTTGATAATCTCACCGCAAAAGCAGTGAAATTATCAAAACCTTATACCCTGATTTTGTGCATTTCTTCCTATCTGACGTCATCTATGCGGGGCGAAATAAGTGACTTCACAATGAACGTACGAAAATATGTCCTAGAAATTTCACATTTTCTCTCATTTTTGCAATAAAGAAAAAGAATAATCGTTTGTTTTTCGAATAAGATCGATTAATATTTCATTTGTGAACAACAAAAGTTTCATTTTCACTCGTGGCTCCACCACTCGTGAAAATATAGCTTTTGTTGATCACTCAATGAATATAAATCGATCTTACACTTAAATAAACGATTATCCTCTATTTACTCATGAGAGGGACACTTTTTTAAAAAGACAATTTGAGCCTGTGCGTGACATTTACAACAATTTGAAATGTTCGTGAAGGGCGAAAATTGAGTAGCGTAGAAAGCCACATACCGTAAATATAAAGTAACCCTGTGATCTACATATACTTTGAGACCTTGTCTATCTACTACACGCATAGTGCAGACTCTGGTCAGACTGTGCGGATGCTGTGCGGAGTCTTTGCTATGAACATACATGAAATTGTTGGAAACCTAACATACAGGCTTGTTTAAAACTGAAAAATCCTTTATTCGTATTATCATTTAGAAAGAAATCATATGACGTCACTATAGTAGAAAGGCAATATTCACAAATGATGCTACTTGTAGAGAACTACAGCATTAATCAGCAGATTTTCCACTCATTTAAGAGATGAAGAGAGAATCTGTTAACTTCATTGAAGTATGAAACTAAAAACCAAACACACTGAATGAACACGCGAGGCGGTTTCATACATCAGTGTGATTCAGTTTTTAGTTTCAGAACTAAATTTATTTTAAAAATTACGCTCTCCATATCTTATAATTTAATACCCTTGGTCCAAAATGTTAAATCTTATAATTTAATACCCTTGGTCCAAAATGTATAGATTTCTCTAAAATACTAAGGATTTGTTTTGGGTCTATTTTGTGTTTAAATTAGCAAAGTACTAAAATAAAAGTTTCATTGAAAAATAAAGCTTATTTTTCAGTCAGTCAGAATACACGAACCCTGGTGGATACAAGTACAAGTAAAATTAAAAGAGGTTTAATATTAACAATGTAATATTAAACAACAATAAACGGTCAAGCGGTCTGTATCGATGTCAAATACCGGCTAATAAAATCCCTTTTATATAGTAAAAGGTAATGTTTTGAAATTGGATTACAAGAATTATCGCGGTCATTTGGTTCATTTTTATTGCAAAAGGATTGTATATGTAATGGGGTTTTCAATAAGGTACATAGGACAAAAATGAATAATAATTCTATATTAATCAATCATTTAAATTTAGATGTTTTGATTAAAATTCGCGCGTTCTTATAGGCTGAAATGGTTTCATATCTATATGAAAGCAATTGATGCTCGTTGCTATTTTTAGGCAAGTGAACCAGGTAGTTTCAAATAAAATCTGTCTCATTGTTGAGAAATCTTTACACTTTTGCTCCATTATGTTAAATAATAAGATATGAGGAGAGGGTGGTTTTTTTTTTCATTCATGGCGGTATGAAACTAAACATGTAATCACTCTTACGATGAATCCGCTTTACAAATTTATATAGTGAAATAATATTTAAAGTTTCATACCTTCATAAATTGAAAAAAATACTGTTTTCATCTCTTTATAATATATCGAATATTAAGTAAAATACTTAACACATTGGATTTTCGGCCTAGCTTTCGGGATGAGAAAACGGTTCGAAATGTTTGCAATTTATACCCTGCTTTGCACGTGCACATACAAGCAAAGCGGGATATAAATTGCAAACGAGTTTACCTCTTTATCATACTAAACGCATGGCGAGTCTCGCAACAACTTTTCACATCGCTGTTGACATCTATTCATGAACATGTAAACGATCTCACTATAGTTCCACAATTAAGAGTGAGTAACTAAAGGTCAATTTTGTCTATACAAGTATAGACAAAATGACCTTTGATCACTCACTTAAATTTGTGGAAATATACATGTAACAAAATATTTTGCATTGGGTTCAGCATATACAGACAACAACAACAACATCGTGAAATTGACAATGTGAATGATTAACCCTTGTCATGCTGAATAAAAACCTTTGTAAAATTACATTAAATTCAAAGTGCCAAGAGCACTATAAGCATTTATTGTTAGTCAGTATTTATTCAATTTCAAAATATGATATCAAACTCTTCTGGATTGAAAAAGAAAAGCAGGTGGTATTGACTATAATCAGACTACAAAAATTTGCAGGCTGATCTTTGTCTATACCACCTGCCCAAACAGGAATATTCCGGACTCAGCATGACAAGGGTTAAAAAATGACGTTGGAATGAAATTAAATGAGTGAAAGAAGTGAGTTTTGCGTCTGATTAAAGGAAGGTAATCCAAAATAGCTAATTTTGTTCAGGATGATCAAAATTGGCGATATTCATTACCTCACTTAAATAAAGTATGCGTACATTTTTAAAAATAGCTTCCTTTTTCTGCAAGAACCAATCGGACACTTACAATTTCAAAAATGTCCGTGAAATCGCTATTTTTTGTGTTGTTGAGCGCTCTTGAATGGTTTGAGAGTGTGTTTGGAATAAATGAATGGAGCACTGAGTGAGCGAATTATAATGATTCCGATTGAGACGAATCTCAAGTTCAGGATGTTATTAATTTTATTTCGTCGACTCAAATGTTTGAAACCCCGAATCGCCTGATGCTAAATTGACAGGAACTTGTCCCGTGTCAGTTTATTTTTTTTGTTTTGAATTATGGCTTCAAATTTGGAAGAAATATCGGAGGATAATTAGAATTTAGCTGTGTACAACCTAAACTAGCATTTATTGAGAGATAGGCGAAATATGAGAGCATATAGTCTAATTTCGTACTTTTTCATGGGAAACCTCCGAAATAATCAATGATTGTGGCCTTATTTGCGAGAGATTTTAGTAAAGATTTTATTCTAAAGAAGCGCTGAACACTTACACCATCATTTATCAACTTTAGAATACAAGAGCTTCGATCGTTTATTTACACGAATAAATTAAACTGACCTACCGTCTCCTCGGCATTAATATCCGGTTCTGTCGTAGTTGACTCCCACCTGTCGTCGCCGCAACCGGTTGTACGGTGTGCTCAAAATGAATCTAAATAGAAAAGAACACGACCTCACCGACATAATTAGAATTGTAAGCGTCTGATCGGTTCTTGAAAAAGTAGGAAGCTATTTTTAGAACTTGTATACAAGAATTTAGTTTGTATAAGACAATGAAGATAGCGTGTTGAATTCGAACTGGTCATATTTTCTCTATCAAAAAGTAAGTAGGTGTAATTATCCTTTTTATCACAATATAGCTTTTGTCTTACCATTCCAATGAATACAGTATATAGTTAGTTCAAATAATACTTTATTTCAGTAAAAGATAGAAGCCAAATTGAATGAATACTAGTATGTAGAAATCTTAAACTGTCTAATACAAGAAGCATTAGAAAAGTGCCGCGTTAGAGGGTTGATAAAGCCAGGTCTTACAATAATCCATATTAATCATATTGGCGTCACAACAGGTCCTTGACAATGTTTATTTATAAATCAGATTTAGACATTATCGGACAATTGACATTTTCACCTCTAGATTTCTTACATTTGCCATTTCAATTCGTTTGACCCACATTGTGCACAAGACAGTCAAAATAAATGTGACCTGTCAAGCGAAAAGGAGCCACCTGGGTAGTGCGTAAAGTCCCGACCCTAGTCAGACTGCGCGGATTGCGCAGACTGACCAGGGTCGAAACTTTTCCCAATTTGATAATTTTCTGAATCTAGAATGATCAATCTATCTTCCCGTGAAAGAATTTTCAAAATACGACATCTGGTTGACCTGTGCTACACCCTATCTCTCTTTCAAATTTTCATTTTACGGAGTTACCAGATGGTCCCTTTTCACGCGACTGGTCACAAATCTTAATCTAGCTAGAAATAGGCTTTGAATATTGACCCTTTGACTTTAAATTGCATCTCCATTTTTTGACATTTCAAACCGTCTGGCGTAGGTTTTCGTCTCATTTGAAATCATTTCAAAATTCTATTGATCATTTCTCAAAATTAATTGCTAATAAAGCTGAGAATTATTCCCTAATATTGTCTTGTTAATTGTGTGTGTGGGGGGGGGGGGGGCACTTGTTTGTAATAACATATGATGTTATTGATGTAAAACTGTATGTATTGTGACTATGTACCGAGTTCACGTCAACAAATAAAAAATCTGTTCTGTTCTGTTCTCATTTATTAAGTAGAATGTTGGTAGAGTTGGCTAGCATCAGACTGCATATCTGTGTGGGCTGATTTTAGTCTATACTTTCTGATAACGCTTTACATTAACAACACGATGTCCTGTACAGTTAGTTACATCGTGAAATCGACACTTGCCTCTATTAAAACCATTCTTAATCGTTCACTCAGCGCTCCGTTCATTCATTCCACTCACTCAAACCATTCTCAAACGCTGAAGCCCATTGAAAAATATACAATCAACAACGACATTCAAAATAAATTTGGATTCATGTATAGCAAAAAAACGCGATGTCACTGACATATTTCAAATGTAAGCGTCTAATAGGTTTTTGAAGAAATAATAAGCTATTTATAGAACTTGTATGGATATTTTATTAAAGGGAGATAATCAATATCGCAAATTTTGTTTATCCTGAACATAATTTGCGATATTGAGTTACCCCCATTAAATTCACTCAAAATTAGCTCCACACACTCAATCAATTTTTATTCCCAAATTATTCTAAATCATTAACCTTGTTAATTTCACGATGTTTTTAACTGTACACCAGGTTTTACTTTATAAATGTTCGATGATGTGGCTCCCTGTCTTCTTCTTAGTGCGTTTTGTGTCGATTTCGGGCCGTTTCCAATAATTTTGGAAATTTTTTGGTGATTTTTGAAAGCCTACGAATGGAACGCGAGTGATTTACAGTTGTTCTTAACTGCAAAAGAGTCTTTTCATCCATGCGCGTTTTCAGTCAGGGTTATCGTTCAAACCATGCGCGCTTTGAGTCAGGTTTATTGTTCGACTTAACGGGAATGTTTGGGGGTCTGGCTTGTTTGCTCGAGAGGTAATTTTTGGTTTCGGGTAACTACAGGTTGCATTTGAGCTAGAGTTATTGTTCGGCCCAAAGGTAGATTGAGAGTCCAATTTTTTGTTCTACCTACATGTAGTTTTTGAGTCCGGATTATTGTTCAACCTACAGGTTAATTTTTGGGCCGGGAAAATGTTCGGCCTACAGGTAGATTTTGGGTCCTGGGGTTTATTCGACAAACGGAAAGATTTTGCTCCCGGGTTATTGTTTTGGCTACATGTAGATTAGGCATTGAAATTTCACGAGTTTCCTAGCTATAATCCTATTTACCATACCTATACTTGTATCACAATTAGTAAATCAACCAAACTTTATGTTGCCAAGCTCCTTAGAGAGAGGCATCGCCCAAACCCAACAGCTATTAAAATCTACAACAGGGTTGACCCGGGCTGGCTATTAAGTGCCAATAAACAATCCCGACGACGGTGAGGTTCGAACCAGGGACCTTTATGTTATTAATCGAGCGCTTACTCTATTCAGCAACGAGGATAAAGCTAGGTTACAGATCTCTATCAGAAACATAAAAAAATGTTATTGTTTTTTGCTTCTTTGTCTACACTATTGCCGGTTGAAAAGCTTTTAAATGACTTCTAAGAAAACTATCCAATTCAGAAAGGTCTTTGACATTCTATAGAGAAGGGTTGGTCATTTACGCCAAGACGGTCGATGCTCGCGCGGGACAACGTACATATATTCTGCGTAATTAATGAACTGGCAGGGCGGGGCTTAGCCGTGACGTAATTTGGCGACTTTACTTTTCAATAGCTTGGGTTCTTTCAAATTTTAGTCGGTAACCATCGTTAAGGTTCGTGTAAAGTGTTTTAGACCGAATTTTAAGGGCGCTTTATTAGCCAAGAAAAGGCAGTGTGTCTAGGTATTTTGTATATCAAAATGAAGCTATTTTTTAGCACAAGCAGTTGAGCAACATAAGACCGTCATAGCTATAGCAGTTAAACAAAACATTGTGGAAAAGGGTCATTTTGTACAGAACAAGCAACTCCGTGACGGTTGGATAAATTGGCCCATATTTAACAGAGTACAGCCTAAAGTAAATGGCAAATGAAGTGTTTTAAAATTGGGGCTCAAACACTTTACATGAACCTTAACGCGTGCAAATAACGAGCTTAGAGAAAGTTAGCACAAACTGGACAAGCTGAAGTTACGAGGGTTTGGTTACTAACCTACGCTTCGCGGTCCCAAATTAATTATGTCGACTAACTTTAGAAGTAAATTATAGTGAATAGAAGCTGATTTACCCTAACCTTAAGTGCATCGACCCGTCAATTAGGCTCCGCCCTGCCAGAGCATTTATCGTGGATAATACAAACATATTTGTTAACATTTGAAAATTACGTCACCTCATGTTGTTTATTATCGTTATGGTTATCACAATGTCGACGAACCTTTGATTGATTAGTAACATGTTTTACAAATTCATGCTCATAATGCTCTCGAATATAACATCCCTTGAATTTCACTCAGTTCTCGCTCCATACACTCATTCACTTTCATTCCAAAATCATTCCAAAATCATTCAACTTGTCAATTAAACGACGTCAACTCTTGTATACACCAGTTAAGCTTCTTCTCGATTCTTTTGATCGTTTAATCCCCTATTTCAAGCGCGCAAAATCGCATTATAGAAATAAGTATTCAAAAACTTCCAGCCTAAATTTTTGCCACATATAATTGTATTCGCATAAAAGAGCACTTTCATTTCATGCTCTCGAAAATTTAGGCTGGAAATTTGTCCAGCTATATTCATTACCTTCCTTTAACAAATATGTTAACAGGTTGTATAGACTGTTTTCTGTCTTCACGAACCCACCATACGCTTACAAAATTCAAATATGTATTTGAAATCGTGGATCATATCTACCAATTTTTATTTTTAATGTAGTTGTAAATCATATCATTTTAGTGATTTTGGAGCGTTTTTAAATGGTTTGAGTGATTGATTGGAATTAATTAATGGATCGCTGAGTGAGCGAATAAGATAGATAGATAGATAGTTTATTTCACTTGTACATAACAAATCGTACATTGTGATACATAAAAAGAAACAAAACAAATATTGGTCAACATGTGCGTGACGAAAATAACTATATAGGATACATATAAGTAAAATGCATATAACTAATGTCACGGAAGATGTAAAATACCGTGCCGACTCTGTACTAGATACATATAATTTTGATAAACTTGGTTATAATATACTATGAGAAACGATGATGGCAAGCAATTTCTCCTTTTATTTCGGTGGTTTTTTTCCATCAACGTTTAAGTGATTAACATTGTTTATGTAAAAACGGGTATTGAGTGAACATGCTAAGAAAAAGATATCCTGAAAAGTGTAAATTAAACTACTTTCTAATCAAGGCTACGTATTATTTCTCAAGGCGAAAGCAGAATAAATAAATTTGCATAAATTTAGAACAATTTTATAGTTATTACTTTGCAAAAGGGCAAGGAACTTGAACATACTTGGATTAACAATGTAGTATTTTCTTATGTATTTTTGTCTTAGATCATGAATAAGAATGGTTTTGATCGGAATGACAGTCAATTTCACGATGTTACTAGCCGTAGTTGTTGTCACTCATTCGTTTGCCAATAAACAAGGTAATGTGTATGTGTGAGTGTGTGTGTGTGTGGGGGGGGGGGGGTACGGGGGGGGAAGAAATGTTGTTGAGGGTGAGCGAGCGAGGTGTTTGTTCGTTTGCTTGTTTGTTTGTTGGTTTGCTTTTTTAGAAAAAAGTAAATTTGAAGTTATATCATGGTGGTTGGAGAACATACACATCGTTTACCATGATTGTATCTCACACAAAACTAAACGCACTTCATCCGAGCCACAATCTGACTATCTCACCTAGCCGTACTCATTATCACGCGCCATCAAACAAACACCTCGCGGATCTATGACTTTTGGTATGTGTTTGATTAAAGTTTGACGAGCTAGGTGAGGACTCAATTAAATAAGGTCATGACAGAGATTAGAGGTCTGTCGGAGGTCGCATTCAAAAAAGTATTAAATAGGAAAAGGAGCATCATTTAAGATTCAGAAAATCATCCTATTTTGGACTTGTTCGACCAAACCAGTATGCAGGGTTCCTCACTAAGGGGAGATCGGGAGTCCGAGAGTTGTTCGCTGCTTAAGTTGTTGAAGATACATTGGCTTGCATCTAGAATTATTTGACAGAAAAATAGTTATTTTGCGGAAGAAACTTGTTGAAAAGAAGAAATTGCTTGAAATAAGCAATTTCTTCTTTTCCACAATGTTCTCCAATTATGATCAGTCGAACTCCTTAGTTCGAGCTTGGACTCTTTGATTTTGTAAGATTGGAGTCCAGTGGACTCTTTACTCAAAGAAGTTAGTGTCGATTTTTGGTACGTTTAGTGTAGTCTATTCCCTCTTGCTAGAGTTACTTCTGACCCAAACCACCTATTTTCAACTGACGGTTCACATACGTAAAATTCAGGATCTTAGGTTACCGCAAACGATGTCGTGTAATTGACTAAGTGAATGGTTTTGGAATAATTTGGGAATTATTTTGGAATGGAATGGAATTGAATGAGTGGGAGGAGCGGGACTCGGATCGGATTAAAGAGAGGTAAAGCACTATCGATAATTTCGTCCGATTGGACGAAATTTACGATATTTTTTTACCTCCCTTTTACGATACTTTTTTACCTCCCTTTTATAAAATCTACATACAATTCAGACGCATGAAATCAGCACCAGGGACCCTTTTACTAATCATCTTGCGATCGTTTTTTGCGTAAGTCAAAAATTAAAGTTGCTCCTACAGAAGTAGTTGAATATGGAATTCTGCCATGCAACATCTCATTGGAATCGTCTTCTAAAGACAATTCCAATGAGATATTGCAAGAGCGGAATCTAACAGTTAATGAAAATACCTGGTATGATTCTTGATTTTGACTTACGATTATTTTTTTCGTAGGAAGTTTAGTTAAACGGTTCCCAGTAAAATAATATAGTGCAATGATTTAATCGGTTCTAATGAAATTTTGATCGGTTTGAACGCTTCTGAAGCGTTTTTCAACAATTTCAAAGAGTTTTAGACTAGTTTAGTGTAGTGTTTTGAATGCATTGAAAGTTTGAGTGAAATAGAATGGGTTTGATCCAGTGGGATGTCGATTTCACGCTGTTACTTACTGTAGAACTTATTGGAAAAAACAAACGTTTAGACAATCTGTTAGTGAAGATATACATGTATTTCATATGTATAATCTTCGATCCTTAGATTTCATTGGTTCATTTCCCGGCTGCCGCACAAATCTTTCGAGATATTTCACACCCTAAGAACTGTTACAACGGACAAATACCTCTGCATGAAAACATGTTAAGGATTCGCAATGAAAACAGTCACGATTTCTGTACTCACGGGAAACAAAATCGCTACAACTTTTATAATAATATCTTTTATCCATCGAATTTAAAAAAGACAAGTGTAGCTTTTACAGTCTGATACCCCGCAAAATCATTTACTTTTTTATCTTATCCTGCAAATAACTAGAACTTTGAAGATAAAAGGGAAGTTAGAAGTATTGTGTGTCATTTTTCAAAGTAAAGGCATTATAAGCTTTCCGATTGCGTTTCATATTGGAAATTCGTGCAATCTCAATCAATAATTCCAATCGAATAATTGGTAATATTTTTCCTCCCTATTATCACAACTGAAAATAAAAAAATCGAAAGAATATGACAAAATTATGTTACGGTGTATGACAGAGAGTGTTACAGTATAGTAACTACATCACTAATATAGGTTACAGATTCTTGTGGAAAACATTTCTTATGTTTTATGTATTTGAATGGGATTTATTAGCTATTTTAGCTATGATTTCCTGTTTGTTCGTATGTCTATCCGTCCGCCTGTCTGTTAACATACACTCATTTTCCCCAAAGAGTCCACAATCTCTTTCCGATTTACTTCAAACCTTCACGTAATGATTATACCAACATCAGAAGGAAACAAGAAAATTTATGATAATTGGTGAAATTATCCCAACCATTGAACTGGTTCGATATCTAGTACAAGAAGTTCAATAACTAGTTCTAGAACTAGTTCAAGAGCTAGTTCGACTGTTCTTGAATTGCCAATTCACGTTCTAGAACCAGTTCTTGAACCTTTTCGTAGGGTAGGAGGCGTTAGCGCGTCCTAGGCTTCGTGGCAGTCCTGTGTTTTCGAAAAACTTAAAAACTATAATCAACTAGTAATGCGGCGGGTCTATCCTCTCAGAAAATATTTTTGACCAGAGCATGGCTATCTGTTTTGACCTTTTTTGTACAAATCTCGGAGATAGTTCAGAAGGTTTGATTGACTTTTTATATAGACCGAATAAAAGTTCTTTTCCCTTCAATTCAAATTAGTGTCCATTTTCAACCAAAATGCAAATCAGGAACTTTTTGTGCTAAGTAAAAACAGGTCTAGGTATAAAATAGGCACCACGACCCATTTATTATATTTTTTTGAAAACAGCAAAAGTAGATTCATATTGGAAAGTTTCATACTGGAGAAATGCTGAGCGAACAATTGTTATACCGTCATTTGTAGAAGAGATTTAAACCGATGATTTTGAGCATGTTCAATCCATTTCGATTTGGGGATTTTAAGCTTACACTTTCTCGACAAGATACCTTTCATTTAAAGCAGGTGAATGTTTTACGATGTTGATTAGACTACCATGTATAGGCATTCGTATAATTAACATTTGCGAGTGCTTTCTTATTCTGAATGTAAGACAGATATAATTGAAGGAAGGAAGGAAGGCATACTGTTTTTCATAAATTAGAAAGGAGATCAGAGTGTTATTTTTAGATATATCGCATTAAATGAAGTTTTAAGATAACTCGGATTTCGTTGCGCTTTCTTTTTGTGTTTTTTGAAGATCCTGACGTCAAGGGAAACGGGGATTTTTGTATGCAATATCAATGACAGAGGTTGTAACGCTGTAGGGAAGATACTGTAACATACCAAAAGAATTATGCAGTCCGTAACATACTCATAAAATTGAAATAGTGCATATAAGTTTGGAAACAGAAGACATTCCTTTTAGATAACGGGTATATTAGAGAAAACTAAGGTGTTATAACGCTTAACAGATAAAAAAGTTTCAGTATTTCTTCTTTCTCTTCTAAAATTCTAAAAAGAAGTAGACGTAACACTGTTTTTCGATCAAATTAACATCAAAACTCTTTTTTTTTTAACCGAAATACCAATTATCAATATCAAAATTATTTCGACCAGGATTATTCATATTCTCAGGAATGGAATAGGAATATATAAAAAGTCTAACGTGTCTTCTGGATGTACAAATAATGTCGAAACCGACATGTATTTAAACAAATTAGCAGACGCCTTAACAGTTTTCATTGCGAATCCGTAACATGTTTTCATGCAGAGGTAATTGTCCGTTGTAACAGTTATTAGGGCGTGTATTTGTCTCCAACTAATGGTGAACCCAAGTAAGATAGCAGCTCTAGGATAGGAAAGAATGAAATGATAGTACAAGTGCTTGCTAGAAATACCAAGAATCCATTGTAAGTTGCTCCAGCCACCGCGTATTCATACCGTGTGGATAGATTTTTAGTTTAATAAATCCACGAGCTTCTTTTATTTATCTCATAAATGGTAATCGATTATATGAAAATACAGGATTAAGGTGGGACGTTACAGTTTTGGGGAGACAACTCGCCTAGAAAAAAAATGTGAAGGGGTCTTGTTAAAATCAACTTTATTTGAAGTTGCGCGTGAACAGTAGAAGGCTTTTTTTAAAACAATCGTAATTTTGTCAACCTACACGCAGGATTGTCCTGAATTCAAAATCAAAACGTTCGCGAGACATTTCAGAAACATACGACTGCTAAGAAAGGTTCACTTTCTATACGTTTGCAAATGTTTTTGCATCCTGAACTGAAGGGTTTGGCAATTATTACGAGGGACGAAATGAAATCTGGTCATACGTTCAGAATAACGAATCACAAACGATCATCCGAAAAATGGTAGTCTGCATTACCGTGTAAAGTATATCTAATAAGCGTTTGACACTTGTGCTTCGTTATTCCAACGAAGTACGGGCGACGTTGATAGACCTATCACAAGCCATGCATTCAGGATGACAAAACGCAGAAAACATTTTTGCTATTTATACCCTGCATTGCTCGCACGTGCATGAGCTAAATGTTTACTTCGTTTTGTTGTCCTGAACGCAGGACTGTCACGTTCTCTTCATCACCGAAAGGGAATGTTTGAGTTCGGGTCATATCGTTGTAAGAATAAAACTATCATATAATGGATGCTTATAAAAGGTAGTCATCTTTCAGTTATTTGAACATTGCTTGAAAAGGAGAAAAAATATGCTTTTTTGTTTACGACTCCGGTAAAAACTGATACGGGATGACGAATCATATCCCAAAAATAATAAGATTTTACCACTTGGATGCGATTTCTCTCCTTTTCAGTTTACTTTTCTGCACTGTTAACTGTCTGTTCGTTTTTCACTATTCTTTCTATAAATCTTCAATATTGCCTATAAGGATCCCATTCATTACGTATGTTACACGTCGTAAAAACGGAAAAGGAGACAACGTAGACAAAGGACAATTTGAACCTTTAAAAAAATTAATTTCTTCTCTCTAAAGTTTCATCTTTATTTGATTCCGTTTATGTGTGTTTGTAAGAGTGAAAACGATAATTTGATAACAATTATTAATATTCCATCAATAGCTTTGTCAACATTGAGTATTTCAATAAGCAATAATTTCAAAAAAGCTTTCGAATTATTCGAAGAGCGTATGTTTCTGCGTCTGCTCCTTGACCATGAAGTCCCGAGATCGGGTATGAATACCGGCGATTGTACTTTTTCCTTTATTTGGCCCTGAGGCTGTTGAACTCTTCTGTTATCCACAGAATCAAGAGGGATCAATGTAAAATTTAGGAAATTGTTTCCAAACCATTGTAAAATAAATTAGGTTAAAATTATCAACATAATCACAGAATTCTAAAATCTTTAAAACCAATCGAAAGTCATGTTTTCTTTCTTTTTTGTTTCAATCGAGTAATAAACCATCTTATCTTCCGTGGCAACTGAAATGGCATATTATTTCTATATGTAATTGCCTCATATAGAAAATTAGTTCATGAAGGAAAACCTCGTGTTTTGATCAGGATAATGGCTGTGCATGTGGCGGATGCAGAAGGAATGGGCTGTTCAGTCTTTCACTGGGTAATTCGGCAATGATGTGAAATGACTACCCCTCTCCCCCCCCCCCCCCCTTAATGGTAGTTTAAACCGCATTACAGAAATCCTACATCTGCCATATGCGTTACCAAGTGTATCAAAATTACAAAAGGTTTTATTGTTGATCAGGGGACGTAACAATGCCTGAACAAAATCAAATTAGAGTAGTGAATTATGGGGGGTACTGTACTTCAAACTTATGAAATTGGCTAAAAGTGCCTGGATAGATATACTTTTCTTAATTAATTTCAGTTGAACGATAGTTTGGCTAATTTTCTATTGAGATATTTCGAGTTTATTTAATATAAGTGTTTGCTTTTTTTGCCTTCAAAAAAAATATTCACTTTTTATCTTTGAGGATCATTTTAAGCAAAATGTCCACTTGTCACTTATTTATGCCCTTACTAGAAAGTTTATCATATTTTTATGTTTTCCATATCTATGGCTATAAATATATGTTAATTTAGCACACCAGCATTGTGATTGGTCGGTGTAATGAACAGTTTTCTTTGATATTTTCGAAACCATGGCCACCTTAAGAAAATGTAAATATTTTCAAAATATGCGTGGAAAGCTATGTTGATATTTTCAATATATCTGTGCATATGAATGCTCTAAAACATACATCTGTTTCGCGGATATCTGGAAATCCCCCGAAACTGTAACGGCCCTCCTTAGGAGGGGGCATGATTTTCGTGCAATACAACAGAAATCCCTCGTGGATTCAAACTTCTTTTATGTAATCACGATAATAAAACAAGAAACAATTATGTGACATTGATTTGAAATCCGTTATAGTTATGGAGGAGATGATTTTGAATTTGTTCACGAATGTTACATTGGCGATCGCGATAGCTCATACCAAAGACGCTCTACAAAGTCGAGCATAGAGGAGACTAATTATACTGTATATCAACAGAGTAAGATCTATAGATATTTGAAACATTTAACAACTTTCATGGCCTACTCCCCCACCATTTAAAGAGAATTAATGACTAGTGATCATGATATGGCAAATACAGTTAGTAACATCGTGAAATTGACGTTTATATCAATCAAAACCATTCCAAATCGCTCACCCAGCGCTTCATGTATTCATTCCATAAACTCACTCAGACCATTCAAAAAAAGCTCCTAAATCACAAAAAAAGATGAAATCAGGAACTATATTCAAAATGAATATAGCTAGAAAAAATCCCGAGTTACATAAAAGATAATATTAATAAGTTGTTATTTATAACAAATTACTAATATAATCTTTAATGTTTAAACATTATCACTAGTATTACAATAGAATTACGGCTTTAATCTCAAGTTGAAATTTGAGAGACTTTGAGTTGAGAATGAGAAAAGTTTTAAAACCTCAGGCCCTGATATTACCCAAGTTTAGAATTGAAATGTTATAAATCGAGCATTAGCAAACGAAATCAGGTAACTGTTCTTTTTTTTGCATCTGCACCAGTTTAGTACTTTAAAACCCATTTTTGGAACGCACATGGGATAGAAATATCGCAGTAACGTCAGTTAGAAGACGTAATGATGACGTCATTTAGAATGTGATCCTGCACATTTGTGAGACATATATAATACGTATTTAGTGTTTTGTATGAAAAAATAATATCTAACGAGGTACGTATTATATTTATCTTATAACCTCTATTTGTCTTGTTTTCGTCTAGGTTTTTAACTGAAATGCAAGTTTCTAAAAATAACCGCATTATATCATTGTTCTAAAAATAACTATGTGATATCATAAAAAGTATCATATGGGATGTTATCACACGGATATTTGTATATTAATGAGATAAAAGTATATCTCTGATGGCTGTATGTTATAGAATACACTAGAAACTAGTTAATAAAATGTTATAAAAAAGTTAGAAAGAAAGCCATAGATTTTCTCCGATCTCTGTTTCTGGCTTATGTCAAACGAATAAGTTGTATTATTTTGACAGGTGAAATTTAAATCGTTAGATGAGGACATTAACCCTATTGTTTCGTCATGGTATTTCGGTACGCCATTCGAAAACGAAAAAAACACAATTCAGACTACGTGAAAGCTTATAAAGGTTTACTTATTTCGTCATGGTGACGGTATAAGTCTATTTCTGATTATGATATAGCTCATAAGCTTAGATTTACTTTTTGAATAAGGAATTGCTCCCTAAACACAAAGATGCTGTTTTTTGGTAAAGATGTTGTCGTAAATAAAATATATCACAAAAAACAAAAGCAATTACATTAGATCTATGCCAAATACATCGTTAGAGTTATGATTTCAAAAAAAAAAACAAAAAAAACACATAATGCGTCGATCGTCGATCAAATATTGTTACAACAGCTTCAACAAGCTTAGGTCGCGATCAGACGATGCCTTATTGCTATTATAATGGTATCCAAGGGCGTAACTACCATTGCACACATTACGCAAGAGCGTAATCGAATTAAATCTTCTCTCGATTTTTTTTGTTGATTAATTATCATAAATCGAAACTACAGCTTATTGAAGCTGTACTTACAATGTTTAGATTATTCACCAACGCTCAAATTATAGAAAGGGGAGCGGACGGAGGACATTCATCTTTTGTTACAGTCCACATATTACCTTTATCGTATATTCTATGTTGGACGTCTTCTGAGTGCGTATAAATTTCAAAATCCTAGTTACGCCTATGGTACCCGTAGGTTATTTTAAGGTCAAGGTTATACACGTGGCATTTGTAATATCCCAGACTCATTTTGTGTATGACGTCAGTTGCCATTTCCCCAGTGTTACAATCAATATACCGATATTTACCATGCAGATAGCATCTTAATTGTTCGTGTCGCTTTAACATTAGACCCACTAAATGCGCTAAATGACCATTTTATTTCATGATCGACCGAGCAGAAGGCTTTAAAATAATGATTATGGCTGGTGAAAATTTCTTTATAGAATTGTTAGCATATAAACCATATCCTTAACTATTTTTTAAAGTATCGCCAAACTAGGATTATTTGGTTTTGGTATCCGTATTTCGGACTAATGGTTACAGTTAACAACATCGTGAAATTGGTGAATGATTTTGGAATGAAATTGAATGGGTTTGTGGAGCATTTTTTGAGTGAATTTAGTGGAGGGTAATCCAATATCGCATATTTTGTTCAGGATGAACAAAATACGCGATATTGATTGCCCTCGTTTAATAACATATGCATACAAGTTCTATAGATAGATTCCTATTTCTTCGAAAACCTATTCGACGTTAACATTTCGAATTATGTCAGTGAAATCGCGTTTTTGCTCTATCCAAATTTATTTTGGATGCCGTTGTTGATTTTATATTTTCAATGGGTTTGAGTGTTTTTGAATGGTTTGAGTGAGTGTTTTGAATGAATGAATGAATGGAGCGCTGAATGAGTGATTTGGAATAATTTTGATTGAAGCGAGTGTCAATTTCACGATGTAACTAACTGTAGAGGGTTCACGCGTATTATTTCCTTTCGAAAAATAAACGAGCCTTTGTGTGACGTTTGTATCAATTCTACGTGAGCGCTAAGCAAAGACTCTGATCAGCCTTTGCATCCGCATAGTCTAATTAGAGTCTTCAATTTGTGCTAAGAATATGGCTGCTAACAAGAATATTCTAAATGCACTTTGGGTCCGTCTAGGCCGCTCAATGGCTGTAAGCCCCAATCTAGCGATATTTGATTACCCTCTGTTAATTTCACTCAAAACTCACTCATTCACTTTCATTCCAAAATCACTCTAAAATCATTCATCTTGTCAATTTCACGATGTTGTTAACTGTAACTAGTATTGGTGATACCCGGGAAAACGAGTTTACGGCGAACATTTATTATGCAGATCTATCACAGTCGTATACCTGGTACAGTGCAGTAAAAAAGTACCCAGTGTAGAAGCATGCAAGATGGCGGACGTAAACAACGATAAAAAGTAGGTACATTTTCAATCGCAAAAATACAGGTTAATTTAACTGATGGTGTTTAATGATAGGCATAGTGACCAACATGAAATGTCCGATTTTCTTATTTTCCCATTGATTTCTCGTGATGCCTACTACACAACTTGGATTCAATCGATAAAGTTGGGTAAATAGCAAAAACCGAAATCGAAGCGACGGTCGCAAGATTCATTCCAGAATATTTGATTCATTACCAATAAAATCACCTGTGTCAAACGACCTATCGTAAGCCCAAACCCCAACAAACCATCCCGATTTTTGACATCCCTGAAAAAGCATTGTGGAATGGGACATTTTTAGTTTTTGTAAATGGACAACGGTCCAGTGCAGCAACAGGCCTATTTTTCCATTTGTACAGTGGAGAAACAAGGTTTTGAGGCGATTTTGAACCAGTGGAGAAACATTTTTGGAAACTGTGTAGACACATGGTTTGGAACCGTGTAGAACAAGCACGACGTTGTTAAATAATGACTTTGTCGTCGTGAATTGAAAGTAGCCAAATTATTATTTCGAATAGTGACATAAGAGAAATGTTTAATACATTTATCCATTCTTTAGATTTAGAACTATTTAATTTTGCTTATAAAGCTTGAAAGTTGATCGTACTTGATTCTGACATTGTGTGTAAATTTGTCGGTGAAACTTTGACCTTCTTTCTTAAATTTGGAATTTTATGTCTACGATAATATGTATTTATACAATGCCTGGAGTTGTATCCGTGATACACACTTTTGCAATGCTGCGTTTTGATTGGCCAATATAATGCAAGCGCAATCTAATAAGGGTCATCCTCTAACATATAAGTACGTTAGCATATTTTTTGTTAAGAAAGTAGACAAGATTATTCCCAACACTACCTATTACACTCGATGATATGATTTAGAAAATAATGTAACAAATATTTTCACCTTTCTACCGAAATCATGCAGTCCATTTTAATCTCATTAGTAATATTCAATTCTGGATTGCAATAAATTTTGTGAACTTATTTTGCGCCTTGACATTAGTCTTAGTTTGGTAATTTTGCGGAGGAAGTCTTACGATAAGGTCTGTGTCAAAGGTAGAAAATGGTGCGAGAATTAAAGACAATCTTCTACCAATCCTTTTTTTTAAATTCTGTGTTTATAGACCTGACAATTCAGCATTTAAGAAATATAGGACAAGGTAAACCAGAGACAATGGTCCAGAATGATGTCAGTTTCATCGACAATATTTTTTATATTACTCACTTTGTATTATAGAAGACCAAATAATTCAACATTGAAGAAAAAAAGGTCAAGTCAGGGTTAGTCTCAAAGGCTCAACATAATGCCATAATCAAAGACGACCCTTTGCCAACCTTAATCAGTATTATCAATTTTGTTCAAGACCTAATCTGTCATTACTTTGAAGGTCGGACAAATGTAAGTGCCAAACCTCTAGAATTGAGCTTGCTGCGTATAATCTATCAATCTTAACTTAATCAAACATTGAGGACAAAAGTCAAGGTCAGTGCCAATGTTCAAATATGGTGCAAGATTCAATGATGATCTTTCACCAAACTTTACTTTCTACTTCATATTATCGAAGACATAACATTCCAAATCTAAGAAAAAGGTCAAAGGTCACCGACAAATTTACATGTCCACACAATGCCAGAATCAAGTACGATCAACTTTCAACCTTTATAAGCAAAATTAAATAGTTCTAAATTTATTATGTCACTATTCGAAATAATAATTCGGCCACTTTCAATTCACGACGACAAAGTCATTATTTACCAACGTCGTGCTTGTTCTACACGGTTCCAAACCATGTGTCTACACAGTTTCCAAAAATGTTTCTCCACTGGTTCAAAACCGCCTATAAATCTTGTTTCTCCACTGTACAAATGGAAAAATAGGCCTGTTGCTGCACTGGACCGTTGTCCATTTACAAAAACTAAAAATGCCCCTTTCCACAATGCTTTTTCGGGGATGTCAAAAATCGGGATGGTTTGTGGGGGCTTACGGCTTACGATAGGTCGTTTGACACAGGTGATTTTATTAGTAATGAATCAAATATTCTGGAATGAATCTTGCGATCACCGCTTCAATTTTGGTTTTTGCTATTTACCCAACTTTATCGATTGAATCCAAGTTGTGTAGTAGGCATCACGAGAAATCAATGGGAAAATAAGAAAATCGGACATTTCATGTTGGTCACTATGCCTATCATTAAACACCATCAGTTAAATTAACCTGTATTTTTGCGATTGAAAATGTACCTACTTTTTATCGTTGTTTACGTCCGCCATCTTGCATGCTTCTACACTGGGTACTTTTTTACTGCACTGTACCAGGTATACGACTGTGTCTATGGCCCATTCCGAAAAAAAGCTCCACCGAGAAAATATATGTAGATGAACATTTCTTTTTAAATCGATCATATTATTTGACGATTGTATTCGAAGGTGTCAATTTTAAGTCTCTGGTTTGGCCATTAAAAATACGATTGAATCAAAGAAATGATGATAGTTTTGAACGATTTTGAAGCGATTTGGAATTGTTAGAAAGGGTGTTTTGAATGAACAATTGGAGTGCTGAATGAGTCGTTTTGAATGTTTCCGATCAGAATTTGAATCAATCGCATGAGTTTAATAACTGCATCAGAATCGGAAATTGCGGAAACCAATGTACGAAGGAGTACCCTAAAATTCGTTGACTTGTTAAATGACTTCCAAACGACAACGTCTATTCTCGAGAAAAATAAGTTTATTTCTTTAATACTTTTCGGTGTTTTTTCGAGAAATAACTGTAGTTTATCACTTGATAATCTCACCGCATAAGCAGTGAAATTATCAAAAACTTATACCATGCTTTTGTGCATTTCATCCTATCTGACGTCATCTATTTGGGGCATAATAAGTGACGTCACAATGCAATCACGTGCAAAATGACGTGCTTTACGAAAATATGTCCTTAAAAGCATATTTTATCTAATTTTTGCTATAAAGAAATGGAAAAATCGTTTGTTTTTCGAATAAGATCGATTAATATTTCATTTAGTGAACAACACAAGCTATATTTCCTCGTGAAAATATAGCTTTTGTTGTTCACTCAATGATACATAAATCGATCTTACACTGAAACAAACGATTATCCTCTAAATCATTTTAAATGTGTGAATAATCGAATTGCGGCACATGTCAAAAACGCAACGAATAAGTTTTTCATTTATGTACGAGACCCACGGATCTCAAACGTTAAACAATCAACATCCAATACCGCCATTTATGGTGAGCTAGGAAGGTATCCACTCCATTTAAATATTAAGACCAGAAACGTTGAATATTTGTTAATTCATTTTCAGAAAAAAACATTCAAATGGCATATTACAAACAGTTTTAAATGAAATGAAGAACATAAATAATTCAAACCTTTGGAATTTTAGAGTAAGAGGTTTACTGCAAAGAACTGAAGTTTGTGACGTATGGTTATTTCCTGAATCAGTCAATTTTAAAATATGTTTACCGATATTTCGCAATAGACTAGTAGATATTTACATGTACACGTGTAGATCAATAGAGATTAAATAGAGGATAATCGTTTGTTTCAGTGTAAGATCGATTTATATTTCATTGAGTGAACAACAAAAGCTATATTTTCACGAGTGGCAGAACCACGAGTGAAAATATAGCTTTTGTTGTTCACGAAATGAAATATTTATCGATCTTACACGAAAAACAAACGATTATTCTATTTCTTTAATACAAAAATGAGACAAAATGCGACATTTTTAGGACATATTTTCGTAAAGCGCGTCATTATGCGCGTGATTGCTATGCAACGTTCATTGTGACGTCACTTATTTCGCCCCGCATAGATGACGTCAGATAGGATGAAATGCACCAAATCAGGGTTTAAGTTTTTGATAATTTCACTGCTTTTGCGGTGAGATTATCAAGTGATAATCTACCGTTATTTCTCGATAAACCACCGAAAAGTATTAAAGAAGAACTAGCAATTGTTTAAATATTGACAGCCTAAAACAAAGATGATGCATCCCTTACCCAATAAAGTCGAAAATACATTTTGAGCCGAAAGAGAACACCCCGTTTGGTCCGCAGGCTGTAATGGCACCTGATTCTGCAAAATACAGTTATATTGTGTATTCCAAATGAAACTAAAGTGACACCAAATGGTGTGTAGAAAATGTACGATCTTGTTAAAAAAGAGTCTGTCTTTTTCTCCTAGAATTCTATGTTTAGACTAAAAAGAGTCCTAACATGTTCCGTGGTGTCAAAGCCGCGGCAATAGCGCAGTTGGTAGCGCGCCGGACTTCTAATCCGGGGGTCTATATTCGCACAGGTTCGATCCTTTCCGACATTTATCTTCCACCAATGGGTAGATAATCGTAAACCTATGTGGAATAGCAACTGGAGGCTAGAAAAGGGATGTGGTGGTAGTACTGGTGTGAGAAATACCAGGAATCCATCGTTAGGTGCTCCAGTCGTCGCGATATAACTGAGAGATTGTTGAAAGGGACGTAAAACCCCAATTCAAATAAAATCAATCCGTGGTGTCAGGCGATGTTATAAAATTCTAAACTCTCGACCTAACGCAACTCGAGATACATGTACTTTATATATATGTGAAATGGGGGCTCTACTATATATAATCTATTTTTCAAGCTCAAACGGTGTTTAGGTCGCAAAAAATGAATATCCCCCAACAAAACTACAATAAAAGTATATCGCAGTATTCGGAGTTTGTTTATATCGTTGAAAAAATAACTATTCGGTTATTATTTTATTCAATCTTGCAATCTCTTGCCTCCACGGTTTAATCACGTTTATATAATCATGTTTCAACCTAAATTCTTGTCCGCCACATTGAATGCAGATTTGATGTTTTGATGATGTGCCTTTACCACATCTTAGACATGGGACTGTTTTGCTTTTGTTATGTTTAATGATATAATTATGAACTTTACAGTAAATAGAATTCTTCACTGACTTATTTTTACATGGTTTGTTTGACCCTCTAGGTAGCATAGAACATTCCATTTTATTGCTTTTATATACTATTTATTTTTTTATATTTAAAAAAAAATGGTATATAAAAAAGTAACAAAATGAGTACCAATGTAGAGAAACTATTAAAATTGCATAGTGAAGGGAGAATTGATGATACGGCTTTGAACAAGGCTTTAAATGCTTTGAATGAACCAGAGTCGTCTAAAGCCAAGGAAAATAAAAGGAGAAGACGTAAAAAGAGATCTCAACTGGCTGATACAACAGTTGAGTCAAATGAATTAAAACTTGTTGATAAACCATTATGCAACTACTTCAAAACATATGAGGTGGATGCACGAAAATATAAAGACCCCAGCATCTTGTTTAATGATAAAAAGTCTATGATAACAAATCAAATACGAAAAGATGTTAAAGAGTATAATGGCATCAAGTTCTCTGTCGGTCTGTCTATAAAATTCTATCACGATGAACTTGATGGTGAACGAAAAGAAGTCATAGGTCAAAAACACGGAGACCAGAGTGCTGTATTAGATGATGCTAAAGTGAATGAATTTTATGATGAACAAGTAGCATATCTACAAACGTGGATTGAGAAGTTCACCAATACAGTTACTGGTTTGGAGGTTGACTATTGCATCAAACTTTATCTGAATATTGCAAAGTACGAACCACTAAAGGGTTCATCTTACAAACCATTACCTGAAGCTCTTGCCAAGAAGAAAGCAATCATAAACGTGAAGAATAAAGATGACAGATGCTTGGAATGGGCATTAAAATCAGCCTTATATCCAGCTAATACCAACATTAATAACATATACATTTACACTAAATGTCCAGATTTGAACATGACAGGAATCGATTTTCCAACACCCATCTCACAAATGTCAAAGGTGGAACGACAAAACAATCTTGCAATCAACGTTTACGGATATACAATATCAAAGAAATTACAAAAACTAACGGTTTTGCCATACTTCATATCTGAACAACCGAAAGAATTTCAAAGAATTAATCTACTCCTTATAACAGAAGACATTGAAGTTAATAATGATTCAGATGAAGACTATTATCTTGATGCAGACCAGTATAAAAAAGAAACAAAATACCATTATTGTTGGATAAAGAACCTGAACAGACTGCTGTACGACCAAAACAAACACAAAGAGAAAACACACTTTTGTGACCGATGTCTTTATGGCTTCTCACGTGAAGAACTCCTAATCAAACACAAAGAAGACTGTGAAGGCATTAATAAATCTTCAATGCGAATAGAAATGCCATCAAAAGAACATATCAAGTTTAAAAACTATCAAAATCAAATGCCTGTCCCATTTGTAACCTATGCTGATTTTGAAAGCACAATAAAACCAAAAACAGAACAAAAAGGAGACAATACAGAAATAACAAGTGAACATGAAGCCTGTGGATTTGGATATCAAGTTGTTAGATATGATAATAAAGCAGACAAACCAGTAATATACAGAGGTGATGATGCCGCAGAGATTTTTTTAAATCATCTAGAATGTGAAGTAGAAAATATTAACAATATTTTCAAACATCCTAAACCACTAATAATGACAGAACAGAACCTACAGGATTATGAAAATGCTACCCACTGTTGGATATGTGAATCTGAAATTAACAATAAAAAAAATCCAAAGGTAAGAGATCATTGTCATTTCACCGGTGAATACAGAGGTGCAGCACACAAATTTTGCAATCTCAAACTTGCAATTAAACCATATAAAACTAAAATTCCAGTTGTCTTTCATAACTTAAAAGGATATGACAGTCATCCTATAATGCAGAAAATACACAAAACAAGGGGAAACATAACATGTATTGCAAATAATTCTGAGAAATACATCTCATTCAGCATTGGTCAACTTAAATTCTTAGACAGTTTCCAGTTTATGGCTTCATCATTAGAGAAATTAGTTGATGCAACAGACAATTCTGATTTTAAACTAACAAGGGAAGTGTTTGGTAACAAAACGGATACCATCCTACGCAAAGGTGTCTATCCATATGAATATATAGACAGCCAAGAAAGATTTGATGAAACACAATTACCTCCTATAGAAAATTTTTATAGCAGTTTAACAGATGAAAGCATTACAAAAAAAGACTATGAACATGCTCAAACTGTGTGGAAAACCTTCAAATGTAAAACATTAGGTGATTATCACGACCTATACCTTAAAACAGATGTTCTCTTACTTGCAGATGTTTTTCAAAAATTCAGAGAAACATGTATGAATAACTATAAACTTGACCCTCTACAATATTACACAGCACCGGGATTGTCTTGGGATGCCCTTCTAAAATACACAAAAATAGAACTACAACTTCTATCAGATTTGGACATGCATCTATTCATTGAAAAAGGAATGAGAGGTGGAATAAGTATGGTTTCTAAAAGACACGCAAAAGCAAATAATAAATATGTAGCAGATTATAATCCAGATGAAGAAGACAATTACATAATGTATTTTGATGCAAATAACTTATATGGTCATTCAATGAGCCAACCACTTCCTTATGGTGGATTTAAATGGATAAAACTTTCACCATTACAAAAAGGTAAAGGAAGAATATATGAAGTTGATTTAGAATACCCCAAACATTTACATAAACTACATAATGACTATCCACTTGCACCTGAGAAACTTGAAGTTAAAGAAGAATGGTTGTCTGACTATCAAAATAAACTACTTGATAACAAAGGAATGTTAAAAACAGAAAAACTTGTACCCAATCTAATGAATAAGAAAAAATACGTAGTACATTATAAACATCTTGCACTCTATCTCAAACTTGGTATGAAGTTAAAAAAAATACATAGAATATTAGAATTTGATGAGAAACCTTGGATGGAACCTTACATACGTCTGAATACAGAATTACGTAAAAAAGCAAAGATTACATTTGAAAAAGATTTCTTTAAACTTATGAACAACTCAGTATTTGGTAAGACAATGGAAAACATACGTAAAAGAGTAGATATAAAATTAGTAAAAACAGATGGTAGTGAAAATGAAAAACTAAGAAAAATACTAGCCAAAGCAAACTTTAATAGAAGAGTAAAGTTCTCTGATGAGTTATCTGCCAGTCAAGTGAATAAAACAAAAATAACACTTAACAAACCAATCTATGTAGGGTTCTCTGTTTTAGAACTGTCAAAGCACCATATGTATGATTGGTATTACAATACTCTGAAAAAAGTACGGTGAGAACTGCACCCTGCTTTACACTGATACTGACAGTTTACTGGTAGACATTAAAACAAAAGATGCTTATAAAGATATGTATGAGATGAAAGACGAATATGACTTCTCTGATTATCCAAAAGAACACCAACTACATGATGAAACAAACAAGAAAGTTATTGGAAAATTCAAAGATGAATGTTCTGGTGTTGCAATAGCTGAATATATCGGATTGCGTTCAAAATTATACTCCATAATGAGAGCAGATGAACAGGTAATCAAAAAAGCAAAGGGTGTAAAAAAATATGTAATCAAGAAGCAAATAAACTTTGAAAATTACAAAGATGCATTATTCAACAAAAAAAAGTACACACACTCAATGAACATGCTACGTTCCATGCTACACAACATCTATGGATTAAAAATAAACAAAACAACACTCTCCCCACTTGACACAAAAAGATATATAACACCTGATGGAATTACGACATACGCGTATGGGTATCAGGAGGAACAATAAGTAATTCCTCCTTGACAAATCCTCTCTGTGGTGCAGGTGGTTTCAAATAATATACTCTTATGCCTTGTGTAATTATATGGTAATCAATCATGTGTACATCAACACTCCATATCGGGTCTGTCGCTCGTCTTCTACTACCACCTTCTTGTTCACCTGGTTGATACAAATACCTCACACTAGCGCAAATTGGCGCATCAACTTTTCTTGTTTTAACAGGGGGAGGTTTTTTCGTCTCCTTATTTAACGCCTTAATAACATCTGGCAACCTCTTTACCCATTCTCTGTTTCTTTTTTGTGTATCAATCTCTTTAGCATACTGATAACCAAACAATCTTTCTGCTAAAGTTCTGTTGAACCTTTCAACCACAGCTTGATCTCTGTGTATATCCCTTCTACCTCTCCTTATTCGCACTTTATGTTTCTCAAACAGCTGTGTTACAGCACCCATGAATTCTCTCCCAGGGTCTACTTGTAATAGCTTTGGATATTTTAAATGTCTCCTGTAAATCTTCTCAAATGCTTTTGCTACTTCTTTACTATCTTTAGATGTTAATGGTTCTGCTTCTTTATACCTAGACCAAACATCAACTAAAGTCAGAGCATATTTATATGTTTTGTTTCCAACTCTGTCATGTGGTAGAAAGAGCAAATCTGCTTGATGTACTTCATTCTTTGCAGTGACATCGAATCTTGGTCTAATAATCTTCTTTGGTGCAGGCAAGTAAATTTGCCACACTGCTTGTTTCTTTAAAAATTCTAATGCCTGTTTCTTACTAACTTTCGCTTCCTTTGCCAACTTATTAACAGCAGAGTGTCCTCTCCAGAATCCTTTAGGACTGTAGTATATCTTCTCCATTCTTTATATTTAAGAATATTTTATATCATAAAAAACAACAATGTCACAACAAGCAAAGTATGATACAATCACAGAAGCTGAATTCGAAAAACTGCTTGAAGCGCAGAGTCAATATGATACAAAGAAATGGACAGATTTAGAAATCAGGAAAATTTATACAATCACTGAATACAGAACAGTCGACACAAGCAATGGTGAAAGTTTAATTTTAACACTCAAGGACAATGGTGAAGTATGGTGTCCTGATCACCTCGCTAAAAAGATTGAGGGTAAAGAATCACCTTTTACATTAGACCTCTTGGTCTTAAACCGTGCAAGAATAACAAAAAAAATAAGTATCACGCATATGATTTGGTATTTCCAAAGAATACAGCAAACTATATGCATAAAGATTATGTTAAAAACTGATTATTTTTTTTTTGCCTATATCAACTTATAAGCCACATATCCAGTTATTGTCATTCCCATCACCACAAAAACAATCTCTCTATTCTGCTGGTCTGGCGATGGTGTATAAAAATCACTCAACTTTGGTTCAGGAGGTAAAGCTTCCAACTGTTTTCCAGTCACATAATAATACTGCTTCATTGCTTGGTCAACATCATCAAATGTCTGTTCTGCATGATGCTCATTTTGCATCTGTTCATTTATGAAATCCAACCTTTCTGTTCTTTTTTTATTCCATGCAACTTGTGCTGCTTCTAACTGTTCTACTGCTTTATCGTGTCTTTCTCGTTCTTCATCACTATTACTCCCCATCTTGGAGAACAAATAATTGCTTCCCGAGAATGCTAATGCATTTACTAATGCACCACCTATCATCATTGCAACTGCACTTGCCATTTTTTATAAGAAGAAAAAAAATAATTACTTCATAATATCTGCAGGAATAATACCCTGCTTGATTAACATATCTCGTGTTGCCATTGCAAGTAAAATATCTAATGACAACATTCCAATATCCCCCATATTAAAATCAACTTTAGGTGCTGGTCTTTTAAATACCTTCCTACCAAGTTCTGAATAACCAACAGTTAACATTGTTTCCACTCCAGCATGATATAGCATGTTAGCAATTTGTTTTCCGTCTATTGATGTCATTTTTATTATGTATTCATAAAAAAAATATTTTTTTTTAAATTCAAAAGGGTCATACTGTTTTGTATCAGTTTCTATAGGTTCATTGATTGGTTCATTGACCTGTTGAACAGGTTTGTTTCTATACATATATAGTACTGCAATACCTATTATGACTGCACAAGCTGGTAAATATGCTTTGTAAGCATTAATCGTATTTTCTACTATTTTTTCTGGTTGTGTACTTTCAGGTTTTGTTATTTCCATGACAGGTTGCTTCATTCTTTTCAACCTTCTTGCTTCTGCACCTTTTTTTCCTGCTTCAACACGTTTTGGGTTTTTTGTTTTAATTGGTGTTTCAGATTGAATGTCTTCTGATTTATCAATTTCACTCATCATCTTTTATAATATTGTCAAAATTTTCTGTTTTATTAAAATCAATATGTCTTGCTGTTGTCAGCATTGCAGTAAAAGGAGCCAAATACATACCATATTTATAATACATCTCACAACAAACTTTAGTTAAAGCATGGTTGATAAAAGGGTCTTCCTCTAAATCTTCTATTAACTTTGGTGGGTTAATTACATTAAAGTACTTTGATACACCCATCACATACAAACTGATGAAAGAATTTCCCAATGTCTTTGTCATACTTGCACCTAATCGTGCTTTATACCTACAATAGAGTTTATTGATTTGCTCAGCAGACATATCATCTATATCTGAGAGTTGTAATTCACGACCTAAATATTGCTTGCTGCAACCTCCAGTAACAATTGCAGATAATCTTTCTCGTTTAGTGTCTTGTTCTACATCATTTAATTCTTCAGTGTTCAATAATTCTTCAGCGTTCATTTTTATAATATGGAATATTTTTTTTAATTTAAAATAATAAAAGAATATCAAACATCCAACTGATATGTTTACACATGCAGATATAATTGATAATAGTTCAATTAACATGTTTTTCTATAAGCATTATTAAATTTTTATAAGCATTGCTAATAGCATTGCTAATTTTTGCTGATAACATTGCTAATTTTGCTAACAGAATTGCTAATTTTATTGATATTTATCACAGATTTTACCAACAGCATTGCTAATTTGCTCAAAGCATTTCTATTAACAATGCTAAAAAAATAAGCATTACTAATCAACAAGCCAATACCCAGTAGGCTGGTCTATTTTCAATATCAACTTACGATGCTTTGCCTTCGATAATTCATCTTTTATTCTCTGTCTTTCTTTCAGTGTCTGAATGACATCATTCTCTCGAAGACAGTTTTCAAAACTATCTCTGTCTTTAGTGTAGAACATACACAACCACTTGGTCTGTTCTCTCAAATCCTTCAACACTGAATTATATCTCTGTGAACTAACCCACACTGATTGTTCCGCATGTCTGCCAGAGAATGCCAATTCTGACAGCATGTCTTTTTTCTTTGTTAATTCTTTTGTAGCACTGCAATCATCAATGATGTATAGTGTGGGAGAACCAGCATATTTATTGAAAAGCATTCTTAATAGTTCTTGTAATTTCTCTTCACCATTGATAACCGGATTAACAATTATAACATTCTTGTTCTTTGGTTTCCTAACATCACCAATCCACTCACGATTTTTATATGCTCTATTCCATTGTATAGTGGGACAAAGAATAACAATATGCTCAAACACACCTCTGTATTCGTCTTCAAGCAAATCTAAAACAAATTCAGTTTTACCACAACCGGTTTGCCCACAAATTATTGCACAGTGAGGATATTTTGGTAGTTTCATTTTTATTAATGGTAAAAAAAATTAATACAAAACTTCTTTAAATCTACCATCTTCAAAATTAATCTGTGCATCTTGTATGACAAACAAATACACATTTATTGTTTCATCTGACTCTTGTTCCTTGGTTATTTGAATCGTGATGCCCTCTGATGCATTCTCTACTCTTCTTACAGAACCGTGTAGTGTGTTATCGTCTGTCGTTCGTAAATCAAGCAACAATGCGTAGTTGTTAGTTAGATACTTTTCCAAAGTTGTATTAGTGAAATATAAAGCTTTTGCAATCTTATCTGTTTCTTTGTTTCTCTTTGAAGTCAAAGCAAAGAATTTGTTAATCTCATCCCATTGTTGATATGCTCTCATTCCTTGACTGTAGAGTTGATTTGGAACACCTTCTATTGTCATTTCTACCTTTTCTATCTTTGGATTATAAAATGTTTCAGTACTTGTTCTTTCTGGGTCTTCAAATATCATGAGGATGCCTTTCATACTTCTTGCAGGAATATTCAAGTTGATGTTCCACAGTGTATCAGATTTATTCTTTGCTATTTTTCTGTGTCGTAGAATACGGTCGTACAAGAAAGTCAATTTCCCATCATAATGTTGTCTTATTTGTCTGACAAGTTCTGTATCAGACACCATATCAAATTCCAAACATATGTTCTTAATATTATAAGTTGATGTTGCGTCTGTTGATTTAATCACTTTATCATAATCATTGAAAGTAAGTTCATATTCAAGTCTATCACCAAGACCTGCTTGGTAGAATGGCATATGTGTTTCTAACAGTTCAAAATCAAGTGGTATGCAAAATCTGTTTTTGTATGCATTTGCTATGGCTTCGTCTTCTTTATCTGAGGAAGCATTACCAGCACCAACTCTGTGTTTTAACATGTTATCGTTACCAATACCTTGATATGCCATATTAATACGTTCAGAAGGGGACTTCCACAAATCAACATAGCAATGGTAAATATCACTATCATCGATTGACATCACTTCATTACCTGATATTCGTATTGTTGTCTTTTTAATGATGGCTCTTCCAAGGTTTTGGTATACTGTTGCATTATTATCTGTGCTTTTTAATTCAATTTCAAAAGCAAGACGTGCAGACCTTGGTACGATAACATCGTTATTACTGAGATTGGGAAATCTGACTAGTAATTGTTGGTTCTGATCTATAGTGCTGGGGTTATTTGTTATTACTACACTCTGACGAATTCCTTTTACTCCTCGTGGTTCTCTTAGTTTTCTGTAAGGGTTGAGTTTATCTCCGTATGATGACATTTTTTTTCTTTTAGGTATTTTTTTTTTTCATAAATAAATAAATAATGGCTGAAGGTGGAATGGAATTTCACAACCCTGAATATGACAGAGACGATATAGACGAAGCAGAAACATCTTTTACAGATGAAGAACAGTTTCAAAGTACATTGAATACTAAATATAAAGCATTAGATACTCTTACAGGAGATGATAGAAAAAATGCAGAAAATTCTTTACTGAAACAGATGACAAAAAAAATTTATGATAGAAATCAAGAAACATTACCTGATGATGTTGATGATTTTATTTGGATTTTAAAAAAAGATAAACAAGGCAGACCTTTGTTTGGTGTGGAAAGTGTATTTGACTTGAATGAAGATTACATTCTTTCGTATTACAAGTCAAACAAAATGCAATTTTATTCAATTGACACTCTTCAAAAAAAATATGGTGTTAATTTTGTTAGAGAAAATTTAGGAATAACTGATTATCAATCCCTTGCAACAAGGGTGAATCAAGGCAGAAAGGAGTTAACACAATTACTTGAAACAAAAAACAAAATTGAAGCAGAGAACATCCCTATGCAAGATCTTTCTTCATCACAAGAATTACAAGATTTAACAAACACAGTTGACGAAATTGAAACCACAGTTAAAACTCTGGAAACAGAGTTCTGGGATGTAGAGGAACGCAGTAGTGTTAAAACTCAAACATCTATAGAAGGGCGAGAAATGGATGGCATTATGAAAGCAATGACTACAGTGAAAGAGGAAATCGCTAATGAGTTGGCAAAACTTAATGAAACAAATAAAGAAATAGCACAGGAAAAGGAAAAACTTGCTAATACAGAAGATGAAAATACAAAGAAACAGATTCAATCAAGAATATTTGATTTAGAATCAGAGAGAAGTGCAAGGTTGGAAGTGATTAATGTTAACAAAGAAAAACTGAGGAGTCAGGTTAATAGGATTAAGGAGACCATAAATAAGATTTTGAAAGAAGACACCACACTTGGTCAGAGGTTGAGAACATTATTCAGAGAACAAGGTATAACCATTGTCAGTATTTTGACTGCTATTGGTATGATTATTGGGGTTATTGGTGAAGCCGTTCTTCCTTCTGGTGGTGCAACAACTCCTCCAAGCAAACAGCCAACATCAAATGCAAAGGACTGGATAAAAAACAACTTTCCAATCTTGGAAAAATATTAGCTAATCTTGCTGGAAAAGCTGCAACTGCTTTGCCAGGTGTTATTGGTTCTATTGTGTCGTGGTTGTTATCAACAACTGGAAAGGTTGTCAACTGGTTTGGTGAACATTTATGGGCATTGGTTGTTCTTGTTGTTGGGTTGTTGTATGCTGCTGCTAAAGAGTATTTTCATAAATAAATAAAGTGACAATACCAACTGCTATGCTACCAACGATTAATGCTGTTTTGTTATCTTCATGTTGAATTGCTATTTTTTTTCTGGTGATGCAACAGGGGTAATTTTAGGAATAGGAGCAGCAGTATGGTGTACAATGGTGCTAGATGGTTTTGTATTAACTGTGATATGAGGTTGCATAGCAACAGCATCAAGTAGATATGCGTGTTGTTTCACATATGAATTAAAAAATCCTGGTGTATTGGCAGCTTTTGTAACCCAATCTTTTGGTAAATAATGCTCTTTTGCATAGGTTGTAATTTTCTTATAATTTTCAGGGCTGACTTGTACTGGTTGTGTTTGCTTTGTTGGTGTTCCTTTTACTTTTACGTTTTGTTTTGGTGGGATGGGTTCAACGTTTACACCATTATTTAAACCAAGTTCTTGATTTTCAGTTGCCACAATAATCTTATTGTTATAATCTTGGATTGTTCCGATTCGTAATTCCATATTGCTTGGAGACATATACAGCCCAATTCCGTAAACAAAGTCAACTTTACTACGAGCATATTTGAGTGTGTTTTGATATCTCGAAATTTGACTTGGTAAATCTACAGGGCTATTGATAGCATCCTCAACGTTTGCGAGAAATTGTTTCTGAGCATCAAACGCTGTTCCTGTTCCGATTATATCCGTTCTTGTTTGAGATTGTGAACCAAGGATAGCCCAACAAAAAGTTCTTATAGATTCGTTAATACGTTCAACACCCGCTCTTGTAAAACCTAATGAAGAATCAAGGATAAATGTTGTCCATACATTCATAACGGCATCTTCTTGTTGAAGATAATCAATGTGAACTTTAGCAGGTGGAAGATATTCACATGATGAAATACCACATTTCCTTCCTCCTGAAACTTCAGGTCCAAATGTCATTTTTGATAAATCTAAATTTGATGATGTGCTACTTGCAATGTGTTGAGAAGAATTGTCATGTCTGAAATCTGTTCGTTTCTAAGCAGTATGACTGGTTGTATAGATTACTCCAAGACCATCACCACTTGGGTATAATTTTTGTCTCCAGTCTGCATTAGGGTCTATACTGAACTCTTCGCAGATACGTTCATAAGCCCCACGGTCATAACTGTTGTTAAAGGCATTCCAACTTTTATCTTGTGGTAATGCAATGCCTAATTCAAATAATATTCGTCTTGTTTGATAGAAAACATGAAATAAAAATAGTGACCCAGTCAACCCACCTGCTTTTAAACGGTTGTTATAATCTACACCACAACCTGTAGTGGCACACCAGATTGCAAAGTTTAGTTGATTTTGCCAGAAAGATAACCAATCTGTGTTCCATCGTTGAACTATTTCATCTGAAACCACGTGTGGTAATAGGTATTTTTCAAATATATTTGGAAAATCTACTTTAAAAAATCTTTTTCCATCAGATGTAATTACGATGGTTTGTTTTATTATATTAATTGTTTTATTACTAAATACACCAGCGTGTTGATAGTGAGCCACATCACTATATTTGAATTCTTTTTGTACTGACATTTTTATTTTATGATTTATAAAAAAAAATGTATCACATAATTTCAAACATTGATAACACTATTAATTTTCAACAGTATATTGATAACAGAGATGGGAACAAACGGGTTGGATTGAAAACTTTCACATATACACTGGGTTGGTATAATGTCGTTAATGAATATGTGCAAAAGGGCAAAGACAGACCTCATCGCATTCAGGATGGTTATTATAGTTTTCAACAAATTGTGGATTTATTTCAAAGTTTAAACATTTCATTGTCTGTGAATGAAACAAATGGTATTGCATCATTAATTACTGATAATGAAATCAAGATAAGTAAAGGACTCAAGTTGATGCTAGGGTTTGATAAAAGAATATTTAAAGCAAATACTACTCATTTTGGTAATAAATGTCTTGATTTTGCAACAGTAAAATCTCTATATATCCATCTTACACAAATTAACACTTCGTTTAATTTTTTAAATGGGACACCAAGCACAATATTAGCAGTTGTACCAATTGAAAATAAAGCGTATGGTGATATTGTGTCTGTAAGATTTGAGCATCCAGAATATAAATATTTGTCAAACGGAGCAATTACAGAATTTGAAATATCGGTTAGAGATAATTGCAACAAAAAATAGATAACCATGGTTTGCCAATGAGTGCTGTTTTAGAAATTATTTGATTTTCACACTATAAAAAAAATGAGTATCTTTGGTATCAAATCACATAGAAGAAACGACGACTTTGAAGTACTGAAGCAGCATATTCATGATTTGCATAAGCGAGTGAGACCAATTACAGATTTAGAGCAGAGAATTTCAGACTTTCAGCAAAGTGTTCATGATAGTAGAAGCATTTTGTTTCAAGAAATAAATACACAGGTAGATAGGCATAATGAACTTCGAGAAAATGTAAAGGAAATGGCCATTAACAATAGTTTATTACGATATAGCATTAATAATATCAAAGACAAGTTGGTAATTTCAATATTTGCAGAAAGTAAAGGGGCTCTTGAAGAGAATGAAGTGTTTTCATTTGGAAATGGTGGTAGAGAAGACTTTGCTGGTTATGTAATGATGCGTCGTGGTCAAATTTTAGGTATAGCTATTTCATGTTAAAAAAGGAGTGGCGAAGTGTCGGTAGGTATTTCTGTAAATGAAAAAATATTACCAGGTTGTGAAATAACACTTAACACTACATCAAGAAAGCATGACAATTTTGATAAATCGTTTATTATTGATGCTGGAAGTGTAATTAATTTTGTATGTAAGAAGGGAAACGCAACAACAGAAACTACAGTTGCTTCGTTGTTAATTGAATTGTTTTAATTTTTTTTAACTGTAATAATAAAATATGAAACAACCGACAGCTCCAAGTTTGTATCCAGAGTTGCCTGTTGAAGATGGGCAGAATTATAGATTACAAAAAATATCAGAAATTGAGCAAACATTAATTAAGGATAGGGATAATAGGCAGTCATTGTATAAGAAATATAAAAGGGGTATAAATGCAACAGATTTAATTGATACAACTCTAATTTCTGGGAGTGTGATTATGGGTGGCATTGGAATTGTAATGCCGTTAATGTTGCCATTAGAAATTGTAGCAGTAGTGTGTGGTGTAGCGGGTGTATGTGTAAAGTTTATTAGAAGGCGACTGTATTTGAAAGCTCAAAAACATTATGAGATAAAGACTTTAGCCGAAGGTAAGTTAAACAGTGTTAAAGATTTGATTTCTAAAGCATTGAATAATGGACAAATATCAGAGCAAGAATTTAAGACAGTTATTTATGAACTTGAAAGATATTATAATCTCAAAAATAAGACTCACTCAAAACAGTCAGATATAAGTGAAGTAGAAAAGCAAAAGTTATTAGCAGCGGGAAAAGCACAGGCATTAAGTGCTATTAAAAAAAAGATAAAAGACACATAATGTTGTTTAATAAGTTTGTATTTGTAAACGAACCCCCACCTGCATATGATATCATCTAATTAATTGTTACCCATTGTGTTGGATGAATGAGAACAAAACTCATGTTTCACTATTTTATCAAGTTATACAACAGTGTTGCACATTTATCTAAAGGCGAGGGTTTATCAGTGATACATGTGGGATAAAACCCTCGAGGATAAGTTTACTTTATCACCGTTGACGTAGGTGACAAGCGTGTCGCCTGTCAAAGTACTATAACACTGATAAATTGTAATTTTTATCAGTAAACATCAATTTACCACTGTCATAATCATGGCTCGCGCAATTAAAAATATGTCGAAATTTTCGGAAGACGCGCTCGAAATGGCATTAAAAACTATGTCTCCTAAAGACAGAGAACAATTTGAAAGAGGATGTAATGTTCTAATGATATCGTTAGGAAAGAAGGAAAAGAGTGAAAGTGATTCAAAGAGTAGAAAGATTTCAGATGATTATATTTTTGAAATGAATATTGTTCCACAGATAAGAAGGAAGATAGCTGAAATTGAAGCAGCGGAGATGATTGGGAAACTGAAGATTGATATTGATTTCAAGATACTGACCAAATTGGATGAAAAATTTGATATGGAAAAGATAAAGAAGGAACATGTGCAACTCCTCAAATTGGAAAGTAATTTGCAGGGTTTAACCCTTTTTGCTAAGTTCGGACGTGGGAGATTATACTACACACTGTCAAAGAACATTCAAAAGGGAGGAAAATCATTCAAGCAAATTGTTGAAGAAGAACTTGACGTATCCTACAGAGCTGTTCTTAGGTACATGGCATTTTCAAATGTCATTTCCAATTTTCCAAGGCTTATGTTGTGTGATTTATCATTCTCACAGATTGTGAAACACAAAGACAGACTATTGAAATACTTGGAAAGTAAAGAAGGGCATGATATTCGGGATAGTCTAAGTTATTCTATAGAAGTCTTAGCTCAGGGTCAAAAATTGACCATTGAGCAGCAGGATATACCAATAATCCGTAAAGTGAAAAATAACACAGACCCAGATTGGATGCATCATGACAAGGCGGCTACTAATGATGATCTATCTGAACGTATACTTGAAGACATGACGGCGTCTAGTATGAAAACAGACGAGGTTGAAGATTTGGAAAACTTTCTGTAAGAATCTGAGTTAACTGTATTAGACAAACGTCTTCTAAAAGGACAGTTTCTAGTCGAATGATGATTTCTATGAATAGCTGCTTAATTTATATCATATATATACATGCATATATAAATTCTTGACTTTTTTAATTTCATTGATATATAAATAAAGTATTTCATTTGATTCGCAAATACAGTGTAACCTGAAAAAAATACTGATAAATATTTCAACTTTAACATTTTTGTGAAGATATATGCTAAATGCAGGTTATCATAGTCCAAAAAAAATTTTTTGAAGCTCCATTGACATGCATTTAGCATTAATTTGTGCATTTCAAACCGCTTTTCTCAGGTTCCACTGTACTTGTATCTTCATTTATTTATTACAGGAGAAGTTGCAGTTTGGAGGAGAAAGACCAAAAGAAATAAATATATCAACGCAGTCTTGATTCAACCTTAACAGAATAACGGTGAATCCATGAACATATAATGAGTGGTGTTGAAGAAGACCTTTTGTAGTTGCATTGTACTATTTATTCAATCAAGAAAAGTGTTACAATGTTAGTCAAGTGACTTCTTAGTGGTTATCAGCATGTGATATTGTTATCAACCATAAGCCACTCCAAATTCATGATAAACACATGGTGAAATTTTATTATTTCAATAACTTAGATAAAGTAATAAGTTCATTACGAATGACACAGTTTAATGTTGATATATAACACCAGTATAATGCAGTAAGACTTGATTTAATATGCAAAATATGTAAGACATAATATGGAATGTGCAATATCTTGATTGAAATGAACCATACACAATATTTCTGTTTTGTAATTAGGATTAAAACACAAGCACATAAACGTGATTAAACCGTGGAGGCAAGAGATTGCAAGATTGAATAAAATAATAATCGAATAGTTATTTGTTCAACGATATAAACTAACCCTGGATAATGCGCTATACTTTTATTGTAGTATTGTCGGGGGATATTCATTTTTTGCGGTATAAACGCCGTTTGAGCTTGAAAAATAGATTATATATCGTAGAACCCCCATTTCACATATATATACTTTGTTAAAATATGGTCTGTTAAACTCCAGTCGATGTCTTCCATACCACATCCGTAGCAAGTTCTATAAAAAAAAGAGCAATAAAGTGAGCCACAGATAAACAGGCATTAAGCTGGTGGGGGCTATTTCTGGCGAACGTCCATATTGGTTGATCGTTGAAATTATCCTGAATTTGTCTATACAAAATGAAATCTAGAGAAAACGTTCTCATTTCCCACTCATTTCTATAAAAATCTTTTATGTTCGTAAGAATACAATTTTTTCCACACATATTTGAAAGGGAACCTGCCATATGCTCTATAATCATCCAGAATGTGCATTATATTTTTATTTATTTAAAATTATGCCCAATTCAACACATAAAACTTTGTGGAGATGCGTCATCTAAAGAAGAGCATAGACGAAACAAGAATAATTGTTTAACAGCGCAATCCCTCTCAAGGCGGCAAAGTTGGCCTAAAATATCAGCTTTCCAACCTCCATATGGGCTATGATTGGTAGAGAGCCTAATAGCCCAAGTAAAATATCTGTTTTGGACCTAGTACATAATCCTCGCATAATCATCGCATTTGTTTTAAACACAACCTATTTGATCTTTCAA
Organism: Fragum whitleyi; assembly: GCA_948146395.1. Classification (NCBI taxonomy): domain Eukaryota; kingdom Metazoa; phylum Mollusca; class Bivalvia; order Cardiida; family Cardiidae; genus Fragum; species Fragum whitleyi. The sequence goes on from OX411558.1 coordinate 5,029,992, forward strand.
GTATGGGACTATCTCGATTGGACAAGGATAAGCTTCTATTTTTGTAAACCTCACTTTGCAGCCTCTATCTAATACATAAGTTTGTTCTCTGAAACTTTCTATGAGTATAAAACGGTCGTCGTTGGTTATATTTGTGACCCGTCACACGAAAAGGGACCATCTGGGAATTCTGCAAATTAAATATTTGAAAAAGAGATTGGTTCTAGTACAGCAAAACCAGAGGTCGCATTGCAAAAATTCTTGAACTGGATGGTAGATTAAGGCTTCTAAATTCAGTAAAATGAGAAACAGTTTCGAACCTAGTCAGTCTGCGCAATCCTGACAGCCTGACATGGGTCGACACTTTACGCACTTCCCAGATGGTCCCTTTTCGCGTGACGGGTCACATTTGTGTACTTAGTAACTAGCCGCACACTTCAAAGAAATAAATTAACCTGCCAGCCTTCTCTTGTTTACGAAAATTACCTTTTCCGAAGAATCATCTATAATGTATCCGGTTTCAAAGGCTTTGGCATTCTTTGAAGTCAAGCCGACAATTAATTTAATGAGCACATTGTCAAATTAGCTCAATTCGTATAACGGTTTTACTGCATACCCTTTAAACAATATCTAAAAGACGGTCCACACTTTTCTTAAACCATATTCAGAGACTTGCTAAAAAGGTTCCCGGAAAATTATTGAAAAGATACAAAATGCAATTCGTAGAAAAATAATTTAATTATTAGCTTTTCTATCAATTATAATGCATTTTGATTGTCTGAAAAGCTGTTTTCTTTCCCAAAATAAAGTCAATTTCGAGTGTGCAGCTTGTTTGAAAGCAGTCCAGTAAGAAACATGTTTTATGATAGATAAATCTTTAAAAAAAAATCTTTATGATATTAGAATAAAAGGTTTTCTGCTAAGAATCTAAAAACCTAATTTCGACAGTGAGATTAAGTTTTTAGTTTAATAACTCCACGATATCAACAAATACTCTCTTCATCTCATAAATAAGAGAATATAAAAAAACGTAGAAATATTACGAAATATATCCGTTGTTCATTCCCAAGGTACTTCAAATCAATACCCATGTTTGATTTATTGACCGGAAGTAGCATTCAGTCTACCCGTCGTCAAGGCGATAACAGCGTGGGGTCTTATTCAGCGACAAGTGGATCCGCTCCGGTCACAATTTACTTCCTAGGTCGTTGTACCCTCAAATAGTCCGGTTAGAAAAAATGATATGCTCCTTTTGCCACACTGTTTTAATGTTTAAATAACAGTAAAGGGCTTGAAATGAGGTTCAGCTAAGTGCCAGACCTCTGCTACATTTCATGCATAGGATTAAATGAATTTAGTTGCGAACTACTTTTTCTTGGAGCCTGACCTTTGATGGAGGTACCAGAGTTGACATACACTTTCGTACCAAGAGAATTTTGAGGGTAGTTGTGCGCAATGAAAAATTGTGAAAAAAGTTATCCTGCAAGGTACTGTTTTCTGGGGCTGATATGCAAGAACATATATTGCTCTTTAAGCCACACTAAGTTATTTAGCCCAAATTAGTTTTTTAAAAGAGCTACAGACTGTCAAAATGTGCCAATTTACTATATAATTTAACACGGCCAAAACAGACAGGAGTGTAACCTATATCAAGATGGGGGGGTCACACAAAAATAACGCTTGTAATGTTCTTTTCATAGATTTTGGGCTCAAAATGTCACTGTGCACTAGTAAATATGTTCAAGAATTGGATTTTAATAATATTCTTCCAATTTAATTGAAATTTGAATTTGATTTTTTTAAAAAAATATTAAAATGTCAATTTTATCCCTTTTAAGTACTTTGATTCCAATTGGAATGCTTTGGCCTTTTTCACATGATGTCATAACAAGCTGTCTGCACCATTGATCACCCAAACCAGACTTTTTAACTGTAAACAACTTGAATTTACATCAAAAAAAGATTTGGATTAACCCCTAAACCTTGGGACATGAGCCCCTTAAACGCCCCTTTTGTATGAATTTGCTCTGTTTCGGCTAGCATCAAGCCTCTTCAGTGGTGTTGCTCTACACCAGACAGAGATTGTCTCATCCTGTCTCATCTCATCTTATTTGTGATTTGGTCCCGTAAATCTCTGTCTCGTCTATTTCACTATTAGTGGACAGTCTGCGCATAATTATGTATGTCATCATTGGCCACGCCTTTAATATAGTCCTGTATTTCGTTTACGTTTCGTTTTTTCTTAACCTCGCGGTGTTGAAATTCCATAAGAGCTCTTCTTCTAAGGCGGTTCCTTTTAAAAGTGTCGGTTTTTCTGTACAATTTGTCCTTAATTCTTTTTAAAGAAATTTGCTGGAGTCGCTTTTTGGCCCAAACTCCAAGCCCGGTCCCCGATATTTTCCAAAGTTTCTTTCTGACTGCTATGTCCAGAGTATTGTTAGAACGCAATATTTGGGCTGAAAGTCTTCCAGTGAAAGTCCTGCTGTAGTTTATATTTTTGCTTAAGGTTGCAGATGCTGCCCTATTAAATGCTTCACACTTCTGTGTGGATGTCCTTGAACTCACACTGTAGATTGCACCTTCACTAAGTCTCATCTGCAAAATAACTTCCAACAGCGCCTTGTCGTTCTCAGTCATACGCAGATATGTTATGTTCGCACTTCGCAGGGCCTAGTACTTTAGAATTGTGCCACCAAGTTGAAACGCCATCACATACAAGTGAATGGTTGGCACAGTTACTACAATTTCCAGCATAACAGTCAACAGTAGATGATCTTATTGAGGGTAAGTCTTTCAACATTTTGGTTATGTCCCCCTGTCCCCTTCTTGCCATTTCTTCAATTATAGCATTACACCGCATTCTTATGTCATTTCCCAGCTTCCCCTGTGCGGTCTGTCTGTCACGCTTCGTATTGAACGGGAACATTTTTTCACTAAAGTTAACGTTACATACTTTCCTCTCTTGGCAAACGGATAAATGATTCGGGTCGGCCTGCCTTGTCACATTCCACACGTCATCGAGAGTTCTGTAAAAGTCCTGCATGCCGAGCTGAGACTTTGTGTCGCCATCCGTGGTTAGCGTTCGAACCAAGAACCCGTCTTTGTATAAGTCTTCAGCCACATTGTAAGCCATTTTTCTTTCTGAGTGTGGTGTGAAGTATTCTAAGTCTGCAGAGCAACCTGCATGACTACCAGGGCAGAATACATCCAGTCCTTTGTATCTGAGGGAGGCCCCTGTCATACAGAGCTTGTTTTCAACCGACATCGCGACAATGAACTTGTATTCTGTATGATTCTCGGTCGCTATAGTATATGCCTGAGATGAGCTTTGCCCTGGTTTGTAGGAGGAAATCATTCTCTGGCTATTATATCTAGCATCAATTGAAAGGTCTAGCTGCTTTGGATCCTTTGAGCCAATAGAAATGTTGTGTTTTGTCACAATTTCACGTTTCTCTGCCATATCATCACTGTTTATCTTTACAATCTTCTTGCTGACCTGCTTGCAGAGTTCATGCATATGGCTTGCTGCTGGAAAAGGCAGGTCAAGTTGTGTGAATAAGTCCTCAGCTCTGGATACACCCATGGGGCTATCCATCAGTGCCACAGCAAGATTCGTATTGAGTACCGCCGCGCCTCTGGTATCCTTAATTTCCTCATACATTTTGAAAAAATCTGACAGATAGCCACATGAGTTGCATTTAAATTGTAGTTTTATTCCAAGTCCTGCTTTCACCTCATTTGCAAAGGTGATCTGAGGAGCCCTGCATCTTGTCCTGTTGTGGCTTTTCACCAGTTGATTTATAGAAAATACTAACTTGCTCATGCTCACAATACGGTTTCCCTTGAAGGCATCTTGATCTGTGTCACGTTGTCGCAGGTTATAGGTGCGATCCCCAGAAAGGGTGTTGTCGGTAGTTGAAATAGAACCATTTTCTTCACCGGTTTGACTGGAGGGTCCTGGTTGGTTACTTCTCAATAAATGATATGTATTCCCTTTTTGAAAATAGTTTGATCTGCTGCGTTTAACCATGTCGAAAAAATATTTTATTTATTTTAAGATTTCTCTATAATGAATGAGTAGCTGGTTATGGTATTGAAAGGCTTTTGCATCTTCTTTTATACCTACCCAGCAATGTCAGTGTCATATGACGGCACTAATTGGATTGGTTGGCATTCAAAGTGACCACTTGATATTAAGATAATCAGCTTCCAAACCCTAGCCCCTGTATGGTTATATCCTGTTAGAGCCCATTCTCTTTGTTTCACCAATATCCTTGTATTTTGATACAGCAGCCTCTTTGATCAAAATGGTAAAAGTAAAAAAAAATTAGAACTTAAGATTTAACATAATAGACAAAAGATAAACACCACCACTATTTTGTCTAAAGACCTAATGCCCATTTACAGTTCACCTTACCCTTTTCAACACTGTCAAACTAAGTGTATTTTCCTTTTTCCTAGGTGTTTTTTTACTCTAACTTAGTGTAAACATATTATATTTTTTAGAATCACCCATTCATGAGGTTTTGTGTTCATTGTATTGAAATTTCTATACAATAATTGAACTTTTTTTAAAATTTAAATTCACTTTTTTTTTAAATGCTATTTTTTAAAGCATTTCTTTTTAGCATAGGCATCTGGGAAAGGGTTCAAAGTGAAGAAGAGTCATTTTTCTGCAAGGGACTTTTTATTTTATGATAATTGATGACTTTTTACAAAAGTTATGGCAATTTCTAACCATCAGGTGAGGGAAACTGAAACTACTCCTTTTTGGCCCTAATTTCAGAAATATAGGCCTTGTACTAATTCTACTGCCATTTTTCTTCTAAGTGATATTTTTGGAAAATTTAAAAACGGGGAATGTTGTAATACATATGCGCTTCAAATGGGGGCATTTTTGACAAAATTGAAAAAAAAAAGTTTGATATTTAGGATCCGCTCCGGTCACAATTTACTTCCTAGGTCGTTGTACCCTCAAATAGTCCGGTTAGAAAAAATGATATGCTCCTTTTGCCACACTGTTTTAATGTTTAAATAACAGTAAAGGGCTTGAAATGAGGTTCAGCTAAGTGCCAGACCTCTGCTACATTTCATGCATAGGATTAAATGAATTTAGTTGCGAACTACTTTTTCTTGGAGCCTGACCTTTGATGGAGGTACCAGAGTTGACATACACTTTCGTACCAAGAGAATTTTGAGGGTAGTTGTGCGCAATGAAAAATTGTGAAAAAAGTTATCCTGCAAGGTACTGTTTTCTGGGGCTGATATGCAAGAACATATATTGCTCTTTAAGCCACACTAAGTTATTTAGCCCAAATTAGTTTTTTAAAAGAGCTACAGACTGTCAAAATGTGCCAATTTACTATATAATTTAACACGGCCAAAACAGACAGGAGTGTAACCTATATCAAGATGGGGGGGTCACACAAAAATAACGCTTGTAATGTTCTTTTCATAGATTTTGGGCTCAAAATGTCACTGTGCACTAGTAAATATGTTCAAGAATTGGATTTTAATAATATTCTTCCAATTTAATTGAAATTTGAATTTGATTTTTTTAAAAAAATATTAAAATGTCAATTTTATCCCTTTTAAGTACTTTGATTCCAATTGGAATGCTTTGGCCTTTTTCACATGATGTCATAACAAGCTGTCTGCACCATTGATCACCCAAACCAGACTTTTTAACTGTAAACAACTTGAATTTACATCAAAAAAAGATTTGGATTAACCCCTAAACCTTGGGACATGAGCCCCTTAAACGCCCCTTTTGTATGAATTTGCTCTGTTTCGGCTAGCATCAAGCCTCTTCAGTGGTGTTGCTCTACACCAGACAGAGATTGTCTCATCCTGTCTCATCTCATCTTATTTGTGATTTGGTCCCGTAAATCTCTGTCTCGTCTATTTCACTATTAGTGGACAGTCTGCGCATAATTATGTATGTCATCATTGGCCACGCCTTTAATATAGTCCTGTATTTCGTTTACGTTTCGTTTTTTCTTAACCTCGCGGTGTTGAAATTCCATAAGAGCTCTTCTTCTAAGGCGGTTCCTTTTAAAAGTGTCGGTTTTTCTGTACAATTTGTCCTTAATTCTTTTTAAAGAAATTTGCTGGAGTCGCTTTTTGGCCCAAACTCCAAGCCCGGTCCCCGATATTTTCCAAAGTTTCTTTCTGACTGCTATGTCCAGAGTATTGTTAGAACGCAATATTTGGGCTGAAAGTCTTCCAGTGAAAGTCCTGCTGTAGTTTATATTTTTGCTTAAGGTTGCAGATGCTGCCCTATTAAATGCTTCACACTTCTGTGTGGATGTCCTTGAACTCACACTGTAGATTGCACCTTCACTAAGTCTCATCTGCAAAATAACTTCCAACAGCGCCTTGTCGTTCTCAGTCATACGCAGATATGTTATGTTCGCACTTCGCAGGGCCTAGTACTTTAGAATTGTGCCACCAAGTTGAAACGCCATCACATACAAGTGAATGGTTGGCACAGTTACTACAATTTCCAGCATAACAGTCAACAGTAGATGATCTTATTGAGGGTAAGTCTTTCAACATTTTGGTTATGTCCCCCTGTCCCCTTCTTGCCATTTCTTCAATTATAGCATTACACCGCATTCTTATGTCATTTCCCAGCTTCCCCTGTGCGGTCTGTCTGTCACGCTTCGTATTGAACGGGAACATTTTTTCACTAAAGTTAACGTTACATACTTTCCTCTCTTGGCAAACGGATAAATGATTCGGGTCGGCCTGCCTTGTCACATTCCACACGTCATCGAGAGTTCTGTAAAAGTCCTGCATGCCGAGCTGAGACTTTGTGTCGCCATCCGTGGTTAGCGTTCGAACCAAGAACCCGTCTTTGTATAAGTCTTCAGCCACATTGTAAGCCATTTTTCTTTCTGAGTGTGGTGTGAAGTATTCTAAGTCTGCAGAGCAACCTGCATGACTACCAGGGCAGAATACATCCAGTCCTTTGTATCTGAGGGAGGCCCCTGTCATACAGAGCTTGTTTTCAACCGACATCGCGACAATGAACTTGTATTCTGTATGATTCTCGGTCGCTATAGTATATGCCTGAGATGAGCTTTGCCCTGGTTTGTAGGAGGAAATCATTCTCTGGCTATTATATCTAGCATCAATTGAAAGGTCTAGCTGCTTTGGATCCTTTGAGCCAATAGAAATGTTGTGTTTTGTCACAATTTCACGTTTCTCTGCCATATCATCACTGTTTATCTTTACAATCTTCTTGCTGACCTGCTTGCAGAGTTCATGCATATGGCTTGCTGCTGGAAAAGGCAGGTCAAGTTGTGTGAATAAGTCCTCAGCTCTGGATACACCCATGGGGCTATCCATCAGTGCCACAGCAAGATTCGTATTGAGTACCGCCGCGCCTCTGGTATCCTTAATTTCCTCATACATTTTGAAAAAATCTGACAGATAGCCACATGAGTTGCATTTAAATTGTAGTTTTATTCCAAGTCCTGCTTTCACCTCATTTGCAAAGGTGATCTGAGGAGCCCTGCATCTTGTCCTGTTGTGGCTTTTCACCAGTTGATTTATAGAAAATACTAACTTGCTCATGCTCACAATACGGTTTCCCTTGAAGGCATCTTGATCTGTGTCACGTTGTCGCAGGTTATAGGTGCGATCCCCAGAAAGGGTGTTGTCGGTAGTTGAAATAGAACCATTTTCTTCACCGGTTTGACTGGAGGGTCCTGGTTGGTTACTTCTCAATAAATGATATGTATTCCCTTTTTGAAAATAGTTTGATCTGCTGCGTTTAACCATGTCGAAAAAATATTTTATTTATTTTAAGATTTCTCTATAATGAATGAGTAGCTGGTTATGGTATTGAAAGGCTTTTGCATCTTCTTTTATACCTACCCAGCAATGTCAGTGTCATATGACGGCACTAATTGGATTGGTTGGCATTCAAAGTGACCACTTGATATTAAGATAATCAGCTTCCAAACCCTAGCCCCTGTATGGTTATATCCTGTTAGAGCCCATTCTCTTTGTTTCACCAATATCCTTGTATTTTGATACAGCAGCCTCTTTGATCAAAATGGTAAAAGTAAAAAAAAATTAGAACTTAAGATTTAACATAATAGACAAAAGATAAACACCACCACTATTTTGTCTAAAGACCTAATGCCCATTTACAGTTCACCTTACCCTTTTCAACACTGTCAAACTAAGTGTATTTTCCTTTTTCCTAGGTGTTTTTTTACTCTAACTTAGTGTAAACATATTATATTTTTTAGAATCACCCATTCATGAGGTTTTGTGTTCATTGTATTGAAATTTCTATACAATAATTGAACTTTTTTTAAAATTTAAATTCACTTTTTTTTTAAATGCTATTTTTTAAAGCATTTCTTTTTAGCATAGGCATCTGGGAAAGGGTTCAAAGTGAAGAAGAGTCATTTTTCTGCAAGGGACTTTTTATTTTATGATAATTGATGACTTTTTACAAAAGTTATGGCAATTTCTAACCATCAGGTGAGGGAAACTGAAACTACTCCTTTTTGGCCCTAATTTCAGAAATATAGGCCTTGTACTAATTCTACTGCCATTTTTCTTCTAAGTGATATTTTTGGAAAATTTAAAAACGGGGAATGTTGTAATACATATGCGCTTCAAATGGGGGCATTTTTGACAAAATTGAAAAAAAAAAGTTTGATATTTAGGATCCGCTCCGGTCACAATTTACTTCCTAGGTCGTTGTACCCTCAAATAGTCCGGTTAGAAAAAATGATATGCTCCTTTTGCCACACTGTTTTAATGTTTAAATAACAGTAAAGGGCTTGAAATGAGGTTCAGCTAAGTGCCAGACCTCTGCTACATTTCATGCATAGGATTAAATGAATTTAGTTGCGAACTACTTTTTCTTGGAGCCTGACCTTTGATGGAGGTACCAGAGTTGACATACACTTTCGTACCAAGAGAATTTTGAGGGTAGTTGTGCGCAATGAAAAATTGTGAAAAAAGTTATCCTGCAAGGTACTGTTTTCTGGGGCTGATATGCAAGAACATATATTGCTCTTTAAGCCACACTAAGTTATTTAGCCCAAATTAGTTTTTTAAAAGAGCTACAGACTGTCAAAATGTGCCAATTTACTATATAATTTAACACGGCCAAAACAGACAGGAGTGTAACCTATATCAAGATGGGGGGGTCACACAAAAATAACGCTTGTAATGTTCTTTTCATAGATTTTGGGCTCAAAATGTCACTGTGCACTAGTAAATATGTTCAAGAATTGGATTTTAATAATATTCTTCCAATTTAATTGAAATTTGAATTTGATTTTTTTAAAAAAATATTAAAATGTCAATTTTATCCCTTTTAAGTACTTTGATTCCAATTGGAATGCTTTGGCCTTTTTCACATGATGTCATAACAAGCTGTCTGCACCATTGATCACCCAAACCAGACTTTTTAACTGTAAACAACTTGAATTTACATCAAAAAAAGATTTGGATTAACCCCTAAACCTTGGGACATGAGCCCCTTAAACGCCCCTTTTGTATGAATTTGCTCTGTTTCGGCTAGCATCAAGCCTCTTCAGTGGTGTTGCTCTACACCAGACAGAGATTGTCTCATCCTGTCTCATCTCATCTTATTTGTGATTTGGTCCCGTAAATCTCTGTCTCGTCTATTTCACTATTAGTGGACAGTCTGCGCATAATTATGTATGTCATCATTGGCCACGCCTTTAATATAGTCCTGTATTTCGTTTACGTTTCGTTTTTTCTTAACCTCGCGGTGTTGAAATTCCATAAGAGCTCTTCTTCTAAGGCGGTTCCTTTTAAAAGTGTCGGTTTTTCTGTACAATTTGTCCTTAATTCTTTTTAAAGAAATTTGCTGGAGTCGCTTTTTGGCCCAAACTCCAAGCCCGGTCCCCGATATTTTCCAAAGTTTCTTTCTGACTGCTATGTCCAGAGTATTGTTAGAACGCAATATTTGGGCTGAAAGTCTTCCAGTGAAAGTCCTGCTGTAGTTTATATTTTTGCTTAAGGTTGCAGATGCTGCCCTATTAAATGCTTCACACTTCTGTGTGGATGTCCTTGAACTCACACTGTAGATTGCACCTTCACTAAGTCTCATCTGCAAAATAACTTCCAACAGCGCCTTGTCGTTCTCAGTCATACGCAGATATGTTATGTTCGCACTTCGCAGGGCCTAGTACTTTAGAATTGTGCCACCAAGTTGAAACGCCATCACATACAAGTGAATGGTTGGCACAGTTACTACAATTTCCAGCATAACAGTCAACAGTAGATGATCTTATTGAGGGTAAGTCTTTCAACATTTTGGTTATGTCCCCCTGTCCCCTTCTTGCCATTTCTTCAATTATAGCATTACACCGCATTCTTATGTCATTTCCCAGCTTCCCCTGTGCGGTCTGTCTGTCACGCTTCGTATTGAACGGGAACATTTTTTCACTAAAGTTAACGTTACATACTTTCCTCTCTTGGCAAACGGATAAATGATTCGGGTCGGCCTGCCTTGTCACATTCCACACGTCATCGAGAGTTCTGTAAAAGTCCTGCATGCCGAGCTGAGACTTTGTGTCGCCATCCGTGGTTAGCGTTCGAACCAAGAACCCGTCTTTGTATAAGTCTTCAGCCACATTGTAAGCCATTTTTCTTTCTGAGTGTGGTGTGAAGTATTCTAAGTCTGCAGAGCAACCTGCATGACTACCAGGGCAGAATACATCCAGTCCTTTGTATCTGAGGGAGGCCCCTGTCATACAGAGCTTGTTTTCAACCGACATCGCGACAATGAACTTGTATTCTGTATGATTCTCGGTCGCTATAGTATATGCCTGAGATGAGCTTTGCCCTGGTTTGTAGGAGGAAATCATTCTCTGGCTATTATATCTAGCATCAATTGAAAGGTCTAGCTGCTTTGGATCCTTTGAGCCAATAGAAATGTTGTGTTTTGTCACAATTTCACGTTTCTCTGCCATATCATCACTGTTTATCTTTACAATCTTCTTGCTGACCTGCTTGCAGAGTTCATGCATATGGCTTGCTGCTGGAAAAGGCAGGTCAAGTTGTGTGAATAAGTCCTCAGCTCTGGATACACCCATGGGGCTATCCATCAGTGCCACAGCAAGATTCGTATTGAGTACCGCCGCGCCTCTGGTATCCTTAATTTCCTCATACATTTTGAAAAAATCTGACAGATAGCCACATGAGTTGCATTTAAATTGTAGTTTTATTCCAAGTCCTGCTTTCACCTCATTTGCAAAGGTGATCTGAGGAGCCCTGCATCTTGTCCTGTTGTGGCTTTTCACCAGTTGATTTATAGAAAATACTAACTTGCTCATGCTCACAATACGGTTTCCCTTGAAGGCATCTTGATCTGTGTCACGTTGTCGCAGGTTATAGGTGCGATCCCCAGAAAGGGTGTTGTCGGTAGTTGAAATAGAACCATTTTCTTCACCGGTTTGACTGGAGGGTCCTGGTTGGTTACTTCTCAATAAATGATATGTATTCCCTTTTTGAAAATAGTTTGATCTGCTGCGTTTAACCATGTCGAAAAAATATTTTATTTATTTTAAGATTTCTCTATAATGAATGAGTAGCTGGTTATGGTATTGAAAGGCTTTTGCATCTTCTTTTATACCTACCCAGCAATGTCAGTGTCATATGACGGCACTAATTGGATTGGTTGGCATTCAAAGTGACCACTTGATATTAAGATAATCAGCTTCCAAACCCTAGCCCCTGTATGGTTATATCCTGTTAGAGCCCATTCTCTTTGTTTCACCAATATCCTTGTATTTTGATACAGCAGCCTCTTTGATCAAAATGGTAAAAGTAAAAAAAAATTAGAACTTAAGATTTAACATAATAGACAAAAGATAAACACCACCACTATTTTGTCTAAAGACCTAATGCCCATTTACAGTTCACCTTACCCTTTTCAACACTGTCAAACTAAGTGTATTTTCCTTTTTCCTAGGTGTTTTTTTACTCTAACTTAGTGTAAACATATTATATTTTTTAGAATCACCCATTCATGAGGTTTTGTGTTCATTGTATTGAAATTTCTATACAATAATTGAACTTTTTTTAAAATTTAAATTCACTTTTTTTTTAAATGCTATTTTTTAAAGCATTTCTTTTTAGCATAGGCATCTGGGAAAGGGTTCAAAGTGAAGAAGAGTCATTTTTCTGCAAGGGACTTTTTATTTTATGATAATTGATGACTTTTTACAAAAGTTATGGCAATTTCTAACCATCAGGTGAGGGAAACTGAAACTACTCCTTTTTGGCCCTAATTTCAGAAATATAGGCCTTGTACTAATTCTACTGCCATTTTTCTTCTAAGTGATATTTTTGGAAAATTTAAAAACGGGGAATGTTGTAATACATATGCGCTTCAAATGGGGGCATTTTTGACAAAATTGAAAAAAAAAAGTTTGATATTTAGGATCCGCTCCGGTCACAATTTACTTCCTAGGTCGTTGTACCCTCAAATAGTCCGGTTAGAAAAAATGATATGCTCCTTTTGCCACACTGTTTTAATGTTTAAATAACAGTAAAGGGCTTGAAATGAGGTTCAGCTAAGTGCCAGACCTCTGCTACATTTCATGCATAGGATTAAATGAATTTAGTTGCGAACTACTTTTTCTTGGAGCCTGACCTTTGATGGAGGTACCAGAGTTGACATACACTTTCGTACCAAGAGAATTTTGAGGGTAGTTGTGCGCAATGAAAAATTGTGAAAAAAGTTATCCTGCAAGGTACTGTTTTCTGGGGCTGATATGCAAGAACATATATTGCTCTTTAAGCCACACTAAGTTATTTAGCCCAAATTAGTTTTTTAAAAGAGCTACAGACTGTCAAAATGTGCCAATTTACTATATAATTTAACACGGCCAAAACAGACAGGAGTGTAACCAAGTGTTTCCGGTCCGAATTAATGTTACGCTTTTACAATAAACGAATTTCAAGAAAACGTCATTTCGAGTAAAAATAGAAGATGGCCTTTTGATGCAGTGTAAGATCGGTTTAACTTGCATCGAGTGAACAACAAAAGCTGTATTTTCACGAGTGGTAGAGCCACGAGGGTTAATAACATTTTCTTTTCTTTTTTACGAACTGAAATATCAATCGATCTAACTCGAAAAACTGACGTTCATTCTAATTCTTTGATGAAAAAAAATATGAGACAAAATATGAGAGATCTTGGACAAATTTTCTTAAAGAGCGTCATTTTGCATGCGGTTGCTATGCAACCTGCATGGTGACTTCACTTATTAGGCTCCGCTTAGATGACGTAAGATAGGGTGAAATCAGCGAAAGCGGAGTATAAGTTTTTGACAACTTTACTGGTTATATGTTGAATTTTTCAAAATGATAATCTACAATTATTCCTAGATAAACTACCGAAAAGCATTTAAGAATTGCTTGTATTTTCTCACGGGTAACTAAAAAGCGAAAAATAAAGAAAAGACACACCCATTTGGCATATTATCCCCTCCCCCTCCCCTTCAGGACCACAGACACCGATTTCCAAATCGCATTAGCGTATTTTCTCCGTTCAACTACGAATGAATGGAGCGCTGAATGAGCCATTTAGAATGGTTTAGATAGAGGTGAATGTCAATTTCACAATGTAACTAACTGTACAAAAAATGAGATTCCCCCCCCCCCTTTTAATTCTGATCCCGATTTGATGCTGATACAACAATAAAGTGACCATAATTGAAATAAAATACGAATACCACTTGAAAAACAATTCCTTTCTGTGGAATATAAAAGTAATGACATTTAAGTACTTACTGATCTCCCGGCCTTTTAACCAGTTTTATTACGTAAAGATTATATCCTGCTTACGATTGTCAAATTTCGTTTGACGTCCTTTAAGGTAACTTCGGACACATAGCGTGTCATTGCAGGTCCAAATTTCAAAATGACTGCAAATGTAGCCTTACGCTATAAAAGTGAACTTTGATATACCCGTTCTCATATGACGGTCATAAAAGGTGGTTTCATAACGTAGATTTGACGTCATGACGTATTCAAGCGACTGACCCTTCGTTTAGTGACCAAACTCAGTAATTGTGAATTTCTTCAGATATTATTAACCGACTTTTATCCTGCAAACTCCATTTGTTTCGTAAAGAGCGCCTGAGATTGAGCTTTGATTAATATGAAGATTTATGCAATACGGTGTAACGTATTAAATGTAAATGCCTTCTGCGTTGCTATTTTCGACTGCAGCTACTGTAAATATAAACTTTTTCTTGAAAATTTACCCGGTGACCTATGCTGAAATTTAGATATGTTGATGCAAAACCATTCCACTGAAGGTTTTTAAAATAAAAGTAATATTTCTTAGGGTTAGATATTTTGTAAAATTGGATCACGCGAAAATAGCGCAAATCAAAGCATATTTCAACGTCTTGTTAAATGTTCACAAAAAAACCTCTCTTTTCAAAAGGATATGAAATTTAGTGATAATATCATTTTCTTTAAATCACCTTTAGATTTAATACATCTTAAGTAATTATTTTAAAAGAAAACCTAATTTGGAATATTTCAGCATTCCTTTTTATACTGTATTGGTGTCAAATAAGAATAGTAACGATGGTTTTGGTGCGAATTTATTTATCTATATATTTATTTATTCGGTGAAAACGGATGTGACCCGACACCAGGTTGATTGGAAAACACTTATGCAGTTCTAACCTTAATCATGAAGTAAATATCACATATCAATCACTGTCCTCTATGAAAACATTCCTGTCCTAATTTCAAACCATTTTCAGAAAATGCAAAACGATTTTATCAAATTAACTTCCGGTTCAATTATGAATAGTTTCCGGTGTTTCTTAATTTAGAAATACGTCGTTATTTAAAGCAACAAATTGATTGACTTGTTTAGTCATATGTTAGGGCCTATATTGGGTTAGTTATTAAAAACTTTTCTTGCATACTTTCTGAGACTTGTATTTCATATTTACCCAAAAGTGTGACCACTGAAATCAAATTTAAAAGCAAATTCAATTCTTCAAGAAATAGAAATTGTTGTTCCAAAGACTCGGAGCCTGGCCATATAAATCAAGGAATTTGACAGGAATGAGATGTATTGTGACCAGACATTATTAGTTTTAAATTGTTTTTGCCAAGGTACATGGCGATATATTTCCGACCAAAAAAGGATACCATTCAAATTTGAGAATCGGCACAATTTTCTCTTCCCAGATTGTCATTTAAAGGTGATGACCCCCGTAATAGTTCCACAGCATTTCAGAAGTTATGAACTTTAACCATGTGAGCCGAGGAATCCAAATGTAATCGTATGGAAACTTCGGCTGACACCGTTAATGTTCATAACTTCCGAAAAGCTGTGGATCTAATACGGGTCCATTTCTTTAATATACACCATATCCCTAAACATCTTACGATCAATTTTTGCGTAAGTCGAAAATTCAAGTTCCTTCTACAGAAGTACCTATATATGGATTTCTGCTATACATCATCTCATTTGAATCGTCTTCTTAAAACGATTCTAAGGAGATATTACAAGAAAGATTGTAACAATGAATAAAAACAACAGGTACGATTTGTGATTTGGGCTTACGAATATTATTTTTTCATTTTATTTTTATTTTTTTTTTTTTTTTTTCGTGAGAAATTTAGTCAAACGGGTCCCTGGTCACAAATAATGCTAGGTCAGAAAAAAAGAACCTAAGAATAAAGTTAGGCTATAATATAGGCTATTATAGTGGCTAATCAATTCAATGGAACAGCAAGGTGCATCGTTATTACCCCACCCTTTCATTCTTGCTGAGTAAGCCATCAATAACATGTCTTTTATTTCTGATTTTGAACATCAGTATGCTTTCTAAGGTTAATTGATGAACACCGTGTTCTATGTAGTACAACCAAAGTACGTGAAATCTTATCGGAGTCGCGATAATGGTATTTGTTTGTACCGAACGGCCACAAGAGGGTTCTGCTGGCCCGTATGGATCACATGTGGAGCACAAGTAGAGTTGGTTAAATATCCTTCGGTATTCATGATTTTTTTGCGTCAGCTGAATTCGCATTGCGCGTTAGTGACGTTGTTGTAAGCCCTATTATAAGCGTTATTACTAAGCAATATATCTGTTTATATTGATTTTTTTTTAAATCTTTAAATTCGAATTATTCTGAGTTTCAGAGCCATAATTCATGACAGCAAAAATGGTTACTATATTTAGCACGCGCGTTTTTGCTAACTTTTTTCGGGTAAGTCATCTACAAAGGATGATCTTGTATAGTCAGGGACATCGTGACAAGTTAAATAATTTCGAAATGATTCTGGAACAAAATTGAAGGAGTGTGATGAGAGTATTTTGGATAATTTTAAGAGGAGGCCTAATACTATCTTTAATCTCGCCAATTGAAATAAGGAAATAATTTTAACCCCCCTTTAATAAAATCTGCACGCATTTGTTGATTCTTGACGGACAAATCAAGCGCTAAAAATCAAGATAAGATTATCATTTTGCTAAACTCGCTGCATAACCAGTGAAATTATCAAAAAACCTTCACCCCGCTTTCATTCATTTTACCCTTTCTGACATCATCTAAGTGGAACCAGATAAGTGAAGTTAACATGAACGTTGCCTAGCAACCACGTGCAAAATAATGCGCTATAATTTTTTTTTATCTGAAATAATCGTTTGTTTTTCGAGTAAGATCGGTTGATGTTTCATTTCGTGAACAATATGGCTTTTCTTGTTCACCCAATGAAATATACAGTTAACAACATCGTAAAATTGACAAGGTGAATGATTTTGTAATGAAGTAGGAATAAAATTGAATGAGTGTGTGGAGCGAGTTTTTCGTTTATTAAATGGAAGGTAATCCAATATCGCAAATTTTGTACAGGATGAACAAAATTATCAATATTGATTACTTCCCTTTAATAAAATATGCATACCAGTTCTATACATAGCTTTCTTTTTCTTCAAAAACCTATTAGACCCTAACATTTTGTCAGTGAAATCGCGTTTTTGCTCTAACAAAATTTATCTTAAATGACGATGTTGATTTTATATTTTTCAATGGGTGTTTTTGAATGGTTTGAGTGAGTGTTTGGAATAAATGAATGAATGAAAGAATGGAGCGCTGAGTGAACGATTTAGAATGGTTTTGATTAAAGCGAGTGTCAATTTCATGATGTAACTAACTGTATATAAAGGAGCTGTCATTAAATTTTATTCGAGAAAAGCTGGTCCTAACCGAGTCTAAAATAAAATGTTATTTAGGAAAACCTTTACGCTTAAAAACGTTTCTATTCTAAACGAGGCTGATCACAAATGAGCCTTCATTTAAATGTTATTAATCAAACCTTGACGCTTTCATAACTTTTATATTCTTAACAAGGTTGATCTTTACCGAGTCTAAAATTAAATGTTATTAAGCAAACCTTGACGCTTAATAACTTTTCTATTCTAGACGAGGTTGATCCTAACCGAGTCTAAAATTAAATGTTATTAAGCGAACTTAGACGCTTAATAACTTCTCTTTTCCAGACGAGGTTGATCCTAACCGAGTCTAAAATTAAATGTTATTAAGCAAACCTTGACGCTTAATAACTTTTCCATTCTGGAAGAGGTTGATCCTAACCGAGTCTAAAATTAAATGTTATTAAGCAAACGTTGACGCTTAATAACTTTTTTTTATATTCTAGACGAGGTTGATCTTAACAGATTGTAAAATTAAATGTTATTAAGCGAACCTTGACGTTAAATTACTTTTCTATTCTAGACAAGGTTGGTCCTAAATGAGCCTTAAATTAAATGTTATTAAACAAACCTTGACGCTTAATTATTTTTTTTCTTTTCTAGACGAGGTTGTACTTAACCGAGTCTAAAATCAAATGTTATTAAGCAAACCTTGACGCCTAATAACTTTTCTATTCTAGACGATGTTGGTTCTAACCGAGACTAAAATTAAATATTATTAAGCGGACCTAAAACAAAATCGAGTAACAGATTCTTTTTCTCACATATCAAAAAGTTTTGAGACTTTAATTATATTTTCACTCCTAGATGTCCGACTACTAAGAAAATTGCATGAGCTGAATCGTATGATTTCTGACTACTTATTTACCAAGTTTAAAGAAAAAAGCATAAAAATACTCAATTCCATGTCAAATTAAAGTGAGATGGGTACGGCGACTCGGGGCAAAATATTAACGTCACGAACGTCAGACCCAGTCTTGATTGCTTTGACAGCAATGTTGTTATATGTGATAATCTGTAAAGTCCTACCAAGTACTACCACTTAAATATTCCCAAAAGATCAGTTCATATCTTGAAAAATACATACGACTCGTAAAAGTTAAACTAGTTAACCTTTTGCTGTTTAATCCCTGTGTTTTACGTGCCAGTGATTTTATGATTGATAAAACATTGTGAAAAAAAGAAGAAATTGCTTCTGTCAAGCAATTTCGTCTTTTTCCACACTATTTTCTACCCTACAGAATGGTTATTTTTTCAAATTAAATCCAATTGAATTTTTGTCTGCAAAACCTTTGAATTTGTACAGGTCCAAAATTTTGTAAAACGGGAAAGTGTTAAAAAGATGAATGTGTGAGTTTTGCAATAGCGTTTATATTAGACAATTCGATTTCCTCTCGAAGCGCATTTAATAGTTTAAACAGGACAAAGCACAGTTATCAATCTTCAATAACATTGACAAAAAGAAAGAGAAAACAGAATTGATGACGAGGAATTAATTTCTGATCTTTTTAATTTTAATTCTGAGACGCAGTGTTAGTGAAATAAACCACACTCTATTAAAACAATAACCAATATTAGATGTAATTCCCATTTCGAGTGCCCCGACGTTACGTTGTTTCCGAAAAACTAACGTCATCTTGGTTGATTAGACCTCTTCCAGCGTCGAGTATTTTCAAGTTACAAGTTGCAGTTGCAAGTACAGCTGTTGTGCATTCGATGCTTTTTTCAACACAATTTGATTTTTTTTAAATCCCTTGTGTATTGCGAGTTTTGTAGGAATTTCTATCTCAACGGCGAGTTTAAAACTTAAAGTGCTCCGAAAGCGCATCATTCGGTTTCCATAACGACGGATCCTTAGTAGAAGCGTGGTCATATTTGGTTGTTTGTTTGTATTAATAGCACTCACATCCATATGAATAATAACTGACACATTCCTAAAATTTTGACGAATGATGAAAATGATATTGCAATTGTCTCAGAACTTTTTGATTACCCCCTCGTATACGGCAATTTGTACGTTATTGTACGTCCATGTTATTAAATTACCGCGTGTTAGATGATGTCGTGATGACGTCACTAAGAACGTTAGGCCTATCTTAGACATGTGTAAGACAAGGATATCCCCGATTGCCGTTCCTTATAGAAGACAACGGGAGATAGGAGAGAAAAGTAAATTTTCACTGAGACAAATGATTACCCTCCATGTGATGGTGCATAATATTTCCAATTTCCCCGATGTGCACAAAGCCAACACTCATAATAGATAAATGACTTTTTATTCGTAGTTTTCAGAATTTTTTAGTCCTTGGTCTAATGGTAAGACGTTGAAAATATGTTTTTATTTTGCTTTGAACTGTTTTAGCAATACAATCAGCATGACAACTAGGATAATTTTAACTATATAAAATGTTTTGGTGAAAAGGCTTATTTTTGAACTTTAATGAACACTCATCTTCCAAATTGGTGTGAAACACGAATACATTGTAATAGCAACCCTCGAAATAAGAGTTGTTTGCGTTAATCTAAGGTTCTAAGGCTATCGATGATAAAATGATATCCCCCATAAAAAGCGTGGTTGATTCCAGTTCGAGAATATCTTGAGTTTCTTTTTTTCTTAAATAGCGCGGCGTTTCTTTTGTAATTCAGTATATAAACCAGTTTCTTAGCTCCTTTCGATTTTGTTTGTTTTAGCTGTATGGAATTTAAAGCCACTTCCAAAACTATTGCAGTTATATTTCAGGGGCTGGTGCACCTACCCAAGGTTTCCTGTCGTTTCCCACACCAGTAGGACCACAGCATTTCATACGAGCCACCAGCTTACGTAGGCGTATTCCTTACAGTAAACAACATCGGGATATTGACTCTGTCATTCTGATCTAAAACATTCCAAGCCGCTCACTCAGTGCTCTCATTTATTCATTCCAAACATTCACTCAAACTATTCAAAAACACTCCCAACCACTAAATATGGTAAGATCAAAAGCTACATTCAAAATAAAAAATCGCTGGATAAAATCCATAATTGAATTAATTGAATTTTGTAAGCGAATAATACATCTTAGAGACACAGAAAGCTTTTCATAGAACCTTTCTGAGTTTTTTGTTTTTTTAAGGGGGGGGGGGGGGAAATAATTATCGCTAATTTTGTTCATCATGAACAAAATGGGCGATAATGGAATACATTCCCTTCGTTTCAGTCAAAACTCACTCCACACATTCATTCAATTTCACTCCAAAATCATTCCAAAATCATTCAACTTGTCAATTTCACGATGTTGTTAACTGTAATATACATCAAATGGTGGGAGACAAATTGAGGGATTGGCACATCACTATTGTATGTTTTATATATATATAGGCCCTAACAAAAGTGTTGCAGAGACCCCTCGAAATGACATAATGCAATATTGACTTTTGTTAAATTAGAGTTGGCTGAGCTGGGGTTCAAACTCATGATCCCAGGAATAACAGCCAGATGCCTCACCTCGGAGCTAGCTGGGCTCGGCGATCAAGTTCAAGACGACCAAAGAAAATGACAAAATGCGTTTAAACTTTATATCAGTCTTGACAAAAGCTTATACCAGGGCCTGAGTTTATAAAACTTTTCTCATTCTCAAATCAGAATTTACTCTTTAAAATCGAGATAAAAGCTGTATTTCTGCAATTATACTGCTATAAATGTATGAATATAAAAGATAATATTAATAAGTTGTTATTAATAACAACTTATTAAAATTTTCTTTTACGCTCATACAGTTATTTAAATTCTAAGTTTATGAACATTCTCAGGTGAGAATGAAGAAAGGTTTTAACCTCGGGCCCAGAAGCGAATTCGATAGTTTGGTTTATTTTTTGCTTAACAAAAATTGAGGAAATAAGCATCTCAGCTACGGAATAAATAAATAATTTGATTGGTCAATATTTTCTAATGACGACATCAACGATTCAATAGTTTTTTCGAAAAATAAAATGATGTAAATTTTTTATTCACAGTTATGACAGCCGAATTCAGTGCGATAATATTTGAAAATGAACAACTTACGTAACGATTTACAGTTTGGTTTTTGTTTGATAAATCAAAAATGGTACAATTACCATCATGGACAAAAGTTAGGCGCCATATTTTTTTACGAAATAAAAGCAGAAAAACAAACAGGCACAAAATCGCCCAAGAAAGAGTGAAAATGCTGTTCATGCGTTTAGTTTAAAACATCATGAAATTGACAAGATGGATGATTTTGGAATGGTTTTGAGATTGATTGAATGAGCGTGTGGAGCGAATTTTGAGTGAAATTCAAGGGAGGTAAACCAATATCTCTAATTTTGTTCAAGATTTACAAATTTAACGATATTCATTAACTCTCTTTAATTGAAATATGCATAAACATTCTTTAAATGACTTCAAATTTCTTCAGGAACAAATCAGACACTTACAATTTGAATTTATTCAGTGAAATCGTGATTTTTTTCGACCACATTTATTTGAATGTAGTTGATCTTGACGTTATTAGTCATTTTGTCCAGAGCGTTTTTGAATGGTTTGAGTGAGTGTTTGGAATGAATGAATGGGACGCTGAACGAGAAATTTGGAATGGTTTTGATCGAATTCAGTGTCAATTTCATGATGTTGTTAACTAAGGTAGATTAAAAGTTTTAAAGTGGTATGACTCGTATTTTCTCGGATATTATCTTTCCACTTATATTGCTAGCGTTATATAATGATGTAGTAATTCTGTAATTGTTTACATCAATGCAGTTCTTAAGTGTCGTATTGTCATTCAGAACACCAGGCGGTGAATCTAACGATCAACCTAAAATGTACATCGATGGACTATTTTGGAAAGTATGGAAAACGTGGGGAAAAGCAATGACGTCACTTAAAATGGCCCAAGCCCTCCAAACTTTGAATGAATACATTTGATGTCGCCAACGCTACTAGTTCAAGTCAATTTCTATTTTTTAAGTTAGACAAAATGAGTTATCTTATTACCCCCCTTTCATAAAATATAAAGGGGTTTATAATCCAATTAGACACTTTAAATTCACCACGAGCCAATAAAATCGTTAAATAATGTGATGGATTTGAATTAAATATTGATCGTCTCGGCTGATTTCGAAATATTTTCTTAAGATTTCGGATCGTTTTTATCTATTTGAGTGAGTGTTTAGAATGAACGAATTGAGCGCTGGGTGAATGATTTAGAATGGTTTTGATCGGAATGAGTGTCAGTTTCACGATGTTTTAACTGTACATAAGAGGTCTGTTGCAGTTTGCGAAAATGATCGAGTAATGTTCAAAATTGTCGTAATGTAATAACACATACGGCATTTGAGTTCTGCTGCAGTGCTGAATTAAAAATAACCGGAAGTTTTGGTTAAACGGAAATATTAAAATGTCTTCCGAATCTTTCCGACATTATACTGTTTACTATCTGTAGGGGTAGACCACCTTTAAATAGTGTCCCTATTTATCATAATTTAAAGTAGTGGACCCGTTCAACAACGTCTCAGAAGTAATAATTTTTACCATTTAACAGTGTTAACCGAGGTTTCCTAATGATATTCATTAGGGAACCTCGGTTTATATTGTGAAAGAATATGAGGTCCGAAATGTTGCGTAACTATTACGGGTCCACTACCTTGATCGCATGCACCGATACAAACACCCGAACGACCATCCTGTTTTTTTATTTATTTGTTGATGTTGTTGTTGTTGTTGTTTTTGTTGTATTGAGAATAAGCTTAGTTTAAGATTGATTTATATTTCCATTTTTGAATAGCAAAAGTCTTATTTTCATGAGTCGCGAGGCCACGACTGAAAATATAGGTTTTGTTGCTCACGAAATGAAATATCAATCTATCCTACAAGAGAAGTAAACGATTATTCTATTTCTTTAATCTTAAAATTGAACAAAAAGGACAATTTTATGATAAATTTCTTTCCATGCGTCATTTTGCACATGACTGCAACGTTAACGATGACGTCAAATATTGAACCCCGTTTATTTAAAGTCAGATAGGGTTATATAAATCAAAGCGGGGTTGAAGTTTTTAATCATTTCACTGGTAAGGCGGTGAGTTTATCAAATGGTAATCTACTGTTATCTCGATAATCCACCGAAAAACACTAAAGAAGATACATGATGTCGTATTTTAAAGTATACTCAGAACAAGAAGTTAAGCGCCACCAGTTTTTAGACAGAAGATTTTTAAAGGCAGGGAGCCTGCATTAATTCAAAATAACAGAGAGGTAAATATTGAGTTCCAATGTTGAAAATGGTATGTTGACTTAACAATTTCTCAACAATACATGGGTGGTGATAAATTTTATTGACTTTGTACCTTGAAATGTAAATGACGTATTTTCACATTTTTTTTAAATAATGAAAAACTATTGTCAAAGCCGACTTACGGTGTTGTCTTTGACACGAAACTTGGTTTTAGAAGTCAGATAACACAAATGCGATTAATTCCAGTCACATCTTAGTCAGTAGCGTGTGTAAGATCCGTGAGCATTGATCACTGCGCGCACCCTCCTCGGCATGCCACGAATCAGCCTCTGGATGATATGTTGAGGGATTTGCTGCCACTCCTGGTGCAGTGCTGCTTCTAACTCAACCACATTTTGTACAGGAGACTCTCTCCGACGTAAACGGCGCCCTGAAATGTCCCACAGGTGCTCGATGGGATTAAGATCGGGACTACAAGCCGGCCATGGAATGGTGGTGACGGTTTCACGTTGCATAACGTCCGCCACGACTCTTGCTCTGTGGGGTCTGGCGTTATCATCCATGTACACTGGTCTTGTTCGAAGAGGGTGATTGTCAAAATGTGGAATTACCAAAGGAAAAATGATGTTATCGCGATATTTATCGCCAGTCCATGTTCCTGGAACTGTCACTAGGTCCAGTTTACAGCCGTAGGAGACACAACCCCATATCACCGATATGATAGGTTGGTTGAACGTACTTTGGTGACAATCGGGTGTTAGGTTGTCTCCAAACACGAATTCGGCAATCGGTGACATGCAACAACATCCTGCACTCATTTGACCAATGGATCCGACGCCATGATGCCAAGTTCCAACGTGCCCTCGCTCTACACCATATTAGACGTTCATTGATGGGTCTCTGTTGTAACTTTGGACGTTTGAGGGGTCTTGGTGCCTTATACCCAGCCATCCGAGTCGATTTCGCACTGTTGAAATAGAGACCCGTCTGTGTGAATTCCAGTTGTCCCTTAGTACAGGCGCACTGGCGAAGGGCAGACGTCTGACGTGACGCAAATGTGCTCTATCCTCTCGAATAGACGTTACTCTAGGGCGTCCAGATCTGACACGGTCCTTAACGTCGTTTGTCTGTGTGTGCTTTTGTACCAAACGTGTTATGACACTGTGGTGATACCCCAGCTGTCTGGCAATGGCTCTACAAGACATTCCAGAATCTCGCATTCCAATTATTCGCCATCTTTCATTTGTAGACAATCTACACCTTGCCATGACTGATTTTCATATCGAAATGTAAACAATTGCACGAGCCACACGACGTAAGTATCTCTGAAAGAAAAGTTGATTTTCCACTTTGCACGAGCCCTGGCTTTACAGT
The DNA here is from genome assembly GCA_948146395.1 of Fragum whitleyi. Classification (NCBI taxonomy): domain Eukaryota; kingdom Metazoa; phylum Mollusca; class Bivalvia; order Cardiida; family Cardiidae; genus Fragum; species Fragum whitleyi. The sequence continues at coordinate 5,054,836 of OX411558.1, forward strand.
CATTGCATCCGAAACGTTTTTAATCAATAGCTACAAAGTAGTTCTAACCGTTTGACAGCATAGATACGTTATTAAAGTTTTCGATCGAAATTTTCTTAACTTAAAACTTAGTGGCGCTTAACTTTATGTTCTGAGTATATGTATAATATCTTTATAGAAAAGCGTTCAATTCTGCTTATTCTGTAAAACGAATGGGTTCAAAACGTTTTTACGTGTCTTTACATGTAACATACGGGCAAAGACGAGAACTTTATTCTGCTAAAGTAATAAGACTTGCATTTCGGAGACCGAAACTTTGGAATTCCTCTACTGAGTTCCCCAAGAGGAATTTTAAAATTTCGGTCTAAGAAATACTAGAAAATTACCTCATTAAATGAAATAAACTTCGTCAAGTATTGCCTGTTGGATTTCAAAAGGTTAAAGAAAATGACATTGTGATGCGAGTTTCCCTCCAACATGAGAATCAAATGCTTTGAAATTCCTCTACTGAGTTTGAAATTCCTCGACTGAGTTCCCCAAGAGGAATTTTAAAATTTCGGTCTCGGAAATACTCGAAAATTACTTCATTAAATGAAATAAACTTCGTCAAGTAATGCCTGTCGGATTTCAAAAGGTTAAAGAAAATGACATTGTGATGCGATTTTCCCTCCAACATGAGAATCAAATGCTTTGAAATTCCTCTACTGAGTTTGAAATTCCTCGACTGAGTTCCCCAAGAGGAATTTTAAATTTTCGGTCTCGAATTACTCGAAAATTACTTCATTAAATAAAATAAACTTCGTCAAGTATTGCCTGTCGGATTTCAAAAGGTTAAGGAAAATGACATTGTGTTGCGTTTTTCCATCCAACATGAGAATCAAATGCTTGCCCTCCCCCTACCCCCCCCCCCCCTCCAAATACACCCTAATGTTAACTTTGATATCAGGATTACTCTTGAATAAAGGTGTTTTGTTCAGTTTTACCCCTTTCACGAATACCATTCGGAGCATTGCTCGGACTTTTTCGTAAACTGGAAAGTACTTCGGACAGACGTGTAGTAATTTGGGGTCATTATAGGTGATTCGGCTACTGGTTGTACTTTGGTCAATACGCTTAAAGATCAAAGTACTGAAAGTACTGATAAGTTGGAATGCGTTCAAGAGACGGTGACCTCAAGCCACTAACGAAGCTGACGCCTTCTGCCCACCATGGGTGATCTTGTCTTTTGACAGGCGTATATAAATCAATGTATTTCACAACGAGAGACGCTTAAACCCCCGAATCGCTATACAGGACTGAAACTGATGAAAGAAAACTGATAACAAGAGGGCCTGAATTCGATTGGTCCAGTGGATCGCATCCAGGAAACTTTCTGGCATAGTTTAATTCAAATATTGTCTAATTGTTGAAGAGGATATATCATTCGAAGAATAAACAGAGATGATAGGCCATACCCACCCATTCATTACAAATTAGCCATGCCCTGCAAAACTATAATTATGGGCTAATCAAAATTTTGCCAATTTTTGAAGAGGGTAATCAAAGGAACATTCTGGTAAAGTCTCATTGAAATCGGCCCAGTGATTCAGGAGGAGATGTCATTCAAAGTTTTCAAACTCAAAATAAGGTCCGCCCTGTCACGCCCGTATTTATGGACCAATCAAAAAATTAGTGAACAATTCTTGAAAAGGGTCGCCGAAGGTACCCAAAGTGATAAAGTTTCATTGAAATCGGCCCAGTGGTTCAGGAGGAGATTTCGTCAATGATTTCGGGCTCGAAATAAACCTCTCCCTTCCACGCTCATATTTTTGGGCAAATCAAATTTTCGCGAACAATTTCTGAAATGGGTCAAATAAAGTACATTCTCGGAAAGTTCAATTGAAATCAGCCCATTGATTCAAGAGGAGATGTCGTTCAAAGGTTTAAGGCTAAAAAAAAACGCTCTGCCACGCTCATATTTATTTGCGAATCTAAATATCGCGAACAATTTTTAAAAAGGGTTTTCAGGAAAATTCTTGTAAATTTTAATTAAAATCGGCGTAGTGGTTCAGGAGGAGATGTCGATCAAAGATTTTGGGCTCAAAATAAGCCCCTCTCTTCCACGCTCTTATTTTTGAGCCAATCAAAATTTCGCGAAAAGTTTAAGCAAAGGGTCCCCATAGGGAAATTTCTCGAAAAGTTTAAATGAAGTCAGCCCAGTGGTTCAGGAGGAAATGTCGTTCAAAAGTTTCAGGCTCAAAATAAGCCCAGCCCTACCACGCTCATATTTATTTGCCAATCTTAATATCGCGAATAATTTTTTAGAAAGGGTCACCCCCAAGAAAATTCTGGTAAAGTTTCAATGAAATCGGTCCAGTGGCTCAGGAGGAGATGTCGTTCAAAGAGTTCGAGCTAAAATAAGCCCCGCCCTACCACACCTAAATTTATGGACCAATCAGAATTTAGCGAACAATTTGTGAAGAGGGTCATCCACGAAACACTTTGGCAAAATTTCGTTGAAAGCAGCCTAGCGAATTAGGAGAAGAAGATGTTTTTAAAAAAGTTGTAGACACACGACGCACGACGGAGTCAGTGTGATCCTAAAAGCTCCTCTTGAGCACGTTGTGCTCAGATGAGCTTAAAAGGAAGAAAATGATACGGAGCATACATGCGACTAATAGATTCACAGGCGGACACTTATACACTCAAAACAGTTTCTATGTTATCTTACAAATGACTTCTGCTTCATTTGAGTTATCAATTTCATTTTCACTTAGAATTGTCGCAAAGTGACCACGAGCGCCTTGTCCTTGATGAAAAGCTATTTTCGCAGTGAAGTCTTTTATTTCATGAGTTGAAATACCAAGACAATTTTTGGACGAAGTTCAATTGTGACTTCGACCTTCACGACTCCAAAATTGGGCACATTGGGTCATTGGGTCATTGACAACATCGATGTTTTATGATTTGAGTCAATTGTTCGTTCAGTTAGAGTGGAAACTATTAGCAGTTAAAGTTTACTCATGATCCCGAAACAATAGGGCATTTCTTTGGGTCATGAGCAATATTTGTGTAAAGTTCCGTTTTTGCAGGTCATTTGCGGAAAACAAACGGCCAATGGACTGACGGACAGACATGATGAAATCAATATATGCTCCTCTACTTCTGAGTAGAGGGAACAGTTAATAACATCGTGACATTGACAAGGTGGACGATTTTGGAATGATTTAGGAATGATGTTGAATGAGTGAGCGGAGCGAGTTTTGAGTGAAATTTAAAGGACGGAATCCAATGTCGTTTATTTTATTCGCACTGAACAAAATTAGCGAACTGTAAAACCTCCCTTTTATAAAACATGCATTAAAGTTCCATCACTAGCTGCCTATCGCGTTAACCAATCAGACGCTTTAAATTTCAATAATGTCAGTGAAATCGCGATTTGGTTCTTACTTTGTTCATTTTGAATTTACATGTTGATCTAATTTTTCTTAATTTTGAGCGTTTTTGAATGGTTTGGGTGAGTGTTTGGAATGAATGAAGCGCTGAGTGAGCGATTAAGTATGTTTTTGATTGAAATGAATGTCAATTTCACAATGTAACTAACTGTAAGGTGTTGCTCTTAATAAACATTCATGTAGATAACTGCAACATGACGGAAAACAAACGACAATATGTTGCAAAAATATTTATTAACTTTAAATGTGTATCACCCCTTCAACAAAAACTGAAGATTTTTATTTCGTAACTGTAGACAGAAATGTACAATATAACAATTTGTCAAAAGCTAAATGTGTAATAAATTCGTTCAGAGAGAGAAAGTATACCTCTCAAAGAAGCTATAACATAATTCTACGAAAAACGGGGAGCGACATTACCAAATAAGCAGATCACGTGTTTGGTCTGTGCTATTGCCACAATACTGAGAAAAGAGATCACGACATTACCAAATAAGCAGATCACGTGATTGGCTAATGCTATTGTATATAGCTGACCTTATTGGATTTATCACATGATTTCCAAATATACGAGGGATGATCCAGAAGTTCGAAGAATAGGCTAATAACTTTCGCAATTCTAGCTTGTTCAGTATATATTTTGGTCAATTAGAAGTTAAGTAACTACGGATCACATGAATGTTGTTAATTTTGCATACTTATCTCTAGCGGTCTAAGAATACGTTACCATAGAAACATATGTATGCTAAGGCGGGGGAGCGTGAAAAAATATTGAAACTCTGTTAAATAAATCAAGTTTCCTGTAAGTTTTCTGAAACTTTGGTTGGAATTCCTAGGCTAAATTAAAAAAGGAAGCAAAGAGAATTTATTCGTTATTGTTTTAAGCTTTTGTGGCACTTTTAACGGGCAGAGAATATATTGAATAATTTTGAATAAACGAGGGAATATGACAGGACGTCAACACCAAATTATAAATGCCGTATAATTTTCGAATTTTGACATGATCTATGCTATTCATCAATCTTAACATTTCAGATAATTTAGAAAAATTGTAAGAGTGTGCATAAGAAAACTTTTCCTAAAGCTATTCGGGATATTCGAAAAGGGACAGGCTTCAAAGGAGCATTTAGAATGATATAATGGAGTTTCAACGAACGAACATATTGCAATTGATTCATGATATTTTCCAAAAATAAATGTCCTGCATTCGACTATCCACTTTACTAAAAATACCATGCATATAGTAATTTTAAACAAATTTGATTCCAAATGGAATGTGGTTTATTTCTGTAAGTGAGCGTATCCGGTACAGAAAGGCATGAGAGTTAGCGTAGACTATGTTGGAAAGAGTTTATTATTGACGTCGCATTTGACGTTCTTGCTCCCCCGCCTTAGTAGGGGGTCTCTGTCTTGTTTTGTGTATTTTTCAGCCGCCATTGAATGTAAACATTTGAAAATTTCCGAGTTTATTGCAAAAATGATGCATTAAAAGACTGTATGATTTATGTTTTGATAGTGGATCTTTCTGATAATTTATAACCTCATTTTACGAACTTTTGGATCAACCCTGTATGCAAACATGTGCTACTAGTAAATTCTTACGCAACTTTCAATAAATATCGTTTAAAACATAAATAAGCGTGCTAATAATATACATGAAGTGATAGTTTTGTAATTGTACAGCATTATTACTTTTTTGATGATATAAACTGTATGTCTATGTCAAGTTGAGATATACGAAATAGGTCGAAGTGTATTCACATCCTGTTCACGTGATATGTGTTCTCAAATAACCCGAAATGAAATTATCTTGTGTTTATTTTGCGGTTTTTTTAAATCTAAGTTGGAATTGCTCCGCATTCCAACTTAAAGAATCAAATATCCTTTATACTTTCCAGTCATCTATGTAGACCTTTCGGAAATTTTATAATTATGTTGACAAAACCCTCCGTCTTGTTATCAAGTTATTAAATGTACAGTCTAAGATTTCGTTGATTTTTGTTTTACGAAGAGACACCATCAGTTATGTTTATGACGTCACATAAATCCACTTGCGATATCATTCGGAACATCACTCGGCCATTTCCGTAACCTGCACCAGAGCTCGGATGTATGTAAGGCGGATGGGTATATTACAAAATCGTGCAATTTGTTAGGCGGAAAAAGTGTAAGAAAAACTAGCACTGTAGATTTATATCTTTTACAGTAAATAACGGCTGAAAAATCTTATTTTTTGAGAATGACGAATCATTCTCAAAAATTAAGATTTTTGCAGCCGTTATGTAAGAATCTAAAAATATTTTTATGAGGATACGATGGTTTCACGTCAGTGACCTAAACGAGGCGACGTCGAATGTTTTCCACTTACAGTTTTGAGGGCTAACGTCATTTAAAGTGACGTCATCGAGATTTTCCAAGGTTTTCCCGTAATTTTTAAAAATAGTCCGTCTATGTACATCCGAGGTTGATCGTGAGATTGGCCGAGTGGTGTCCCGAATGTTACGATATGACGCGCTTTCATGTCTCTGTCGGTGCGCTCATTAATCCAGAGCACTATTCCATAGAATCGCCGAAGGTTCTCGATTGCACCAATATGTGTTGGATCGATATCAAATGAAATTTACGTCTGAATGAACTTACTATCCCCTGTTTTAGATACAAAGTATGATCCGTGAATCATTTTGCTGTGCATCCTGAATCAAAGATGCACATATTTCAGATAGAACACATACTTTTTAAATAAGTCAGTCCCTGGAATGCAAATCTTTTTAGCGATATTTGATGTGTCTTTTAATTTAAAAGTGAAAATGACCAAAATTTCATTTACTACTACACCAGTCAAGAAAGTATCATATGAATAACGTAACTTGAAGAATAGATTGAGCTCTGAATTTATCTTCTCAATTTGACATGTCCTACTGGCTTTATGCCGATGGGCAGCAGGAAAACAGGTTGGGACTCATTATTTGAAATTCTGCGAGTCAAGGGACTCCATCTTTCATATTTCTAAATGAATCACTGATTAAATGTGTGACACTTCTAACAATCTCAAATGTGGGCAATATAATCCCTCTAGCTAGTCTTTGCATCCGCGCAGACTGACCAGATTTTTTTTCTCTGCGCTCTATAGATAGATACAGTCAAGGACATTGTGAAATTGACAAACTAAATTGTTTTGATTTGGGTTTGGAATCAAATTGAATGGCTATGATGAGCCAGTTTTGATTGATTTTAAATGACTTATTAAATGGAATGAACGATATTTTTAAACTCTCCATTTTATAAAATCCACGTACTTGTCTTTGTGTGTGTGTCTTTACGGACAAATTATACGCTGAAAAACAAACACCTGCTAATTATAAATTCCTCAATGCCTTGATCCAATCGAATGAAGTATTGATCGGTATAAAAGATGTTGAAAGCGCTCTTCAACAATTTCAATGCGTGTTCGAATGATTGGAGAGAGTGGTTTGAGTTCTAACGAGCAAATAGTCAGCAACTGATGCACAGCTGAAAAAGTCCTTTGTGGGACGGGGTTGAACGCATGCGGAAAAGGAATACGGGCCATCTTATTTCTGGCCCCGGGCAGGTATTATTGCCCGCTATATGAGAGTATCTCTCAGACAGCAGGCTACCAGCTCTAGACTGGTCCAACTATCGACTATTTGAATAGAATAGGCTATTCTGATAGTTGAAAGTAGGACCAATCTTCACCCAGTCAGAAAAAGCTAGCCCATAGAAAATATTGGTTTACAAGACTAACGCGCTAACCACTTTGCAATAGAAGGTCTTGTCTAACGCTGGTGTCAGAAATTGTATTCAAACCCTTCTTGTTTTATGCATGTAGGGTAGAGAGGTATCGTTCTAGAATACATTGAATTGAACAGGGATCGAGAAATTTAGATCAGTTTTGATCGCAGTAAATGTCAATTCAAGATGTTACTAACTTTAATGTCCTATCTCTTCTATATGGATTCAGCAAATATTCTTAATGAAGGTTAAGAATTGAATTGGTGATATTTAATTGATTTCGATCGGTTCAAGTGAGTATTTGGAATGAAGGGTTGGATTTGGTTTCGATCGAAATGAGCTTCAACTACAGTTAGTTATGTCGTAAAAATAACATTCATCTAAATCAGAATCATTCTAGATCGCTCTCTCGCTCCATTCTTTCATTCTAAACACTGACTCAAATCATTCAAAACGCACCAAAATCAATACAAAAAAATTAAGATCAATAACGACATCTAAAATAAATATAGCAAGAAAAAAAAACACCACTGATATTATTGAAATTATACGTGTCTTATAGAAAGCTATTTATGGACCTTGTATACATATCTTATTAAAGGGAGACAATAAACCTTGAGCAAAATTAGCGATATTCGATTGCCTGCTTTTAATTTCATCCAAAACTCGCTCAACACACTCATTCAGTTTCATTCCAAAATCATTCAACATGACAATTTCACGAGTTTGTTAACTGTACACTTTGTTCCTATCTGGATGGCGCCCGTTTGTGGGCAGAAAATAGCGATTTCGTGATGCGGTTAATAACATCGCGAAATTGAGATTCATCTTAAAAATGCGCGAAATCAGCGAAAATGCATACTTACCCTTGAAAATCATTCAAAACTTGCTTATCACACTTGTTAAAATTTGTTTTAGATTCAATCCAAATCCTTCACCTTGTCAATTACACAATGTTCTTACAAGTACAGTTGACAACATCGTGATATTGACAAGGTGAATGATTTTGGAATGATTTAAGAATGAAATGAATATGAGTGTGGAGCAAATTTTGAGTGGTTTTTAATGGGAGGTAATCCAATATCGCAAATTTTGTTCGGGATGAACACAAATTGCGAAAATGATTACCTCCCTTTAATAAAATATTCATACAAGTTCTATTTATAGCTTCCCTTTTCTTCAAAAACCTATTAGACGCTAACATTTTGAATAATGTCAGTGAAATCGCGTCACACCCTGAAAAAAAATTGAATGACGTTGTTAATTCTACATTTTTCAATAGGTTTGAGCGTTTTTGAATGGTTTGAGTGAGCGTTTGAATTGAATGAATGGAGCGCTGAGTGAGCGATTTAGAATGGTTTTGATTGAGATGAATGTCAATTACACAATGTTCTTACAAGTACCTAGAAATAACCATTCTGTTAACATGTCTGTCATTATATCAATCACTTTCTCAGTAGGAGAATGTTCCTTTGTAAATGTGATAAACATTCTCAGTCAGTTTTTGTTAAGGCAATTAACTTGAAACTTTCCTCTAAGTATCTTAGTACAGATACGGAGTAGGTTAAAGGCCAAGTGAAATGCACCTACAGATACGATGAAGATGTAAAAAGTACGACAATTTTATATTAGGACCCGGTTGTATTAAAGATAATTATTTGTTAAATTATTACCAAAATTTAAATTTTTATCTTATAACGATAAAAATATCCGTGTGATAAATTCCTGTATGATATTTTTTTATGATATCACATACTTATTTTTAGAACAATGATATATTGCGGTTATTTTTAGAACAATGCATTTCAGTTAGAAACATCGACGAAAACAAGACAAATAGACGTTATAAGATAAATATAATAAGTACTTAGTGTATAGTACGAAAAAAATATCTAACTCGGTTGTGAGAATTGATAATTGTCTCGGCATAGCCTCAACAATTATCAATTCTACAAACCTCGTTAGATTTTTTTTCATACAAAACACTAAGTACGTATTTTATATATCCAATTAGGGTTACTGTTTCTGACGGTACAATTGAAACAACAAAGAAGTAATGTGGAGGGTCATCCAAAGAACATCCATGTCGAAATAGGTTAAAATTTGCCAACTGTTTCGGAAAGAGAAGTCGTCATAAAACTTCAAAGTCAAAAGATGTCCTGTCATGCCCATCTTTGGGGGTCAATCAACCTTAACAAACTAGCTTTGAGAAAAGTCACCCAACGAACATTTCAATTTTTGTAGAAATCTGTCAATTGGTCCTGAGGAGAAGATGTTATAAGAAATTGTCGACCGCGGACGACAGGTCCAGGCTGGCTCTAAAAGCCCCACTTGAGCACAATGTGCTCAGGAGAGCTAAAGGCAGACACGAATGTTTATTTGGAGAATTTCACAATGTCGAGTATTTTTCTTCTAATGCAGTCCCTCAATGAGTTAAATATTACTTCATTTCTTACACTTTGACTAAGATTTTTGAGAAATCTACAAATAAAAACATGATCGTAAAGCATGCACCACGGTACTTAGCTGAGTTTGTGTGTGTGTTTGTGTGTATTGTTTTTGTTGTTTGTTGTTGGTTTTTTTCCGGTTGTTCAGCATCCTTTAACCCTTTCCTGTTTAATCCCTGCTTTTTACGTGCCTGTGATTTTATGATTGAGAAAATATTGTGAAAAAGAAGAAATTGCTCCTGACAAGCAATTTCTTCTTTTTCCACACTATTTTCTACCCTACTGAATGGTTATTTTTCAAATTAAATCCACTTTAAATTTTCGTCTGCAAAACCTTTGAATTTGGACAGGTCCAAAATTTTGAAAAACAGGAAAGTGTTAAGCACCGAGAGTACTGACTGCAGTCGTCGACGTTAACATGGCAAGATGGAATCTGGAACTCATTGGTGATTCTATAAAATGGACCTCCGGAATGATACGGGCGCAGCAATGAAAGTGCGTTATTTCGCGAGTCGGTTTAAAGTTAATAACAATTGAAATTGACATTAAACTCGATCAAAACCATTCTAAATCGCTCACTCCGCGCTCCATTCATTCATTCCAAACACTCACTCAAACTATTCAAAAACGCCCCAAACTCACTGAAAAAGATTTAACAACAACTTCGTTGAAAATAAAAAAAGCTCGAAAAAAAATCGGGATTTCACTTTATTATTGAAATCATAAGAGTATGATATGTTCTTGAAGAAATAGGGAGCTATCTAAAGAACTTGTATGCATAATTTATTAAAGAGATGTTATCAATATTGCTAATTTTGTTTATCCTGAACAAAATTTGCAATACTGGATTACAACCCATTAAATTCACTCAAAAGTCGCTCCACACATTCATTCGATTTCATTCCTAAATCATTCCATAATCACTCACATTGTCAATGTCTCGATATTGTTAACTGTATTTGACGTCACATGCATCAAGATTACATACAGTTAGTTACGTCGTGAAATTGACATTCATCACAGTCAAAACCATTCTAATTCACTCGCTCAGCGCTCCGTTCATTCATTCCTTCCAAACACTCACTCAACCCATTCAATATCGCTCCAAAACCATTAGAAAAAATAAGGTCATCAACTGCATTTGAAAATAAAGCTAGACAAATTGAGCTTTCTCTGACATAATTGAAACAATTCACGTCTAATTTGTCTTAGAAGAAATAAGAAGCTATATGTATGCATAATTTGTGAAAGGGGGTAATAAAAAACTCTTATTTTAATTCATCCTGAACAAAATTAGCGATATGGATTGTCTCCCTTTAATAACACTCTATACTTGCTCCACACATTCATTCAATTTCATCCAATATCATTCAAAAATAATTCACCATGTCAATTAATTTCAAAATTTTGTTTACTGTAACGGACTTTTTTTGTATAATATTTGATATTGATGGAATTCGGCTCTGCTTTAAATACTTAATTATTAATGAAGATCACCATCCGAACAAAAAGCCCACCTATAGCTAAAACCAACTGGGTATTTCCATCGGTCAGGAGAAATGTTTGTGCAACGTTCATGTTTCTAAGTACATTGGTTCTTATTTAAGAGAAGAGAATTTTTGAGATTGCTTAATGCGTCGCTACAACATAGCTCAAACCAATCCGTTCTGACATTTTCCGTTTTTGGAAAATACTGAGCCTTTCACAAGAGAGTTTTGCAATAATATATGTTTAGTCATTTTGTGTTTAGAAACTAACTTTAACAGGATGTTCATGGGATAGAACTTGGCGCTCCATTAATTCTTTCCAAAAACTCACTCAAATCATTAATACCGTTCAAAATGAAAAAAAAAATATATACAGCAACATTCAAAAAAGATATAGCTAGAAAAAATCACACTTTCTCTTAATTAATTGAAATTATCGATGTCCGATTGGTTCTTTAAGAAAACAAAAGCTATTTATAGAACGCAAATGCATATTGTTTAAAGGGAGGTAGCAAATATCGCTGATTTTGTTCATTCTGTACAAAAATAGAGATATTGGATTACCGCCGGTTAATTTCACTCAAAACTCATTCATGATACTGATTCAACTTCATTCCAAAGTCATTCAAAATCATTCACCTTGTCCATTTCACGGTGTTGTTAATTGTATAGAATCCTAATACGCCCCTTGTTCTGATCTGGCATCCCGCAAGCAATGTCCGATTTCGATTTTACAGTCAATATATATGTCTATTAATCGAATTTCTTCAGCATACGTAGTTTACTTTTTGTGTTGACGGTCTATACAATCTACTAGTATCTGGAATCTTGAATGATTTTGGAATTATTTTGATGGAATTGAATGAGTGCGATGAGGGAATTTTCCAAATTGAGAAAGCATATGATAGGAATTGAACCTGATCCAATCACCTCAATTATGAAAAATACGTGTATGAATGAAAGTTACCAAAATATTTTTAAAACATTGTCTCGCATTTTCCTAATAAGTCAACAAGTTCATCGCTCATAAGAATTGACAGGAAATGCTCGTCTCATCAGCAACTGAACTTATGCGCGACAACAGCTCTCAAGAAAAATGAGGGCAGAGTAAATTTGAAATGTTATATGAGCCTGTGAGTGAGATTTCCAACAATTTCAAATATGCGCAAAGTAAAGACTCTGACCAGCCTGTGTATCCGCACAGTCTGCCCAGAGATTTCACTATGCGTTTAGTAGATAGATAAGGTCTCAAAGTACCTGTAGGCCATCAGGTAACTTTATATTAACAGTATGTGGCTTTCTGCGCTCCTCAATGTTTGCACCTCACGAATGTTTCAAATTGTTGGAAATGTCACGCACAGGCTCATTTATAAACGAAATCCATTGTTGTAGGTACTGATTGGAACCACCTCAATGAGATCATTGCAATGAGTACCAACAAGATAGGGTGTATTGAAGTATTGTTAAAGTATTTGAAATTGAATTCGAAACTCAACATCTGTCTGTGACTGACCTACTACAGTTAATTACATCGTGAAATTGACTTTCATCTCAATCAAACCATTCTAAATCACTCACTCAGCGCACCATTCATTCCAAACACTAACTCAAACCATTCAAAAACGCTCCAAACTCACTGAAAAACATATAACAATAACTTCGTTCAAAATAAAAATAACTGGGGAAAAAATCGGGATTTCACTTAATTAATTGAAATTGTAAGCGTCTGATTAGATCTTGAAGAAATGGGAAGCTATATATAGAATACATGTACAAATTATTTTAGAGGGAGGTAATTAAAATTGTTTATTTTGTTCATCCTGAACAAAACTTTCGATATTGGATTACCTCCCATTAAATTCAATCAAAACTCGCTCCACACACTCAATCAATTTCGTTCCTAAATAATTCCAAAATCGTTCACCTTGTCAATTTCGCGATATTATTTACTGTATCTCCCACTGAGAAAGTGATTGATGAGTTGACAGAAAAACTGACTTAGAAAGCATAAAATTATCAGCGTTTTAGGGTGCGATCCTCAGCAGAAGCACGTACTCCTTGGGACACTTGTCTCCAATAAATGGTTGGATAATATCCGGGGCATCGAAGCGAATAATACTGGAATGCAAAATACATTGAAGACATGGTAAGGTGCAGTACGTTTGATGTACCATGAAAAAGTGTAACGAAATAAGGAAAGATTGTTAACTACATTTTGATAAATATCGAATTAAACTTTGCCAGATTTAATATTCAGAATACTTTTAGATTTTTTTAATAAAGGAGAAAATACAATTTCGCCGATTTCTACAATTTGAACGAAATTGGACATTTTGTATTATCTGCCTAAAATTTAATTCCCGTTTCAAATACCCATTCCATTTAATTCCAAAACCACCCCAAAGTCGTTTAACTTATGATTATGACGTCATTTTCGTGGTTACAATATAGCGTTGCTATTCGCTCTGAGCTCATTCGCAGTTATTCAACTAGTGTAATAACACCCGTGTAATATCAAAAATATTCAACGGGATTATTTCACTCCGCCGACGTCGGTCATATTATAAAGGGTTCTTTTTGCTGACTCTTTATTCCGTAGCGCCCAAGTTATTGACTCGATCTGGATAAAACGAAGGAATTCGAAAGAGCATATCATCCCTGTGCAATTTGGTTAAATTTTAGCCTGTAGTTTCCGAGAAAAAGATATGAATATGAAAGAGCATGTCCTAAGCATCATTCCTGTGTAATTTGGTTGAATTCTGGCCAAGAGTTTCAGAGAAGAATATTTTCTATGTTTTACCAGTCAACAGTTGAAGTGTTTACACTATAGAGGCCACACGTATGGCCCAGTTTTCATGATACTTGGTCACAATGTTGTTTTTTTTCTGGTCACGAGGATGAACCCAATCGAAATCGGGAAGGGTCAAAAAGACATCACGGGGATGGGAGCCTCAATGGCAATTTTCTTGATTACACTCTAGAGGCCACAAATATGATCCAATCTCGTGGAACTTGGTCAGAATATTTGTCAGGTTAAAAGGATGAACCCTATTGAAAATAAGAATGATTTAACTGACATCACGGGAAAATGGGCTTTAGTGAAAATTTTCTTATTTAGCAGGAGTCATGAAGCCGCAGGCGCATTAAGAATATCTGTCTTGTCACAAGGATGAATCCTCTTTAAAACAGCATCATGCCATGCAGGGATAATTTGAAGGACTATTATTTAAATACAATAATGAACTTAATGCTGAAAATTTGGCCTTTGATAGTCATTAATTGAGATGAGCGATATAGGACCATCATGGTCCTCTTGTTGGTAAATGTTATTTTTCTTTTTATTATTATATTTCCCTTAACTTTAATCACAGTGTTTTGTAACGGTAAATACAGTCGATATTGCTCGAGCGACCACGTCTATTAAGCGACCAATTTTATTAAGCGACCACCATAAAAAGTCCCACCAACGTAAGCAAATTTTCTGAAAAAGAGGACATTCTTAACGAAAAATTGGTTATTATTGATATCTTATTTTGTTGGAACCCATTAGAATCGTCCCAATAAGACGATTCTAATGGGTTCGAACATCATAAGATTCTGTACGACTTGAACGACAATCTATAAATGCTTTCAAAATAAACTTTCGCATTTATCATGGTATTTCGTATTAAGCGACCATTCCCATGACCGTCCGCTTTTTGGTGGTCCCTTAAGTGGGCGCTTAACACAAGTTTTACTGTAGTTCGATTCCAGTCCAAATTAGCTAGTTCTCTAAACCTGTAATACCCATCGAAATTGTCGCTAAGATTGCGAATGTCTATTTTAATAGCCCATTTAACCCTTTCCTGTTTTACAAAATCTTAGACCTGTCCAAATTCAAAGGTGTTGCAGACGAGAATTTAAAGTGGATTTAATTTGAAAAATAAACATTCATAGGGTAGAAAATAGTGTGGAAAAAGAAGAAATTGCTTGCCAGAAGCAATTTCTTCTTTTTTCACAATGTTTTCTCAGTCATAAAATCAAAGGCACGTAAAAAGCAGGGATTAAACAGCAAAGGGTTATTAAGATATCAACAAAAAGCGAAATTTTGTCTAAGGTATTTTCTAGTCCATAAATCAGCATTCTTTTCGAAAATTTGCATGTATATAAATTATCTTATCTTATAACTATAAAATATCCGTGTGATACCACCCCATATGATATTTCTATGATAACACATGGAAATTTTTAGAACAATGACATAATGCGGTTATTTTTTTATGTTAGAAATGTAGACGAAAACAAGTCAAATAGAGGTTTTAAGATAAATACATTACGTAGAGCCTTAGTTTTTTGTATGAAAAAAAAAATAATAACTTGGTTGTGGGAATTTATGATTGTCCCGGCAGAGCCTCGATAAATAACTATTCACCTAACCTCGTTAGATATTTTTTTCATACAAAACACTAGGTACGTATTATATATGTATCGTGTGGAGAATGGTTTTAGAAAAAAATCTTTTTTTCTCTCTCTCTCTCTTTTTTTTTTAGTTATTTTGAAAGGATGCTTCAACACAATACTGTCTGTAAATATTGAATGTTCAGTGTATGTAATTGAGAAGAGCTGATGTAACAGTCTTTAAGGGGGTAAGTTGCTGTGGATATGAAAATTAGAGATATGATGATAATCTAAACAGATAGAGTCAAACCATATAAGGTCGAGGGTCCTTTTCTCAGAATGAATAACGTCTTATTTTCCTCATATTTTTCGAGTCAGTATTAATTGGAGTGTCTGTCTGAATGAATTCACTAACAACACTTGACTATTTCAATTTCGAATACCAAAGGAAATATTATGTTTCCAGTTAAAACTAAGTGGTCGTTTCGAGGTTCGTTTCAGTATAGAAGCATTGAGCGTAATGGTTCCTAAAAAAAGAATTTCTGTTACAGTAAAAAACATCGTGAAATTGACAAGGTGAATGACCTTGGAATGATTTAGTAATGAAATTGAATGGGTGTGGAGCGAGTTTTGAGTGAATTTAATGGGAGATATTCCAATATCGCAAATTTTGTTCAGGATGAACGATATTTACTACCCCCTTTAATAAAATATGCATACACGTTTTATAGATAGCTTCCTGTGTTTCAAAAACCTATTGGATGCTAATATTTTGAATTATATCAATGAAATCGCTTTTTTACTCTATCTAAAGTTATTTTGAATGACGTTGTTGATTATATATTTTTCAATGGGTTTGAGGGTTTTTGAATGGTTTGAGTGAGTGTTTGGAATGAATGAATTGAGCGCTGAGTGAACGAGTTAGAATGGTTTTGAATGAGGCGAGTCTAAAGTTCACGATGTAACTAACTGTATCATATCTGTCATCACATCAATCACTTTCTCAGCGGGAGTTAGTTCCATTGCGACAAACCTTCTCTGTCTTTGATTATATAAGTATTCCTATGGTAAAGGCAAATGTCAAAAATAAGTATTTCTGTTATCATATCTGTCATCACGTCAATCACTCTCTCACAAGCCTTCCCTTTATTTTGACATTCAGCTATAAACTTGACCTGGGTTACCTTTGATTATATAAGTATTCCCATTGTAAAGGTCAAGGTCAAAAATAAGTATTTCTATTATCATATATGTCATCACATCAATCACTTTCTCACAAACATTCCCTTTATTTTCACATTCAGCTATAAACTTGACCTGGGTTACCTTTGATTATATAAAAATTCCTATGGTGAAGGCCAAGGTCAAAAATAATTATTTTCTAAGGCCAAGGCCAAAAATAATTATTTTCTACTGAGCTTTCACAAATATCGCCTCTCTCCCGTTCTCAGTTACTTTCTGGCGGATGAGAATTGAACGCGATTATATTAAACTTTTTTTCATGCTCAACTGAGATTTTTTTCCAAATTTAAAATCTAAACAATTTTTTGTCCGACGATTTTTGTCCGTATATTTATTCAATCAACTAAATACAAAGGTGCGATTCATAATTTCTGTAAAGAGGGTACAAACACACAAATTCCGATATGTTTTTAAGCGACGCAGGTGTTGTGAGTGTGACTCGCAGATAAGTAGCCAGGATTTTCAAACTTTCTGATTTAAGTCAATATGTAAATCAACTTCAGAAGAAAAAAAAATGAAGACTGTGTCAAACAGTCTTCAATTCTTTTCTGATTTTTATACCCTAAGGTACATTTAGTGCTCATACAACAATCCGTTATTTGGTAATGTTAAAGACCCGGAAGAAACATTAAAGTTGCATTTAAGGGTTATGAATTGTGAAATTTAAATTTTCAGTGAAATGCGATTTTCACGCTGTATAAGTAGGTGAACCTTCGTCGAGTGAACAAATTTCCTATGAAATATTTGCTTCCGCGTGCACTGACTCATTTTGTACAGAAAATCGGTGTCTGCTTATAAATGTATAGGCAGTTACAACTGCTTCGCACTGAACTATCGAAATGTTAGTTTTTTGAAGTACACACCACTTTGAACCAAGTACTTTTAAACTTCCGGGTCAATTTAAATGATAAATTCATACACTTTTGGAGAGGATATCTTGGAAAAACTAAGATGATCCAAGAAACAGAAACTCTCCATTTTCAATAGTTTCCTTCTCCGAAAATGACTAAATACCTCTGCATTCTATCAAATCATCATTTCTTCTGAAATTTGAGGTAAGAAAATATGCTTCTTTTTTCTGTGTCTCGCGCTTATTCTCTAAGATTGTCTCTTCTTTTGCAGTAATTAAAGGTACGCAGTGTTTTAGAAAAAAATGTAGATAAGGGTTTAATTTGAGAGAGTTTTATTTTCGCTAATATTCGCGACTAAAGCCGCCGTCTAAACGCAGCTGGTAGCTCATCGGACTATCATTCAAAATGATCAGGCTCCCGTTCTAGCTCGACTATTCGAAGAATAAGGTGGGGGGTATTCCGGTCAACCGGTCGTCGGCTTTGGCGTTGGCGTCGACGTAATGCTTTGGTTAAGTTTTTACGTGCAAGTGTTTGAAATCTCTGTATTTACTTTTGCTTTTGCTTGGAAACTTTGCACATGCTTCTATGACCATAAAATAAGCCTATTAACAAAGATTCATTACTCCGATATTGAATTAATTGGAATTTTAACCCTTTTCGGACTTAAAAATACACGGCAAAGTTTTTACGTGCAAATGATGTATATCAGATATATCTCTATTTCTACGTAAGCTAATGCTTGGAAACCTAGCACATGCTTCCGTAACCATAATATCAGCCTCTAGTCAAAGATTCATTACTCTGATATTGAATTAATTGAAATTTTAACCCTTTTCGGACTTACTAATTCCTTGTTTACTTTTTACTTGCAAATGTTGTATATAAGTTATATCTCTATTTCTACTTAAGCTTTTGCTTGTAAACCTAGCACATTCTTATGTGACCAATATATCAGCATCTAGACAAAGATTCAATACTCTAATATTGAATTTAGTGGTATTTTAAGCCTTTTCGTATCGTACTTTAAAATCTTTGGTTAAGTCTTTTTACTTACAAATGTTGTATATTGGTTATAGTTATATTTCTACATAAGCTACTGCTTGCAACAATTGCATATGCTTCTCTGACCATAATACCTTCATCTAGACAAAGATTCTTTTCTCTTGAATTTCATTTAATGGAATTTGGCTATATTGATATTGATTTGCTGTTACTGTCCAGCACATGGAATAGTCAAGCTTCGCTATCCTCTGACAGCTCTTGTTACTAATTTACTTACGAAAAAATAAATGTAAGTCAAAATCCCAAATCGTACCTGGTGTTTTCATTTATCGTTAGGTACTGCATTGCAATATCTCATCGGAATCGTCTTTAGAAGACGATTCCAATTCCAATGAGGTGGTGCATCGCAGAATTCCATATCTAATTACTACTGTAGAATCAACTTCAATTTTTGACTTGCGCAAAAAATGATTTTTAGATGTTTATTTCAACATGCCCCTTGATTCGATCCCCGACGGAGGCACTCATCCTGTTTGACCATTTGTCTCTCATCAATTGGTTTGTAATCTTAGACCTATGTTGGATATCCCCTGTGAGTTAGGAAAGAATGTAATTGTAGTAATGGTGTGATAAAACCCAAGAAACCATTGTGAAGTGATCCAGTCGCCGTGATTTGACTGACAGATCGTTAAAAGCGGCTTAGAACTTAGTTTAAAAAAAATGATTTATTGTTTCATGTTGAAAATCATGTAAATGTGACCCGTCACGCAAAAAGTGACCATCTCGGAACTTATTAAGATGAATATTTGAAAAAAAAATTGGGTCGAGCATGGGTCAACCAGAGGTCACTTTCAAAAATTCTTTCACTGGAATGCAGATCGATCATTCTAATTACAGAAAATAAGCACATTGTTAAAGGTTACAACCCTTGTCAGTCGGCGCAGTACGCGCAGTCTAACTGGTATAGACACTTTACGATTTAGCCAGATGGTCCCTTTTCGCGTGACGGGTCCCAAGTATTTGATAGTTATTCGTTTCTTATTGATTTAGATACATTATTAGTTATACGGTTTCTTGCCGGGGTACATGACGATTTATTCCGGCTGGAAAAATTATGTCACCCGAGCCGTAGGCGAGGGTTGACATAATTTTTCTGCCGGGAATAAATCGTCATATACCCAGGCAAGAAACCGTATTACGAATTTATCATACTTCAAAGTCTTTTTAGGGCTGAATATCTGTCCATTGCCTATTTTAGGCGTTCGCAAAAACCGATTTCTTTTAAACCACCAATATCTCTTAATGCGCCCCTATGAAAAGTAAACATGTACAAAGTGACGTCATATATAGTTGTGACGTCACACTACTATACTCTGCGCTATTGTGATATGGTTGTTTGCTGAAACTGCGAGAAACTTGGCACTTTAAATGGACAGATTTGTACAAACTTAAGGTATTTATTGACATCTATATCCTTTTTTATTTGCACATTATTAACTGACATTTTTTTCAACTGTATCCTAGTGTGTATATTCGGGTCGTTTTATCAGCGAAGCGAGAGAAACATGGCTGCCATTATCGTTTCGATTTTTTGTCTATGTTCATATCGAGGCGCCTTAAGGAAACATTAGAGGTAATACCGGAGCGGCCGTAGCTATCAATGTTTGTCAGGTCGGCATTAACCAATGAAAATGCAAGAATTTTCTTTGCAGTATAATAAAGTCCTTCCGAAGGTGTATCTGCACTAATCATCGACCAAATTGAATGAAACTATATAATATTATCAACTTCTTGGAATAATCTTCAAGATGCCCTTTTAGCTCAGATCTTCATTCGACTTAACATCATGCAATAAGGTGAATTTATGTAAAGAATAGTGTTCAGCTCACCTGAACACGACGTGCTACTACAACTCTTAATTTAAAAAAAACACGTATAGTATAAACATACAATATAGTTACAGAAGACAAGATCGAAGTTATGATTTGGTCGAGATATGATAAATGAAGGAAAAGGGAAAATTTATCAAGAACAAAGTAGATCTAATGGCAAACCAGATAATTAAGTAAATTTTCTTTTTGTTTGCGGTAAATGGGTATTCGGATGGTGTCGATTGATTTCTGATGATTATGTCATGATATTCTCTGTGTCCGTTCCATGCATCGCAATCACAGCCTAAATAAGCGTGTGATTCCGCTAGTTGGTCGCAAATGGGTTAACAATTTTTCGGTTTTACTTGTATATTTTTGAGCTAAAATTAAAAAAAAAAGAATATTTACGGGCCCTTTTACGACCATCCTGAGTCTGCCGTCCGTCGTGTGTTTGATGTCGTAAGCTTTCATAGAACGGTTCCTCCTGATTTCGTGTCTTTGACACATTTCTTGTTTCTTCTAAAATAGTGCTTAGGGTAAAAGCAAAGACATTTAAATATTCAAAAATTTTTTGATAAATAAGACCATCGGCCAATACAAAAATACATTTACAAACAAAGCATCAACATATAAATACATTAAAATGGTGAAGTGTCAAATATTTCAAATATATATCATTGCATACCAATGCAATATCATTGAAATCGATTAAGAGAGTACATTTTTACTTATTTCACATATCTTCATTTCTCCGTTCATAACCATATATGATACAGTTTGTAGCATCGTGAAATTGACACTCGCTTCAATCAAAACCATTCTTAATCGTTCACTCAGCGCTCCATTCATTCATAACAAATACTCACTCAAACCATTCAAAAACACTCAAACCCATTTAAAAATATAGAATCAATTACGACATTCAAAATAAATTTGGATAGAGCAAAAACGCGATTTCACTGACATAATTCAAAATGTTAGTGTCTAATAGGTTTTGAAGGAATAGGAAGCTATCTGTAGAACTTGTATGCATATTTCATTAAAGGGAGGTCATCAATATAGCTTATTTTGTTCATCCTGAACAAAATTTGCGATATTGGATTACCTCCCATTAGATTCACTCTAAACTCGCTCCACACACTCATTCATTTTCATTCATAAATCATTCCAAATCATTCACCTTGTCAATTTCACGATGTTGTTAACTGTAATCATTGCTAGATTTTTTAAGACTTTTTTGCTTTAATTGGTATAAGATGGAAAAGCGATTTAAAAATAAGGGGAGGTAGTGGCCCTAAATCGCTCACCTGAGTTTACTGTCTTAAGATCGGACCTCTTAACCTAGTTCTTAATTATACATGACCAAAATGCGAACCAGGCTGAGATTTCATAGAGACAATCAATCTGACCAGTTCTCAGGATAATTTGCAAAAGATGGCCTCTAGAGTATCTACGAGGTTTCTTCTAGAATTTGGCCCAATGACCTCATTTTTTACCCCACTAGACCCAATATCGAACTTGACTTAGATTTCACCAATGCATTCATTCTAACCAACTTTCGGGTTGATCGAGTAAAGAATGGCTTTAAGAGTGCTTACTAGGTTTTCATTTGACTTCTTCACCGCATTTTTGACCCCAATCGACCTAATTTTGAACTTGACCAAGACTTCATCAATGCAATCATTCTGATAAATTTTCAAGTTGATTGGACAAAAATATTTCATCTAGAGTATCTACAACGTTTTTGTAAGATTTGACCCCATGACCTAATTTTTTACCCCCGCTTGACCCAATTTCAAATTTGACCTATTTGACCAATTTTCAGGTTGATTGAGAAAAAAAATAGATTCTAAACAATCTAAAATGGTTTGTTTTTTTGTTTGTTTGTTTTTTTTTCTAAAATTTGACCTCTTTTTGACCTAATTTCGCAATTGACAGAGATTTTATCAAGATTACCATTATGACCAATTTCAGGTTGATTGGGCAAAAACATGGCCTCTAGAGTGTCTACAAGGTAAACGTTGACGACCCACGACGGACATCATGCGACCACAAAAACTCACCTTGAGCACTTCTTACTCACGTGAGCTAAACTTGTTTTTTTTTACTGATTAGATATTAAGTAATAATGACTATTAGATTCAAACTTTTATGGGCGATTAAAGTAAGTAGAAGTGAATTAAAAAAAACTCTAGTTTACTTTATTTTGAAGCTATATCTTTTGGTGTATTAGCCCGACTTTTTTTCGAAGAAATTCTACATATTGCTATAGCCTTGGTGTCTTTGGTAGCGGCGGCGCGAAAACGTTGAAAATATATGTTATCTCTGGCATTACTAAAGTCCTTCGATTGAAACTCGGCAAACATGATCGCTATCAAAAGAACAACATATACTATCAAGGGAACAATATATTGTCAACCGCCCGTCGTCCGTCTAAGGGTAAAGTTCTAGGGAAATTTTGTGAACTCTCTTGCGGTCAAGTCTTTATCCAAATCATCCTGAAAATTCGCCAGATTTATTTTATTCATGTACACTCTGCTAAATACGAAATTGGGTCAGGTGGGGTCGAAAACATGGTCACATTCCAAAATGTTTGAAAAACCCCGAAGCCATCCAGAGGCCACAATTTAAGCCCAATCGACCTGAAAATTTGTATAAATGATTATTTTAATGGAACCTCGGACAAGTTCGAAACTGGGTCAAGTATATGTATATTCGAAATCTAGGTCGAATTGTAAGAAAACGCTTTTTGATCTTCTAGGGGCAGTCTTTTTAGCCAAACCGACATGAAAACTAATCAAAATGACCATCTTGCTGAAATCTGGGTAAAAGTAGAAAATGTGTCAAGTGCTGTCAAAACCAAGATCATGGGTAAATCTTATTAGAATCTTATGGACACTCAGCTGGTCCCATTTATGGCCCGACCAACATCGAAAGTGGTGGGAATGGTTATCAGAATGAAATCTTGGACTAGTTAGAAACTTTGTCAAAGGGTATCAAGAACAATGAACACTCTAGTGGTCACATTTTAGCCACAAAAACCTACAAGTGGTCCGAAAGTATATCTTAAAAAAATCTTTGACAAGTTCGAAGTTCAGATCATAGTAAACCTTTGTGAAAACTACAGGGTTTGCTTTTTGCCGAATCAACCTGTAAATTGATCTGTGTTTGTCTCAGATGAAAGCTGAAACAAGTTAAGGGCACAAGGTTATTTTTTTAGAAATCCATATATGCTCTATATAGGCCAAATTTTTAACCGCTAAACCTGAGAATTTGTAAGGGTGATTTACTCGTTAAAAAAAAAACAATATTACTTTACCTTGTCATACATAGTGCAGTTGGTGGCTCGTCGGACTGTCAATTATAATGACAAAGGTTCGATCCCTTACGGCGATACTCACCCTATCCCACTTTTTGAAAACCACATACGGGCTGACTATCGTAGACCTATTCGTGATAGCGACTGGAGGCTAGGAAATGATGTAATAGTAGTACTGGTGTTAGAAATACGAAAAATCCATTGAGAATCTCCAGCCGCCGCGATATTAGTGAACGATTGTTGAAAGCGAAAATAGCTGGTCATCATTTCCATGTCTTTTTTTATTTAAATAAATATTAGATTGTTAACTCAGGTGAGCAAATTAGGGCCACCGTGGTCTTCTTGTTTTGTGATTAAGTCTGTAGATTGTCTTTAAGAGAAAAAGCACTGCCAGAAGGAAACATTGAGTTTCAGATGAAACTCGTGTACACCTGTACAGCAAAGGAACTATATTTCTAACTTGCTTAATCATTAAGACAATTCCCTTTTTAACCCTTTCCTGTTTTACAAAATTTTAGACTTGTCCAAATTCAAAGGTTTTGTAGACGAAAATTTTAAGTGGATTTCATTTGAAAAAATAACCATTCAGTAGGGTAGAAAATAATGTGGAAAAAGAAGAAATTGCATGACAGAAGCAATTTCTTCTTTTTTCACAATGTTTTCTCAACCATAAAATCACAGGCACGTAAACAGCAGGGATTAAACAGCAAAGGGTTAAGGTAGTGGAGCTGTAATCGTTCTGCAACATTTCGGAACGCAATATCTTTCAAAATCATTAAGAAACCTCGGTTTACACTGTTAAAGTTCATTACTTCCGAAACGTTGCGGAACTTTTACGGGTCCACTACCTTTTGCTTTTCTATTAAATTAAATGTATAAAGCTTAAGCTTCCAATCGTCAATAGACTGAACATCATTACATATTTTGTGTGACACATCCTTATTTGTGAATAATACATCGAATCCATAATTGTAGAGAAAGATCACAGAGTTTATTTCATTTTATTTTAATACTGAGGAGAAGGTAGTGGAATGGTATAGAATTTCTATTTCCAAATTGACGGTTTTCGCGACAAGTTCTGTAATGTAGACCCGGTTTCATTTTTGCTAAGAATTACTAGATCTACTGGGTCAACCCGCGAAATGCACAGTTTGCTTAATTTGTGTATGATGAAAAATGGTGAACAGCTAGACATCCCGGAACATTAAAGGTTCGAAGTGATAAGATAAGCACTGGCGATTTTTTTGTACCAGAACGCGAATATATTAAACTCTCGCTAGCATAAAACGTCTTACCGGAAGGCGCAAAATAAACCGACGGAACTTTACCTAATTTATAGTGGCAGTTGAGCACGAGTGCCCTGTTATCTCCTTATAAATAGTTAAAGGAAATGTGTCAAAATCAGCATGACTCTTGTTTTCTAGGATGATGTCATTTTCTCAGTCATTTGCTAAATAGAAATAATGGCATAGTAATTTCGTCATTGAATACGCCATTAAATAGAGGATAATCGTTTGTTTAAGTGTAAGATCGATTTATATTTCATTGAGTGAACAACAAAAGCTATATTTTCACGAGTGGCAGAGCCACGAGTGAAAATATAGCTTTTGTTTTCTACGAAATGAAATATTAATCGATCTTACTCGAAAAACAAACGATTCTTCTATTTCTTTAATGCACAAATGAGACAAAATGTGAAATTTCTAGGACATATTTTCGTAAAGCGCGTCATTTTGCGCGTGATTGCTATGCAACGTTCATTGTGACGTCACTTATTTCGGCCCCCGCATAGATAACGTCAGATAGGATGAGATGCACAAAAGTAGGGTATAAGTTATTGATAATTTCACTGCTTTTGCGGTGAGTTTATCAAGTGATAATCTACCGTTATTTCTCGATAAACCACCGAAAAGCATTAAAGAAAATGCTGTCATGCAAGTGATTTTACACTGAATTTGCACTTACTTCACTTTGGAACTGCTTCGACGATGATGTAAAAACGGAGGTAATAGGCCTCTGCAATTGTTGGGAAGTAATTAACTTTAACAGTGTTAACCGAGGTTTCTAAATGATTTTCATTAGGAAACCTTGGTCAACATTGTGAAAGTACATGTGGTCCGAACTCTTACAGAATTATTACGGGTCCACTACCTGGCCACTAATGGCCACGTTGACCCCGTAATGCCCCAATCTTCAAAAATACTTCATACTCGGCATCCCTCATATATTATTTCAGTCTTATTACAAAGATAGGTGTTTTCTGGTATCATGTCTAAGCGGCAACCATTGTTTGTCAAATTTTCAAAAGAAATGACGTAAAAAATTCATGACATATGCCTTCCTTAAATCGGCCGACGTCGGTCAAAAAAGCGGGAGGGTGTCCAAATGTAATGCTACAGTGATATACTGCAGGCCTCGTGTTAGTGTACATATTGGGGAGTCATTGACTCCTCACCTAAAAAATTCCGAGAGTCTGAATTTAAAGGGGTCGAAACGACAGAAAAAGCAAATCATCAGTAGAAATTTGCATATTGAAGAGTCAATTTAGCTGTTTCTTGATATGAAACAAGTAATAAATTTTTAACACTTTGGAAAGTAATTTGTGAAAATCTTAGGTATAAACCATTTTGACCTTTAGCAATTCCTCTGAAGGGGGTCAAAATGACCCCCTAGGGAGAAATTTCTAGGGGTCAAATCAAAATATTTTCAATTTTTGGGGGTCAAAGCCCTAGTTTAAAGGTCAAACACCAGACCTGGTTACTCGTTAGTTTTAAAACAAGATTTTGCATAAAATTGCTTTCTTTGAGTTATTAGAGGATATCTTTAATGAAAAGAATCGTTATCAAATGCTAAAATATAAACATTTTCTTTGAACGTCTACAAACAAAATTGTGTAAAATTTGGAAGTTTCCTGCAAAAAATGCAATTTTATTACCTAAGGAAAAGCAAATAGATAGAAAGTAAGACAGTGAACAATCCCTGCATTAGATATATCGCAAGCCATTATTTCCATCTTCTTTGACTTTGAAAAAGCTATCACTTACAAGAAGTAACATTTATGCTATCTTTATATTTACGTGGCCATGATTAACGTCATGACGTCATTCTTAGTCACGTCATTGGCATGGCGTCATAGCAACTAACAAGTTGATATGGAAAATGAATACAGAAGTGATTGAAGTACATTCATGAAAAAAGTACTTGTGATATGTTTATTAGTTTACAAGATATAGAACAAGTCTCACTATTTTTGGATGACCCTCGAATGTGACGTCACAAACATAACTGAAGAGACGATGCTAAAAATAAAATCAAGGAAATATCAAATTTGGCATGTTCTTATTTGACAACAAAAAGCACTGTTTTTCTGCGAGTTGTTTAAAAATTATAACATGCAAAAAAGATCTCCACAGACGTTCGGAAAACATTCAAGGAATTTTTCTTCAAGCGTATTGACCAATAGTACCGCCAGAAGCTGCATTATCTATAAAAGACTCCAAAATACTCCACTTACCTTCAATGTACTTTCCAGTTTATGGAAAAGACTGAACGATGTTCCGAATGCTACTCTATATGACGATTCCTATTCAAGTTATTAGTATCAGCAACCTCTTTCTGGAAAATGACTTTGACTTATTTTATGTTCACTAGGAAGGAAGTAAGAAGTCAAGCAATGGCAGACGCCTTCGCCGAAAACTCATTACCAATAAAAGACAGCGAACCGAGTCAGTCAGAACGTCATAGTAAATATATTACTGGAAGCGATGCGTACAGTTCATTTGGAACCGATGTCGACGGATCAAGTCAGTCAGACATATATGAGGAATGTATCATTGACAGCGACGAAACCAAATCATTGCCGAGTTCAATAGGAACGGTTATCACAAGCAATGGTGTCGGTGGGAAAAGCAACATAAAAAACGAAGGGAGGATTAATGTCAAAGAAGCAGGTGACGAGACAACAAGTTGGATTACGGGGTGCGTTGAGTTAGATGATGACATACTCATTATTGGTGATTATAATAATTCGAAAATCAAACTCGTTGACTTGGAAAAATCGGAGCTTGTTTCTGTTTTAAAACTACCAATAGCGCCATTTGATATTTGTCGAATGAATTATAAACAAGTAGTGGCATCGGCGGAAGGTCGACTGATAGTCGTAAATATCGATAGAGGATTGCGCATGCGCGTAGAGAAAGAAGTACCAGTTTCTGGTACATGCAGTGCAGTTCAGTGCTATCAAGAAAACTTTTTAGTTTCTATTATTGATCACAACCCAGTTTTACAAGAAATCACACCAAGCGGCATGGTCGTTAGAACAATCCATAAAGACATCGCAGAAGATACGACGTTGACCAGTCCTTTTTATATCCTTGCTGACGAAGACGAACGAACGTTGTATGTGTCCGACTGTGATAGCCATGAAGTTTATTGCATTGGTGAAGAAAATACAGTTATTCAAACATACAGTAATAACAAATTGTTACAGAAACCATTTGGACTTGCAGCCGATGGTCAAGGCGGTTTATATGTAGTAGGGTCTGGCTCCTCAAATATTCATCATATATCAAGATTCTGCGAACTACACCAAGTCTGTCTGGAAATCGAAGATGGGATAAATGAGCCACAGACAGTAGCGTTCTGGAAGAAGTCTAAAAAACTAGTAGTGAGTACGAATGCTCTTGGGACGTGTTCAAACACAGATTCTTTGATGATCTTCAGAATGGATACATGAACAGAACACGGGTGAAGCAACCTGTAATAAAAACAGCTGCTGTTTGATCTTTAGTTTTGATTAATTGAATAGGGTTTATGTCGCTTTTTACAATCGTTCAGTCATATAGCGGCGGTTGGAAGACCTAACAATGGATTTCTTGTATTTCTCACCCAAATATTACCATGAAATCCTTTCCTGGCCTCCAGCTGCTGTTCGACGTAGTTCTAAGATTATTGACCCATTCGTGGAAGGCATATTTTCGGAAAGGTTAAATGCCGCCGGCAGAAATCGAACCGAGGGGCCTGTTTTACTGAACATCTTACGATAATTTTTTGCGTAAGTCAAAAATTAAAGTTGCTTATACAGAAGTAACTAAATATGGAATTCTGCCATGCAACATCTCATTGGAATCGTCTTCTAAAGACGATTTCAATGATATATTGCAAGGCAGAATCCATCAATGATAGAAAACACCAGATACGATTCTTGATTTTGACTCACGATTATTTTTTCGTAAGATCGTTAGTAATACGGGCCCCAGGACCTTTTGAAAAATAGTCCGACGCGTTGTAACTACAGAAATCCTGAGGTGCAGCCAGATATCTCCTATGTTTGAGTTACTTCAAGCTAATATTTGATGAGGTTTAACATCGCCTTTTTACATTCTTTTTTTTTATGCACCGTTTTTAACAGTTTGCAGTAATTCGGCGGAGACTGGATCACCTGACCATGAATTACAGGGGGTTTTTTCCACCAGAACTACCTTCCGAGCCTTGAGATGCTCTTCCGACATAGTTATACTATTATTAAGCAGACAATTGCCAGAAAGGATGTGTTCCGCTGTCGAGAATAGAAACTGTGACACTGTCAATCATTAGGAAATTTCGGTTAACACTGTTAAAGAAAATTACTTCCGAAACGTTGCGGAACTATTACGGGCCCCCTACGCTACATCTTGTCGAACCATGGGTTACGGACGTATTCGAGAAGAAGCTATCTTTGAATAGAAAAATGTAGCCCGGTAAGGAATTTCCTGGTAGTAGCCATAAGAAAAATACCAGGAATCATGGTTAGGTCCTCTGTTTGCAGTGAGATGAAATTGTTAATACAGATGTTAAATTCGGACAAAACAGGTGATCTTTTATCGGCTTTGAATTTTAAAAATAGTATTAAATTTGTGTGAGTCTTTTGCTTTTGGAAATCTAAAATAGCTTCAAGGTAAAAAATTGTGAAATTTTTTAAAGAAATATCTCGTCCAAAACATTCAGCCCTAAAGTTTAAGCATATCAAATCTAGCAATTGTTTATAAACATTAGGTCAAACTAGTGTGTTCTTGCAACATGTTTTCACATAATACTAGCATTATCCCTACCAGGCTATTTTTGGTGTGAAAACTCGGATTTTTTTATCATATAGTTTCTTTCCCCCCCCCCCCCCCCTACATTTTTTTATACATGAATGTCTTTGTGCTTTGTATAGTACTAGGTGTAGCTCAAATTCCATAATAGGATAAGGCAATAAGACAAATCCATGGCTCTTGGTAAGATACAAATAAGCCAAGTGGCTATGTAAAACTTTTTCTCATAGAGAATTCATTTATTTTCAAAATGAAATTTAACTCTTATGTACAATAGACAGATAACCCATGAAATACGTCATTCTTGTATACGACAAAGACGATTTCAATGATATATTGCAAGGCAGAATCCATCAATGATAGAAAACACCAGATACGATTCTTGATTTTGACTCACGATTATTTTTTCGTAAGATCGTTAGTAATACGGGCCCCAGGACCTTTTGAAAAATAGTCCGACGCGTTGTAACTACAGAAATCCTGAGGTGCAGCCAGATATCTCCTATGTTTGAGTTACTTCAAGCTAATATTTGATGAGGTTTAACATCGCCTTTTTACATTCTTTTTTTTTATGCACCGTTTTTAACAGTTTGCAGTAATTCGGCGGAGACTGGATCACCTGACCATGAATTACAGGGGGTTTTTTCCACCAGAACTACCTTCCGAGCCTTGAGATGCTCTTCCGACATAGTTATACTATTATTAAGCAGACAATTGCCAGAAAGGATGTGTTCCGCTGTCGAGAATAGAAACTGTGACACTGTCAATCATTAGGAAATTTCGGTTAACACTGTTAAAGAAAATTACTTCCGAAACGTTGCGGAACTATTACGGGCCCCCTACGCTACATCTTGTCGAACCATGGGTTACGGACGTATTCGAGAAGAAGCTATCTATTCGATAACCCTTGACTCGTGAAGATGCTACGCTAAAGGGATTTACATCATTTTTGACTGCAGTAAAGACATATCGCGACTTTCGGAGCTCCTAACCATGGTTCCTTGCCTTTTATCACACCAGCACAATCTAAAACTCGTATCAGATTCTCCGTCTACTCAGCAATCTAGGGTGTTTATTTAACCTTTGCCGATAGGCCAGTGAAAATGTGAAATGCATTAAATATTGTCATGGCTGTGTGCCCGTCGTGCGTTCGAACGTCCGTGCGTGCGTATTTTTTTTTCTTAAACATCTTCACATCCCAAACCAATAAGCGGATTTTTACGAAACTTAGTAGAAATGATCCATGGGTGACCCTCTTCTTGAATCATTAAAGATATTTTGATTGACCCCCAAATATGGGAGTGGCAGGGCATTGCTTTTTTCACTTGAAAATCCTTAAAAAGTATTCTTCTCCCGAAACGATTTCAGTGAAACTTAGCATGGATTTTCTTTGGTTGACCCTCTTATTATATGATTAAAGATTTTTTTATTGACCCTCCAATATGGGCGTGGATTTTTTCACTTGAAAATCTTTACATATCTTCTCCTTATAAACCTTTGAACTGATTTCAATAAAACGTTACATGGATGTTCCTTGGATGACCCTTTACTGAATTTTTTAAAGAAATTTTGATTAACCCCCAAAACATGAGGTGGCAGGATGGGGCTGATTGTTAGCTCCACTGGCCGAAGGCCAGCGAGCTATTGTCATGGCGGAGTGTCCGTCGTGCGTCCGTGCGTGCGTGCGTCCTTCTTTGCGTAATGTCGAACCTCTCACTCCAATTTGATCAGACATTACACCACCTTATTGTCTGGTGTTGACTTATAAACGCCTAATTTGTCCGTGAAAAAGTACATAGATTTTAATTTTTTATTTTATTTAAAGGGGGGGGTGTAAATAAAACCGTTAATTAAATTCAAAACTTGATCATAAAACTCATTCAATTTCATTTCAAAATTATTCAACTTGTCAATTTCACAATGTTACTAGCTGTATTAGTGTATAATGGATGAGGTTTTTTTTTTTTTTTCAGATTACAGTAGATATGTATCAACTGATTTTTACATTACCAATACAATTGTAATCATTTGACCGCTTTTTTGTATAAATTATTACTATGGGTTTAATGCCTCTTTCAACATTAATGCTGATATGCTGATATATCGCACATACTGGTGCACCTTCCAATGGTATTCTTTCGTTTCCAGCACAGAACAACCGCAACATTTCATACGAGCCACCAGCTATTGATCAAACTCAGGCGTACTACAGCCGGTCAAAAAAAACCCGGCTTTTTATAATCAATAGTTTTTTCTTTGTTACTATGGGGTTAATGCCTCTTTCAACATTAATGCTGATATATCGCACATACTGGTGCACCAATGGTGTTCTTTCGTTTCCTACACAGAACAACCACAACATTTCATAAGAGCCATCAGCTATTCATCAAACTCAGGCGTACTAAAGATTCAGAAATTAGTCAAGTCCGTAAAGCTTCCTTCCTTGTCAGTCTGCGTAGTATGACCAGGATGTACTCTTTATGCTCTTCCCAGATGGTCCTTTTTCGCTTGGCGTATCACGAAAAATCAGTTTCGTCTTTTTAAGAGTAACGTTCTGATTTGTTGAAAAACAAATCTTCTGATTTGTTGGAAAACAAATCACTTTGTAATTCTCGCTCTAAAAGTTTAACAATTTATAGTACGCGATTATTTTTTTTAGTCTAAACCTTTTTAGCTCACCTGAGCACATCGTGCTCAAGGTGAGCTTTTGTGATCATTGAATGTCCGTCGTCCGTCGTCCGTCGTGCGTCGTGTGTCGTGTGTCGTCTGTCGTCCGTCGTCCGGCGTCCGGCGTCAACAATCTTAGTGTTTACACTCTAGAGGCCGCAAATATGGCCCAATCTTCATAAAACTTGGTCAGAATGTTGGCTAGGTCACAAAGATGAACCCTATTGAAAATGGGAAGGATCCATGCCAAATTTCGGGAAAAGGGGCCTTAATGGCAATATTCTTGTTTACACTCTAGAGGCCACAAATATGGCCCAATCTTTATGAAATTTGGTCAGAAGGTTGACCAAGCCACAAGGATGATCCCTATCGAAAATGGGAAGGATCTGTGCCATATCACGGGAAAAGGGGCCTTAATGACAATTTTTTTGTTTACACTCTAGAGGCCACAAATATGGCCCAATCTTCATGAAACTTGGTCAGAATGTTGGCCAGGTTACAAGGATGAAGCCTTTTGAAAATGGGATGGATCCGTGCCATATCACGGGAAAAGGGGCCTTAATGACAATATTCTTGTTTACACTCTAGAGGCCACAAATATGGCCCTATCTTCATGAAACTTGGTCAGAATATTGGTCAGATCATAAGGATGATCCCTAATGAAAATGGGAAGCATCTGTGCCATATCAGGAGAAAAGGGGCCTTAATGACAATATTTTGTTTACTCTCTAGACACCACAAATATTGCCCAATCTTTATGAAATTTTGTCAGAATGTTGGCCAGGTCACAAAGAAGAACCCTATTGAAAATGGGAAGGATCTGTGCCATATCACCGGAAAAGGGGCCTTAATGACAATTTTCTTGTTTACGCTCTAGAAGCCACAAATACAATTCAATTTTCATGAAACATGATCTGAATAATGGCTAGGTCACAAGGATGAACTCTTTTTAAAATTGGTAAGATTCATGTCATATCACGGGAAAAGGGGCCTAAATGACTATTTTCTTTTTAGGAGGCCACAAATATTTCCCAATCTTTATGAAACTTGGTCAGAATGTTGGTCAGGTCACATGAAACTTGTTAAGAAAAGGATAGAAATTTATGCAGCAATCATAGAAATAGAGTTATGTTTTTCTTTGAAAAATTTAATGATCATTTAATGATCTTTCAAGTATTTAATTTTGCTAAGGGAGAAGTCAAAGAGAAGAAGGTGAGCGATATAGGACCATCATGGTCCTCTTGTTTGTTTTATATCGATTGGGAAACAAGTTCTTACAACTTAAATTAATACCTCTCGATTCTGCTTCCTCGAAAATTCACCAGTAATCGCGCCGAATGTGCGGGCCAATGAAAGAACTAAGATCAATAGTCGCTCCCGGGAATCAAACTCAGGACCTTTGGGTCAAGAGGCCGACTCAATACTTCTAAACCACGGACGTCACACTTATTATGATAATTTTGTATGCATGCCCTCGAAAAACTTCTTTGTGCCAAGCAATGAGTATAAAGAGGATATTGAATAAGATGTCATGGAATACCGAATTTATTAAACGAGTCATCTTTAAACAAAAAAATACGCGGCTACGCCGAGTTTTTATCTGTTTTAGATGACGAGTTTAATAAATTCTGTATTTTATGAGCACTAATTTTATATTCTGTTTATAATATGACCTGAATTTTAGCGAAAAAAGTCAACATTCTTGAAATTCAACGTTTCAATTTTCCGCGAAACTTATAACGCCGTTTAAAAATGACGTCACAAAACATAGATTATGACGTCATTTTCGCGGTTACAACGTAGCGTTGCTATTCCCCCTGAGCTCATTTGCATAGTTATTCCACTAGTGTAATAACACCCGTGTTATATCAAAAATATTCAACGGGGTTATTCACTCCGGCGTCGTAGGTCATATCACAATGTGTTTTCTTTTTTTCATGGTGTCATAAATTACATGACATGCTGATATTTAGTTTATGGAACGTGAAACGAAAGATCTCATCACAATTATTGATGAATCCGCTTCGCAAGATTGCACAATGAGAATATTTTTTTCCTCATACCTCCATGAAACTAGAAGATAATTCCCTTCTTTTTTAATTGGCATTTTTTCCGTTTCACGCTTAATCCGGAAACTTTAACGTGACGTATTCATAGTTGGACTATCGAGTTGAATAGTGCGAATATCAACACTACTTTACCGGAACCGATATATAAACGCCTCAATTGTTCTCTTACTCTAACTGTAACCCGTATAATTGACTTACGGTAGCAGACCCGTAATGGTTCCGCAACCTCTAAGATTATAATGAACTTTAAAAACAGTGTTAACCGAGGTTTCCTCGTGATTTTCATTAGGAAATCTCAGTTAACGCTGTTGAAGTTCATTACTCCCAAAACGTTTCGGAACTATTATGGGTCAACAACCTTAACGTTCGACGTTTGACGTTGATGCCTTTGTGCCAATGCTTTCCATCCATTATATTAAAAAGGAAGACCAAAAAAGTTTTCACCTTACAGAAAATCGAATAAGCCTGTGCCTAACATTTCCAAAAAAATTTAAATGTGTGTGAGTGGCAAAAATTTAGCAGCGCACACTATATACGAGTTCTTGTGGCAGAGTGCCCGAGGGCAACTACGCCAAAAGAACGAGTCCGACACAATATATCCATGTAAATTCAATAACATTTTTATTGTATACTTTGATATTAATAGGGATAAAGAGAGATCAAACTTCCAAGTTGCTTTAATTAAATTTTATTCCCGACCAGTTTCGGTTTAAAACAAACCTTTTTCAAGGGAAACCATTTTGAACGATAACAATTTATGATGTCATTGACGTCATATGACGTCAACGGCAACAACGTCAAAAAATGGCAATGAGTTTGGCGGAAAAATATTAATATTACAATACATTAAATAAATCAACAGATACAGGAT
The DNA here is from genome assembly GCA_948146395.1 of Fragum whitleyi. Lineage (NCBI taxonomy): Eukaryota > Metazoa > Mollusca > Bivalvia > Cardiida > Cardiidae > Fragum > Fragum whitleyi. Next base: position 5,090,276 of record OX411558.1, read on the forward strand.
ATAAAAAGATACAATATATCTTGCAATACTTTGATATTGTAAGATGAAGGTCTGTATTTTCTAATCGTTATAGGAATAAATGGATACCAATAAGTAAGTGTTTTGTGATAGTTTGATGACCAATATTCTTACCTCTTCAAAAAATCCACGAAATGTCCTTTCCTATAGAATTTATCCTTGCGTATGAATACATTCGTCACTGCCGTTGCTAAGAAGGCGAAATGTAAACAAAATTCATGGTGCCCATTTTTTCGACTCATATTTTCGATTGTAGAATTCGCGTTGATATTGCTTTAATTTGTTATAAAACTTATTAAACATTTTCATCAAAATTTTTGTTTTAGTCTTTCATTCTCATATTTTTGTACTGGAACAGACAGATCAATTGTATTAAACCACGAGCTTGTCCCCTGTAGGAGAAACAATGGAAAGCTGTCCAAGATAAAAAGGGACAGATACTAAAATGAAAAATAGGGAATGAATAGATAGATAGATAGATAGGTAGATAGATAGATAGATAGATAGATAGATAGATAGATAGATAGATAGATAGATAGATAGATAGATAGATAGATAGATAGATAGATAGATAGATAGATAGATAGATAGATAGATAGATAGATAGATAGATAGATAGATAGATAGATAGATGGATGGATGGATGGATGGATGGATGGATGGATGGATGGATGGATGGATGGATGGATGGATGGATGGATGGATGGATGGATGGATGGATGGATGGATGGATGGATGGATGGATGGATGGATGGATAGATAGATAGATAGATAGATGGATGGATGGATGGATGGATGGATGGATGGATGGATGGATGGATGGATGGATGGATGGATGGATGGATGGATGGATGGATGGATGGATGGATGGATGGATGGATGGATAGATAGATAGATAGATAGATAGATAGATAGATAGATAGATAGATAGATAGATAGATAGATAGATAGATAGATAGATAGAGATAGATAGATAGATAGATAGATAGATAGATAGATAGATAGATAGATAGATAGATAGATAGATAGATAGATGGATGGATGGATGGATGGATGGATGGATGGATGGATGGATGGATGGATGGATGGATGGATGGATGGATGGATGGATGGATGGATGGATGGATGGATGGATGGATGGATGGATGGATGGATGGATGGATGGATGGATGGATGGATGGATAGATAGATAGATAGATAGATAGATAGATAGATAGATAGATAGATAGATGGATGGATGGATGGATGGATGGATGGATGGATGGATGGATGGATGGATGGATGGATGGATGGATGGATGGATGGATGGATGGATGGATGGATGGATGGATGGATAGATAGATAGATAGATAGATAGATAGATAGATAGATAGATAGATAGATAGATAGATAGGTAGGTAGGTAGGTAGGTAGATAGATAGATAGGTAGGTAGGTAGATAGATAGATAAAGAGAGATATATAGAGAGAGACAGTGAAACAGACTGACATATAGATAGACAGATAGATAGACAGCTAGACTGACTAATAGACAGACTGACTGACAGAGACATGGGGATGGAAGTATGTGAGGGGAAGCATGACAGCATTTATTATTCAATGTGCAACAATTTAATCACAAACATTGTGAGTATCCAAACAAGAAAATTAATATCAATTGAATTTGAAAGAATGATTTTCTGTAAACATCCATGACTGAATCATTTGAATATGCAGTATTTCTTTTAGAAATTGAAAGTACAATTATCAAAGACACGTCCCTGTGGCAGCTGTTTGAAAGGCTGTCTGACTTCTGGCTGTTTATATTCTACAGGTTAGCTGGTTGAAGTGGCTGTTGGTTGTGCACCCTGTAAAATATTACTGATATTTCTATGTTCATTCTCAGTCAGTTCATCATCATAATGGGTTATGGACCGAATATTTTTATGGGCTGTAATTTTTTTATTTTTTGTGGGGGGAACTGCATCTCTAGAAAGGGATGTAACAGTTATGTTAACAAACAATATGCATAAAGCCCCCTTTTATCATGACGCAACATGTAACTTAACAGCCACGAATGCATATAGTCACTGGAAATGAAATATTCTGTGAAGGTTTCACATGTATGTGTTCATTAATAAAAAGAGGGTTTTTTTTTTAACCAGAAATTTACAATAAGGCCGCCTTAGGCCCCCTTTTCTATGAAGCAGAATAAATTCACTAGACCAAATCAATATGCACATGGTCACATGGTGTAGAATACTAAGTGAATTTTCGATTAACTTCCATGTATAAATGAGGGAGTTGTGTTAACAAAAAATATACATTAGGGCTCCTTTTAGCATGCAGTGACATATAACTAGACGGCAACAAATGCTCAAAACTACCGGGAAAAATGTGAAAGTTTCAGATGAATACATCCACCAATAAAAGAGGAATTTTATTAACAATGTAGTTTACATTAAGCCCCCCCCCCCGTTTCTATGACGATGTATGAAATCACTAGACTATATCAATATGCACATGGCCAGACGATGTAGAATTCTAAGTGAAATTTCCAACCTTTCAGGAAAAAATGAAAGATTTGAGTTATCAAAGAAAATACAGGCCAATTTTATCATGACGTGGCATATAACTAAGAGGCTAGAAATGCTAATAGTCACTGGAAAAAGAATATTCAATGGACGTTTCTCATAAATGTATCCATTAATAAAAGAGAGGTTTTGTTAACAAGAAAGTTTACATTTAGGTCCCCTTTTCTATGACGCAGTATGAAATCACCAGACCACATCAATATGCACACGGACACATGATGTAGAATAACAATTAAAATTTTCATTTACTTGCATTCATCAATGAAGAAGTGTAAACATGAATTCTTAAAGCTTAAATTCAAATATAGACCCACTTTGTCGTGAAGCCCAATTTATCAGAATCTTTTTAAGAGAGCAATCGTAGTGATAATACAATCATTCTGAGCAAGTTTGAAGTCAATCGGAAGAAAACTGTGGAGTTTAGAGCGTTTACGAGGATTTTCTAATTGATTGATTGGGTGGGGTTGTACGCCGCTTTCAACAATTTTCACTTATATTGCGGCGGCTGGTATATCTCTCACCAGCACTACCATCACATCCTTTCCTAGCATCTAGCTTCTATCTGACATAGGTCTACGATTATCAACCTATTAGTGAGAGACAAATAGTCGGAAAGAATGTGTGCCGCCGTCGGGGATCGAACACGGGACCTCTAGATTGACAGTCTGGCGCGCTATGACGGCGTTTTTTTTTTCTAATTGCATTTTCATTTTTGCCCCTTTTCCCACGACGTTTGACGGATCCGACCCAATTTCGAAAGGAACTATCCTTGTGATGGTCTAATTGTTCTAATTTAGTTTGAAGAAAATCGGATAAAAACTGTCAGATCTAGAGCAATAACAAGCAAAAGTAAACGAGTGGTCTGACGGACGGACGCCGTACGGGAAACCTGTTGATTGAACAATAACGTTTACATCAAAACTAAATGAAATGCAAGTTTCTAAAAATACCCGCATTATATCATTGTCCTTAAAATAACTATGTGATATCATTAAAGATATCATATGGGATGTTATCACACCGATATTTGTATAGTTATAAGATGATATAGAACTCAGGCTCCGCCTATGTACTTCGACAATCACAGACAGTTTTATTTTGAGTGTGGAAGCATCACACACGAAGCTCATCAGTGTAGATATATAGTCAAGCTTATGCATGGTCCATCGTTTAGTGTAGCTGGAACTTGGATCATTCTGACAGATACCTCGTAAGCGATTAAAAAAATAGTATATTCATATGAATCTATCATTCCCGATCAACACTTTAATAAAGGTCAAAGTGATTGTTTATATATATAATGATTATATATATATATATATGATTAACTTCGGGCAAGTATTATGAGTGTGATTCTTAAGCATAGCAATAACTGATTTCTTCAAGCTCTGATTGCAATGATTTTGAATTACATTATCATGATTTGACTCTTGCTCTTGATATGTATGCTGATATTTTATATCGGTTCTTTAATCTTAGATTACATACCCATCTGATATATACCTTTTGATAAGTTCTGTCTTGTATGTTTATTGTATGTATGTTCTTGGTGACAATCCTATAACTGGATTTTTTAAACCAATAAAGGAATTTTAATTTGAATTTTAATTTGATAAAGAGTTTTGGAACAATTAAATGTCCCTTCATTGCTCATTTCAGACAATTTCCCAATGCAACCAAAATATCTACGCTCTAGATAAACAAAAACAGTTACACAACATTAGTCCCATCTGACACCAGTATAGCTAAGCCCTTATGGAAAAGAGACACTTTGTTCAAAACCAACAACTTTATTACATTGCATATTGCTGATTCGGACTTAAGATCATTGTTATACATGTCGTATATAAATAACGCTAAATGAAATGAAGAAAAAATATATGCTGAAGCTACGATGTTTAATAAAGAAGTGACATACAGTTACAATAGTAACAGAGACTATATAGAATACATTCCAGAAATATGATAGTCAAAAATTAAAGGCGGTAGTATAGTACAGGGAGAATAAAATGAATACACAACAATCATCTATTTCCAGAGGTAAATATCGTAGTTGAAGTATACCAAATAATACAAGTGACATGATAGTGATACGATAATGTAAATTTGGTTGAATAAAGTATATATATATAGATCTGCAATTTCAAGTGAGTGATCTAAGATCAATTTTACATTGAAAATGATAGGAGATAACGGTTACTCGAACCTCACTCTTTCTTGCGGAACTATACTAGTATATTTTATAAAAAAAAAAAAACTTTATTATGGACGGATTAAACTTGGCCGAATATGATCAGAATTTAGACAAATGAACTTACTGGGTACTATAGGTGTTTTTTCATAACTGAGCTCTGACGCAGGCGCTGAGTTAATTACCGTATGTATACCGGGTTTAATAAAAAAGTAAATGATAGAACATTTAATAAAACACTCAGTATTCAATATTTCGGCAAAAATTGCCTTTTTCAAGAAAACGTAAAATATTTTAACACTACTACATAATATTTTTAACTGATACAGCCATTTTAGATTTATCTCACAAAGGATATGACGTCAACGGCGTTTTTCCACGTTCAAGCGACGTTGACGTTCCCACGCATAATCAGACGTCAACTAACGTTATGTGGAACTGCGCGTCTTTTACGTTGCAACCCAATGGCTGTACAGTTTGTAGCCTTTTGATCCATGCTGACTCATGGATTTGACGCTCTGTCCGGTCTGCGGAGTACATCTTCTTTAAAACCGTAAATCTCACATCAGAGCTTGAATGCTCGCCCATTTTAAAATGGAGATTTATCGGTTTCTCGCGCTGAAAGCGTACATCCCTCAGATGTTCTTTCATCCTTTCATTCAACTGTCTCTATGTCTCTCCCACATATACCACCTTATCACACCGTACACAACTTATTGCATACACCACGTTCCTATCCCTACAAGAAGTATGTGATGGCACATCGTATATTCTATTAGCCGTAGTATCCATGACCTGGTTACCTATCACTATATCACACAACGGACAACCAGCGTCACATGTGCTACGACAATTTCGCAAAAACAATTTCACGGTAAAACAAATAGTGTGGTGCGAAATTGTCGAATCACATGTGACGCTGGTTTTCCGATGTGTGATATAGTGATAGGTAACCAGGTCATGGATACTACGGCTAATAGAATATACGATGTGCCATCACATACTTCTTGTAGGGATAGGAACGTGGTGTATGCAATAAGTTGTGTACGGTGTGATAAGGTGGTATATGTGGGAGAGACAGAGAGACAGTTGAATGAAAGGATGAAAGAACATCTGAGGGATGTACGCTTTCAGCGCGAGAAACCGATAAATCTCCATTTTAAAATGGGCGAGCATTCAAGCTCTGATGTGAGATTTACGGTTTTAAAGAAGATGTACTCCGCAGACCGGACAGAGCGCCAAATCCATGAGACAGCATGGATCAAAAGGCTACAAACTGTACAGCCATTGGGTTGCAACGTAAAAGACGCGCAGTTCCACATAACGTTAGTTGACGTCTGATTATGCGCGGGAACGTCAACGTCGCTTGAACGTGGAAAAACGCCGTTGACGTCATATCCTTTGTGAGATAAATTTAAAATGGCTGTATCAGTTAAAATTATTATGTAGTAGTGTTAAAATATTTTTCGTTTTCTTGAAAAAGGCAATTTTTGCCGAAATATTGAATACTGAGTGTTTTATTAAATGTTTATTCTATTCCCTTCGGAAAAAAAAATGTGATATTATATTTAAATGATAGAATTCGATTTGATTTGAATTGGGGTTTTACGTCGTTTTCAACAATCTCTCAGTTATATCGCGACGACTGGAGCACCTAACGATGGATTCCTGGTATTTCTCACACCAGTACTACCACCACATCCCTTTCCTAGCCTCCAGTTGCTATTCCACATAGGTTTACGATTATCTACCCATTGGTGGAAGACAGATGTCGGAAAGGATAAATGCCGCGGCCGGGGATCGAACCCGTGCGAATATGGACTCCTGGATTAGAAGTCCGGCGCGCTACCAACTGCGCTATTGCCACGGCTGATAGAATTTGAACATGGTCCCTGAAATTCAATAATTACTACGTTTTGGATCCGAGTTTTATACCAACGGTTGTATGAGTACCAGCCTTGTGTTCAGGATGAAAACGTTAGCGAAGCGCTTTCGTATGTGCACGTGCAAAGCGAGGTATCATCTCATTCGGAACATCACACGGCCAATCTCACTATCAACCTCGGATGTACATAGACGGACTTTAAAAATTACGGAAAACCCAGGATAAACTCGGTGACGTCAGTAAAAATGGCGCTAGCTCTCGAAACTTTGCGTTAAACATTTGACTCGTTTAAGTCACTGACGTGAAATCATCGTAACCTTAAATAAAAATCTTAAGATTCTTAAATAACGACTACAAAATCTTAATTTTAGAGATTGGCTCGTCAAGACGGGCCAATCTCTAAGATAAAGAATTTTCAACCCTTTTTACCGTTAAAATATAAATCTAAAGATATCGTATATTGTTTCCGTGCTAGTTTTTCTTGCACTGTATCCTCGTAACGAAATGCACAATTTTGTTTGTGTGTATTTCCGTTTATTTATCGTCGCTACCGTAGCACATGCCGATATGAGCGACGCTCCAAGAAGACGGTTAGTTGATACGGGGGATAGTGCAATGATACATGACGAAACAATTTTGTTATTTACCCATCCGTCTTATATACAGCCGAGGTCTGTTTCAGTTTACGGAAATGGCCGAGTGATGTTCCGAATGATTTTTCCTGTTGAAAGTAAAGGATATGTTGCTTTTTTCTGTTCAGGAAGAAATGATAAAAGAAAAATCAAATTTTCACGAAATCTCTTTTATGTAAATTGCTTTTTCCAAGTTAGAAATTGCTTTTGATCAAATATTTTCTGTGGCCTTGTGATTATGACGGTAGCTTTATGGTTGAAAGATCCAAGGATCGAATCCCACTCAACCCACAAATCATTTCATACTTGCCATATTCAAGTTTAAACAATTTTAAGCACGAAGTTATTTTGCATACTTGCCCGATTAGGACATGTAAATCTATAAAAGATAACAAAAAATGGGAAATGTGTTTGTTTTTTTCACTAGGTATCACGAAATCAACAATAAATACAGATATTTTGTTCATGAAGGCATGAAACATAAAATTTTATTACGATTATTGATGAATCCTCTTCGCAAATTATAGTCCGTTTGAATTTCGGCTTAATACCATTCAAAAAAATATTTTTTGAAAATAAAATGATTTCAAAATAATGATTTTGTCTATCTAGTTAATGTTAATATTTTCACATTTTCCGCTCTTAAACACGAGGGGTGAAGAAGGCTGTTTAGGCTATAGCAAGATGTAAACAATAGTAGAAACACGTGGTTTTATACTAAACATTTGACAGAAGAAATGTCCAATCTTCCTTATTTGGACGTGCTAATTAGCATATCGACGGGCATGCCATCTTAAACTTAAATATCTCGTGATTTTGTACGGTTATTACTCGCCTGCTTATCTAGTTTTCCTCGTGAAATTCACAACGACTTCGTTAAATAATGCTTTTGATTGGTCTAAATATGTGAATATGGGGTTCGTCTCAAAATAGATAACAACAATTATAATTTATCTGGCCATAGGTTTTTAAACAAAGAGAAAATACATTCAGATTTTATATCCCAAGAAATTATAAATCTTCGACCAAATTAATTTTATAAAAATACTCGATTTTATACCAAAACGACTCACTTGAAATCAAACACTTTTGACTCGGCCCCTATGCAAATCAGAGCTATTTTTGGTTGGGCAAATCGCTGTTCCGTTTATTACAGACACGAGAAGGTATGAAATGCTGAAAGTTAACATGTAGACGGACGGACAAAATCATTATAGTACATTCAAAAATTCTGAAAAACAAAATTCGTCATGGTATTAGATGGAAAATATGATATGACAAGAAAAAAATACGTTTCATTAATTCAATTCTGAGATTTTTTGCGAAATGTTGGTCCATATAGAAGTCAAACGGACTATAAAACAATGTGAATGCGTTTTGTCTTATACCTCCTTGACAACAGAAGACAATTATTTTTTTATCTGCATTTTCTGGTCCATGCTTAATTTGGCATGTTTAGCATCGTGTTTTAACAGTGGATCTATCGAATTGAAGAGGGCAAAGAACAATGATGTTCTAATATTATACTTTATTTTAAAAAAAGTCCGAATTATTTTCTAAACGTTCAACGGTTGACGTTGATGGTCTTGCGTCCATGCTGCCCATTCACTAAATCACAGGTAATAACATCTTGAAAATAACATTTACCTCGGATTCATACGAATGTGTGATTATGTTTTAAGTTGCATACCTCCATGAAATAAAAAAAAAGTATCTTCATATCTAATGATTTGAATTTCTTAAAGCAAAAATGTAAAGATTTACACCCAAATACATGGCTTGTTTACGGAACTACTTTCTGCGGAAGCTTTGCAAAAAAGCTGCGCAATTAAAATTGTTTTCATTGAGTAATAAAACAAATTCTACAGCCAATCAGAATGCACGAATCTTAGTGAACACATTAATTGAATCATTAAGGCATAGAGACTTATTGGATAAAATGGATAGAATTTCATCAGATGACAAAATTTAAACCTGTCCAAGGTAAAAGATGCTGAGGCAGCGAATTCGAACTGAGTGTAAGAAGAAAATACGTGTTATGCATGGGCACATTTCAGGGGCGTAACCCTTATTACGCAATTTACGCAAGTGCGTAAAAGAAATAATCATCTCTTGAAAAAATGATTGACGAATGAACATCAGAACTACAGCTTAGTCAAGTCTTTTTTATCATCCACTAACTGCATTCATCTTTTGTCACAGTCCACAGATCGCCTATATCCTATATATATTCTTCGACTGTCGCCTTCTGAGTACGCATACATTCTAAAGTCCTAGATACGCCTAAGCATTTATAAAATAATTTCTGGAATTTTGAATTTGGAAATCATTCTATTTGTATCTCCCTTTCTCACAATGATATTCCTTGAGCATAATCTTTCAGTTGAGTTATCAATCGATTTAAACGAAAATAGTGTATGTTAGTCAGAGTATATTCCTGTTTAAAATGTTCGACATTTTGTTGGAGGAAGGGGGATCATTCATACACTGCGCTCTGCGGATAAATTGTACGTGTTGTCCCCCTTTGAAAATGGCACCGTAAACACCCCCCACCCCCCACCCCCCACTTTTCTCACTGAGTGGAAACAGGTCCCGGATTTTGCTTCCTAATATGGCCGCAGTGTTGTAACAAAGATCAACGAGAAGAATCATTTGTTTATTTAAAGAATTAGATTATACATTCATGCCAGGGAAGTCTGGCTTACATCAGCCTGTGCGTGAGATTACCTACAATTTCAAATATGCGCAACGCAAAGACTCTGACCAGCCTGTGCATCCGCACAGACTGACCAGAGTCTTAACTATGCGTTTAGTAGATAGGTAAGGTCTCAAAATATCTGTAGACCACAGGGTAACTTTATATTTACAGTATGACTTTCTTCGCTACTCAATGTACGCCCCTCACGAAATATCAAATTGTTGGAAATGTCAAGCACAGGCTCGTATTACATTTTGTGTTGAGACCTCAGTTAACATACTGTAACACATTACACCGCTTACTCAAAGGTTTACAAAATGAAAGTCAGTGGAAGATCCCATGTAATTATCTTTAAAGGTGGAGAGGTAAGGAGTGTTTTCGTGACGATGGATAGATTTTTAATTGTGCGGAAGCACAATTAGAGTGGTTCTGCCAGGGTTGTATCTAATGAAAAATTGCAAAATAACCTTTTTTCCAACTCATATCAATTTTGTAAACAGTTTGTTTTGAAAATTGCTGGCATAAATTGATCTTCTTATTTTCTCTGGTTGTAAATTAGTGTTTTATTTACAGTACATTCCATGAAGGGTTTAATAGTTCATTAATTTAGCTTAATAATAGAATATTAACATTAGTTTAATAAAATTCAGTTGTAAATTTGCACTTCGTACCTATGAGGGAAAAAGCTACAGAGATGGATTGTGGGATGAATTACCTAATACCCCTCTCTTTGGAATAACCCCTTATAACTCACCTATTAACCTCTTCACTATTTACAAAGTGTAGGTGCATTGTGTCACTCCTCGCTCTATAGCTTTATCTTGGTGTATTTGTCTATGTCTGCCTGTGATTTATCTACATGTACATTTCTGAAAACTTGTTACTACAACTCTTCAAGAAGTGGCACGAGATAAATTTTCCAAAGACCTACAATACTGAATGCTTAGCGAGTTTTAAAAGGATCTTTTTAGCATCAAAAGAATGGCGATATATTCCTGTGTATATTCAAACCTAAAACAATGCATGAAGCAAATTACATTTCTTATAGTTTGCAGTTTGATGTTGAATTAATTTTGAAAACGTCCTTGACGTATTTGTCTAATAAACGTTTCCCACAAGTTTTTGGGGTAAAAGTGGCATGTATGGTTTGACTATATCTGCAACAATAACTTGGTTTGGATTTTTTGTCTATTTATTTATTTTTTGTTTCAATGCTATATATACATAAACTCCTGAAACAACAATAAGCAGTTCAGTCATTCAGTACCGCACAATTACAGTGCTTACAGCACTTTGATTCTAATAATGCTAGTTGCATCCCTTGTGTTATATATACATGGTAAACATGGTATACATGGTAAAACATGAATAACGTTGAAAGGTCTCGCCCCTTGAAATCCGGCATGGCTGCTCGATTCAGACTTTTCTAACGTTATTTGTCTATAGAAATTGTGTTCATGTGATAAAAAAATAAACAAAATCAACTCGTATAAGGAAAGCATAAACGTTGTGACAACAAGCTTTTCAAGTTTATGCGTTTAAGGTAGTGGAACCGTAATAGTAACGCAACATTTCAGATCTCATGATCTTTCACAATGTTGACCGAGGTTTCCTTTTGAAAATCATTAGAAAACCTCGGTTAACACTGTTAAAGTTCATTACTTCCAAAAGGTTGCATTACTATTACGGGTCCACTACCTTAAGCTTTAACTCCAAATCAACAACAACAAACTCAGATCGGAACCACTAGAAAAGAGCATTCATCATACCTTGGCCCGAGATCATTAAATTTTCTTTGCTCAACTGAGAATCTTCTTAAATTTAGAATTTGAATAAATTAATGAACGTAAAAGGTCATTTGAATAAATTGTTATTTATAACAGCTTATAAATATCATACTTGATGTTCACACGCTTATTATAGTATTACAACAGAATTTAGGCTATGATCTCAAGTTGAAATTTTGGAAAATTCTAAGGTGAGAATGAGAAACGATTTATAATCTCGGGCACAAATCTGCCAGGATCCTGAACAAGGGCCCGTTTTTTTTATACTTTTTATGAAAAAAAAATCGTTAGTCAAAATCACAAAAATATGCCGTCGTCATAGCGCAGTTGGTAGGGCGTCGGACTGTCAATCTAGAGGTCCAGGGTTCGATCCCCGACGGCGTCACTCATTCTTTCCGACTATTTGTCTCTCACCAATGGGTTGATAATCGTAGGCCTATGTGTGATAGCAGCTGGAGGCTAGGAAAGGATGCGGTGGTCGTACTGGTGAGAGAAATAACAGGAAACCATTGTTAGGTGCTCCAGCCTCTGCGATATAACTGAAAAATGTTGAAAGCGGCATTAAACTCCATTCAATCAATCAATCAATCAATCAATCACAATCACAAACCGTACCTAGTGTTTTCATTCATTGTATTATTCATCCTTGCAATATCTCATTGGATTCGCCTTTAGTGTACGAGTCAAATGAGATATGGCATGGCAGGATTCCATATTTAGTTACTTAGTAGAAGCAACTTTAATTTTTGACTAGCGAAAACGTGATCGTCAGATGTTTAGTAAAACAGGCCCCAGACTCGCAGTCATCAAATTGGCCAGCATACTGATAGATTGTAACCCCTTCGCCATTACCCCATCCCATCCCCCACCCCACACACATATCCACAACCTCTTGGAACCGAGGCAGTCGTAGTTGCCTACAGGTATAATTCAATCGGGAATCATCGGCGGTTCTACGGAATAGACTTCGGGAAAAATAAGGGCTTAATCATAAAAGGCGCGGCATACTTCACTTGGGTTTAAGTGACGTCACAATCATCAAAATGGAAAAGAAAAAAATACCAACAAAATAATGGAATTTGGGGAGTTGAGGAGAGTATTTGTTGATTTAATTGAGGCATGAAACTAAAAACATAATCAAACTGTATGAATACGCGATTATGTTTAAAGTTTCATACCTGTCTGAAATCAATGAATATCATCTTCATATCTAATATCATGAAGCAAAAATATAAAGATTTGTCAGTTCATAAACAGATTTCTTATGGGGCTAGTTTTTCCGGAAAAGCTTACAAAACAGCTGCGTACCAAAAATTGTTTTCATTGGGGAATAAAACTAATTTTCCAATCAGATCGCAGAAACGTTGATGGACACAACTTAAATTAATTTATTATAATAATTAGAAACAAAATAAATGACAAAAAGAATGACACAGAATTAATACACTTACGTCATAGGTACTGTCATGGAATTCCGTAAAGTAAAAATTTTGCAATAGTAATAGTAGAGGTCAACCGGAGATGGTATCCAAAAAACTATATATAGGAAGGTAGAATGACCATTACACCATAAAGTTTCGACCCCCTAATTCACCCTGTCCGCGTTTCTCATACACGAGGGTCGACAATTAACGAATTATCAAGAATACCATATATACGTGATGTTTGCATCTTTTGTTGGTGTTCTCGTGTGCTAAGTTTCAAGTGGATGTCTTTTTTAAATTTATCTTATGACTATACAAATATCCATGTGATGACATCCCGAATGATATTTTTTATAATATCACATAGTTATTTTTAGAGCAATAATATCATGCAGTTATTTTTAGAACCGTGCATTTCAGGTAGAAACATCGACAGAAACAAGACAAAAAGAGGTTATAAGTTAAACATAATACGTTCTTATTATTTTGTATGAAAAAATATCTAACTCGGTTGTGACAATTGATTATTGTCTCGGCAGAGCCTCGACAATGATCAATTCTGCCAACCTGTTTAAATATATTTTTTTTCATACGAAACAATAAGAACGTATTATATTTATATATGAGACACATCTAAAATGACCAAGATTTTTGATGACGTCGATGACCACAACGACGACGACGCCAGCAAGGACGACGCCAGCAAGGACGACGCCAGCAAGGACGACGCCAGCAAGGCTGTAATACTACCCCGGGTTTTCATCGAAAACAACCGAGCCTTCAAAATGTACAGAATTTTAAGCCATTTATTGTATTATCTGTAGATTTTTATAATTGGTATGTTTAAAATTAATTAAGGTTTACCGCCACCTTCTGCTTCAACAATAGTCCGAGTGTAGCTTATATCATTGTGACACTCATCTCGATCAAAACCGTTCAAAATCACTCACTCTGCGCTCCATTCACCCATTCAAAACACTCACCCAATCACTCAAAAACGCTTAAAAATTTTACAAAAATAGAAATCGTTTTTAAGCCTTCCACATTTCATTCAAATCAATCAAATTATTGTACGATTCAAATGGTTGTTGGAATTTTAAAGCTGATGATCAGTATCTGAAAACACACACTGTATTGGAAAGTGCGTAGATTCTTTTTAAAGGGAGATAATGAATATCGCTAATTTCGCCCAAATTATCTTCCAGGGATTTAATTCAAAAATCGCTCCACAAACACATTCAATATCATTCCAAAATCAATCCAAATTCGTCCAACTATTCAATTTCACGATGTTCTTTACTGTACGTCACATATTAATTTTTACGGTAAAAATTAGAATTTTCTATTCTTACTGAGAAGCGCTGTGATTATCTTTAATAACTGAATTATTATTTCATTATTTTCATGACTTGGGGTAATAAAATGCCTACAACTATAGGCCAAAACCTTTCATAAGCGGTTTAAAAATCCTTTTATTTCAATCAATATATAGTCCTGTCCATGCGAACGATATGTCATTACTCAATACAATAGTCTAGGAGGCAAAAATTGATATTAAATGGTCTTATAGAATAATAACGTAGCTCTATTAACTAACATTTTTTTCAAGGCTTAATACGTTTTTTATAAAAAGTATTCTAATTTTCAAAATTGTAAAACGTGTGATTGGAAACCTTGACAAATTTCTAAGTAACAGCATTAGCCTGGAGTTTAATCCTTCACATTGAAGATAAGTCTTTTAAAGAGTCCCAATCACAGTTAATTGTGACGTTTAATCATCCAGGGCCCGTTTTCCTGAACATCTTACGATCATTTTTTGCGTAAGTCAAAAATTTAAGTTGCTTCTTCAGCGGTAACAAAACATAGAATTCTGCCATGCTTCACCTCATTGGCATTGTCATCTAAAGACGATTCCAATGATTTATTGCGAGGCAGAATTTAATATTGAATGAAAACACCAGGAACAATCTGTGATTTTTGACTTACGATTACTTTTTTCGTAAGAGGTTTAGTAAAACAGGCCCCTGGGTTCCGACTGTTAAAGCCAAAACTTGGACGTTTCGTGTCCCAAGAGACGAAATACGTTGTTTATGTTAATCTCTTTCGTTTTATGATACAAATATATATTCGAAAAATTCACGGAGATTACCAACAAACTCTTGACTGGGACTATAAGTTATGTATATTGCAAAGTAAAATGACAAAATTACTTTGGAGCCAAGTCACACTCTACCAATTCAAAAATCACTTACAATAACTTTCAATGAAAATTGGCTTTTCCTGTTTAGACAAGAAAATCGGTAGTCTTTTGAATTTTAATTCCCCGAGTGGGAAATACACACATTGTACAGGTTTAAATATCGATAAACAGATATGGAATATTTCACCGACTCGCTCAATACAAAAGTTTTAAACTGTAAAAACCGACACCACTTTCTATATAGTGTACAATACATGGTTACCACCTTTTGTTGATTTTGTACGGGTTATATTTCTGTTAAACACCCATATTTGTAAATTATTTCGATCTAGAACATAAAAAAATCAAAAGGGAAAGGAATGGATATTTGAAGTTTGAAGTGATAGAGCAGAGTTGGTGTGTCTGTGAAAATGGATTAATTTGGGTGCAAAATTTTAACGGTGTGTATAATTAACCCTTATTGTACGTAATTTAAATTTTCTTTCAAAGAAATTACTTTTTTGTATAATTCTATTCAGTCTGGCTCAACATTTTCCTAAAAGAAACAGACATTATATGCTAGGATCAGCTTGAGCATCAAAAGCTAGATTTTCACGAGGAGCAGGCCCAAGAAAGAAAAATAAAGCTTTTTTTGTTCACGAAGTGAAATATCAATCGATCATACTCGAAAAAGAAACGATTATTCTATTTCTTTGATGCATACGTAAATGTGACAAAATGTGAAAATTCTAGGACAAATCTTCATTTTGCTCATGATTGCTAGGAAACGTTCCACCTAGCGTCAATTTTGGGCTCCGCTTAGATGTCGTCACATAGGGTGAAATGAACGTAAGCGGGATATAAGTTTTAGATAATTTCACTGTATTGCACCGAGTTTAGCAGAACGATTATCTACCTTTATTCCTCGATTAACCACCACAAAGCATTAAAGAAAGTTATGTTATTTCCAAAAGGGAAAATATCTTTATACCTATTGGTTTAACAATTTTTTCACAAACTAAACTTTACATGCATTAAAATAGCTTTAGTTGGAAGCATTAAGAAAAAAATTAGAATTGAATGTTCCAAGCATGTCTCCACTTTTCTAATTTTAAAATAGAGAGCCAATGGGCACCAAGAACATCGATTATTGCATAACTTTAAAAGTGACCTTGATTTTTCTTACAATGTGCATTCAATTCATTTGCCACTGAAAACATAGAATTTATCACTTTTCTTGCAATATGTAGAGAATAACATGTCAATGTCTATAAATAACAATGTTTTCTGGTTGAGGTTGGGAGAATTTATCATGACGAGGCTTTGTCGAGTCATGATAATTTCCCACTGCCGAGACCAGGTAATATTTGTATATCTTAAGACCCTTGCATGTTATTCTATGTATCATGCAATCATTTTGGGTGCTTGATTTAAAAAAAAACCTCCAAAATCAAAGAAATTCCAGTGAAAGGGTATGGAAATTGATTCTAAAAATGGACTGCCTGATATCATGTAATGTTATCAGACAGGTGATATCAGGTCAATACATCCTTCATTGCAAGATAAATGCCAATAATATTTAAACCCCATGGTCAAGGGCGATTGCTCCATAATCCGATTGTTGTCTTTTAATATTCACTTTTAGGATTTGACCCTTACGTCATGAGTAATGAGTCCAGCGGACTCACAATTTATGAAATCAACGAACCGCACATAAAATATGGAGTCCTAATTTTCATATAGGGAGAACATTTCTTTCTTTTTCCCAGATAACGCTATACAGGTTTGAAATAAAACTAGTGTACAGTTAGAAACAACGTGAAAAAGACAAGCTGAATGATATCGGAATGATTTTGGAATGAAATCGAACGAGTGCGATGAGTTAGTTTTGAGTGAAATTAAAAGGAGGTAATCCGATATTGCTAATTTTGTTCAGGATGAACAAAATTAGCGATATTTATTTCCTCCCTGTGATAGAATATGCAAACAAGTTTGTTTTCTTTTTTTTTTTTTTTTTTTTTTAAATAGCTTCCTAATTCTCCAAGAACCAATCAGACGCTTACACTTTTGAATATGTCAGTAAAAAAAGTGAGTTTCTTCTATTTTATCTTATGTTGAATGTAGTTGTTGATTCTATCTTTTCAAGTGATTTTTGAGCGTTTTGAACGGTTTGAGTGGAGTGTTCTTTATGAATAAATGGAGCGCTGAGAGGTAAATATCAATTTAACGATGTTACTAACTGTACTCAGGCCATGCAGTCAGGATTTTTCTAAATAAAGATAGAAAATGCATGTAGTTGAAACATCCATCGGGCAATATTAAATCCCTTTTTCTCAAAAAGTTACCTACATAAGATAATATTATTTCATTTCTTTAATCAATTGAACATAAATGCTAATTAAAAGTCAAAATTTGTCTGAAAATTATACACCTTGTGTTATAAAACCGTCGAGTTGGTAAAAATGTTTTGACAGTGATTAATACTGTGACGTTGAATACGAACATTGATATATTGATTAATTGATTTGAATATTTCAGTCGTTTTGAAAGATTTCGATTTTCCAACATTGAAAGATTATTATGACACGAGATAACTTTGTGTCGTTTCGCGTGCGAAATTGGTTGACTATGAAATTGGTTAATCCTTCGATGAATACAGCTAGTAACATCGTAAAATTGAAAAGATAAATAACTTTGAAATGAAAATGAATGAGTTCGATGATCGAATTTTGAATGATTTTAAAGGAATCTAAAACATTATGATAATTAAATCAAACAGATCGATTTATATCTCGATAAATTCAGCAAGTAACAGATAGCTTTGAGTATTCATACAGTGTGATTAGGTTTTTTTTTAGTTTCATACCTCAATAAAAAAAATAAATACTTTCTTCATCTCTTAAAAGAACAAACTGTATAAATTCACCTATAACAGATACTTCCTTTCCTAATCAAATTACTGTTTGGCTAAAAGAACACGCTTGAACTCTGTTCTGTAATTCCTATTTGTAATGAGGATACAGTTAACAACATCGTGAAATTGACAAGGTGAATGATTTTGGAATGATTAAGGAATGAAATTGAATGAGTGTGTGGAGCGAGTTTTGAGTGAATATAATGGGAGGTAATCCTATATCGCAAATTTTGTTCAGGATGAACAAAATTTGCGATAATGATTACCTCCCTTTAATAAAAAAAATACAAACAAGTTTTATACATAGCTTCCTATTTCTTCAAGAAACTATGAGACGCTTACCAATTGAATTATGTCAGTGAAATCGCGATTTTTATCTAACAAAATTTATTTTGAATGACGTTGTTGATTCTATATTTTTCAATGGGTTTGAGCGTTTTTGAATGGTTTGAGTGAGTGTTTGGAATGAATGATTGGAGCGCTGAGTGAGAGATTAAGAATGGTTTTGATCTAGGTGAATGTCAATTTCACTATGTATCTAACTGTACTAGGCATAGCATCGACCAACGTTTAGACTGGATGACCATTCTGTCTTCGTGACACTGAAAAGAGCGAAAGTGTCCGTGTTACCTGAGTACTTTCAGCAGGGGTGACCGTTGGAAAAGTTTTCGCTTTTACAATTTGTCCTGATACATTTAACCATGTCGTAAAATGTGCACTCATCTCGATTAAAACTGATCCAAAACACTCGCTTAGCGCTCCATTCATTCGAAACACTCACTCCTATCACCCTAAAAAGTTTAAAACGCTTCGAAATTGTTTACAGTTTCCAAACATTCTAAGTAAATAGACATAATCACTGCACAATTTCTATGCCTTCAATGCAATTTTAAATCGTCTAATTAGCCCTTCAAAACACAAAACAGAATAAAACGTAGATTTCTTAAAAGGGAGGTAATAAATTTCGAAATTAAGGATTTGATATTAACTCCCTTTAATTTCATTTACATTTCAACCCCCTACTCATTCAATTTCATTTTGAAATCGTTCAAAACCCATTCAGCCTGTCACTTTCACAGTGTTCCCTACTGTAATACAGTTGTACTACCGTTACAGAATCATCAAGAGAATCGAATTAGCTTATGTTGACGTAACGCGATAACCGGATTATACCAAAGTAAATAAACCCCTATTGATTTTTAAAGTAATTTATATTATCCTTGTGTAAATAAATTTGATCTCATTTATTCAATGACATTCTTAGCTCATTAAGTGGACCGACGGAAAAACAGGGGGCGGCTTAATGCACCTCATTCAAAATGATACTAAATCACTCACGAAGCCCCCAATCATTCATTTAAAACACTCACTCAAAAAAAGCTCCAAAATCGTTAAATCAATTCAAAATCGTAAAACAACAACAACAAAATGACCAGCATTTCATTGAGAAAAAAAATCGAATCATTACACAATTGTTTTGGTTATGGTGGATTTTAAAGCGTCTGATTGGTACGTAAAGACTCTCAAATTGGGTATGCAGATTTTTTTAACGGAATCTTTGACTATATTGAATTATCTCCCTTGGATTTTTTTCAAAACTTGGTCAACATCCTCATTTAATATTATTCCGAATTCATTGCAAAATCATTTAAGTTGTCAATTTCTTGATGCTTCTGACTGTAGCCAATAATACTGTCTCTGTTTGTTTCCATAAAAAGGTAAACTGTGGAATTTGATCCGATCAATTCGTCAGACCATGATATTAATGCGATTACATTAATTCAGAATTATAAGCCAAATAAAATGCAAATGTAACTAATTCGATAGGCCGCATTTCTCTGTCATGTTGCAAATTAGATGAAATGATCTTGGATTACCGTACTTTTCCTTATATGAACTGTCTTATGTAATATAAATTATTTTTGTCGAATTTGTATGACGTATTTATTATTCTATTATTATGGGAGACCACTCTCACCACTGTCCTGCATAGTTTCATTGGTTTAAATACAATGTCTGACACCTGCGTCAGGGATGATCTTCTTTTGGCTCTGTAGTTACTGCATTGGACTTGTAAACCAATAATTTAAATATTAATTGTCCGCGTGGGTTAGATACTGGCTTTCGTCATGAAAAATTAATCCCAAAAAGATTCGTTTCCATCAATAAGGGAGGGGCAATGTTATACCTGTTGTTTAACTTCCCATTAAAATCTTTGAAATCAAAATTATTCCTAAATAATTCATAATTCAGCGTGTCACTTCGACATTGTAATTCACTATAGTGCGCGATTTGCGCAGACTCACCATGGAAAATCGAATATTTCGATATTTACTCGTACTCATATTTTTAATAAGCTATAAACATCTACAGTGTTTCTAGCACAAAGCAATACAATGAGAGAACATTTTAACAAAGATCGTGAACATTCAATTCCGTTAATTAATACCTGACAAAAAACATAGAGTTAAGAGAATAAATGATCGTAGCTATAACAATATTTTTTTCAGTAAAGAAAATTTAACGAATAAAATTCAATTCTATTCAAGCAAGACAGTTTTCATTGTCTACGCGGATTAAGCATTTATATATTCATAAAAAATATACATCATCAATTTAACATCTATGGAGAAATATTTCGATTTTTGTCTGCAAAATAAATAAACTTGGCTAACTTAATGATACTTTTTTTTAAGTCATTTGGAACAGACTTAAGATGGTCCTTTTTTCGCGTGAATGGTCAATTATTTCTAATGTTCACGGAAATTATTATTATTTATTTATTTATCTATTTATTTATCTTTCTATTTTTTTATTTATTTATTTATTTATTTAAAGAAACATAATCAGAAAGGAAAGATGATCATTCTAGATTCAGAAAAAAAAATCAAATAAGCGTGAAAGGTTTTTGCCGTAGTCAGCATGTGCAGCCTACGGAGTCTGACTAGAATCGACACTTTATGCACGATCCTAAAGACCTCTTTTCGTCATTTTAAAACGCCCGTCAAAAGTCGGACGTATACTCTTCAAAAAAAGTTCTTTGACACGGATTAAACATACGATTTTTCTGAGTTCGTGTAAAAACTTCGATAAATTTTGATTGATTTGTGGACAGTAATAAGGATGTAAGAATGTCACATGTAATTGCGATAAATTACTCAACAACGTTTCTCAATAGAGACTTCCACGTCAAATAACGTAAAATCTAAATTCTCATTCAGCACGTGCAGTTCCAGATTAACTGAAAAGTCTTGGTAGGTCTCCATTGTGTTGTGGATGAAATGCCATTACTTGATTGCTTTAGAAATTGAACGTCTAGGCACATACCTGTAATGAAAACATGTCAAGCGAACGAAGGAACAACGTCATAAAGTTTTTGGTCCCCACAAAGCTGACTCTATTAGACAAGCTGTTGCAAATGACTTTGTTGTTTCCGGACAGACTATCTTGTACCTCTTGCGCCGCTATAACATGGTTCACAGCGTCATGTATAGAACCAGATCAGTCTGAGGCTGGATAACAACGTTCGTCCAAGACGTCGAATGACGTAACGATATTTGGTATTTTTCAATCGAACTGCTACGTCAACGAACACTTAGGTCGCCGGTCTAAGTTGGATCTCTGGTGAGAAAGTGTGGAACCAGATAAGAGAGGTCAAGTTTGCCACTTTAAGACAAGTGCGACGTAACGTTCTTAATCAACGTCTCTGTTACAAATCTTTGATAAAAAAAAAAGTTATTTTGTTTTAATACAGTGTGAAGATGCATTGACTTCACCTTTATTGGTTGACTTTGCTCATACATATAGATATTTATGTCGAAATTATTATTTCCATATGGATCAAATGTCAAAGAACTTTTTTTGAAGAGTATATTATAGGATCACCCGTGGCGTTCGGCATGTTGCGGCGTCCTCTTCGTCTGAAGCATAACTCTGTCCCCTTACATCCGATTGACTTGAAACTTGGTAGTTCTGTTCCTGTCATGATAACGGAGTGCAGTGTACAAGAACCATAACTCTACTTAGCTTAATTGTTTGAGTTATCTCCCCTTGTGTTGTTGTTGTTTTTCATAATTGGACATCCAACACTGCAACGGGCGCATCTTGTAAAAAATTGCCATCTTGTTTAATATTTGCAGTTGTGAAGATCTGACAATAGACAATGAGTTTTGGATACTACAAGAAAGCAAAGCCTTCACCCACTCCAAACAGTTATGGGTTTAAACAGGTGTCGTCCAAAGAACTGGCTGACATCATCAAACGAGTGACGACGCCTACATACAGTGCTAAACTTTATACAGAAGAAAATAAACAGGTTTGTTATGAAAAAGCTATGGGTGGAGGGTGAAGGCTCGATTTTGAGTTTTTCAAAAATATTAGCACAAACTCTATATTCTTGGTAGTCATTGGAATCGTCTCGTCGAGCTGATTCCAATGACTACCAACAACAAAGGGTTTCATTGAGAAATAAAGATGTTAGACGAGCATCATCCCTCCTTTTCTGTAGCTCTGATGTCAATGGCTTGTTTCTAGATGTGGCCATAAAATTTCTCGCATTCTGATCGGCTTACAAAATGGTGCCATACCTCTATGATAAACAATTTTAAGAACGCATTTAATTGAGCCCGAGCGTGACATTTTCAACAATTTCAAATGTGCATCAAGCAAAGACTCTGGCCAGTCTGTGCATTCGCAAAGTCTGACCAGAGTCTTCACTACGCACTTCATAGATAAGAAAGGTCTGGGAGTATCTAGAAAAGTCAGACAAACTTCTTATTACAAAATCTAGCTGTCTAGGCCGTCAAATAATTGTGGTTTGTGCATATGTCAAATTGTTGGAAATGTCACGCACCGGCTCAACTCTATAGATGAGCACAAAGTGGTCCGAAATGAATGCCAGTTTCACAATAGTTAGATATTCACTTTTTAGGTTCATAGTATTTGATTGTAAGATTACATCTGATTTTTTAAATCCATAGTGGTATGAAAATAAAAAAAATAATCTCATTGTATCAATTCATTTTAAATACTAATAGAAATTTCGGAACTCATGATGTTTGACAATGTTAACGGAAGTTTCCTAATGAAACCATTTGGAAACCTTTGTCAACAATTTTAAAGTTCATGACTTCCGAAACGTCGTGGAACTATCACGGGTCCACTACCTTAAGTAATATTTCTAACGTTAACTTTAGGTAAATAATTATGAACGTTTGGACGAGTCAGGGACCAGACGACGGATCGCCTCCGCGTGCAGCCGGCAGACGAACTCCCGAATGACTAACTCGAGAATGTCCCGGATGTCTACGGATACATATGACAGTGTCGACAGGAGGTCGGGAAAACCGAAATTAACCGAGCGGGAAATGTGTAGACTAATACGACGATTACAGGTATTTAAGGTTGAAGAGGACAATAGCGTTTTATTAGATAAGTGATTAAATTTTAGTATATATATAATATAAACTCAGAATTAGTGTGATCTCAACTGCGTATATTTATTTATTTTTAATTTGGAAATTACGTTACAATGACGTCGTAAAAACGACGATTTGGCGTGCTTTTTACAAGCTGCCCTAGTCCTATTTAAATGCGCAGTGCGATTTAATTTAAGACGTTTTGGTTCCGAAAATTGTTCCAAAATGAATCTTAATGAATGGTTAAAGCGCAAATGCTATTTGAAAACTTTTGTAACTAAATATATAGACGTAACGGCAAAAGTTGCCGGTCACGTCAAAATGGGAGTATCGCCAACATTTGAAATATTTTTTTTCGCTATTAATATGCATCCACATATATAACTTTAGTATCAAATTATAGATCTTTGAGAGTGGATTATTCTAATCTATCTGAAATTGATTTTATACCAAAGGAAAATATTATAATAGTCAAAAGAACCAAAAATATACACCAGAAATGACGCCGTCAGATGTAACAAAAAAACCCCGATCGTTTTACTAAAATTATTATATCCTAAAGAATAATGGCGCTAGTGGCATGACAATTTGCCATATAATGTGAATTACATCAAATGGAATATTATGCAAGTCTTACGCCTATTGGATGGTCCAAAACAAAAGATGAAAACCACAAAAGAAACGTGTCAGTAGCGTCAGATTGCTAAAAAAAACGTCGTTTTTTCAATAGTCACCTTTTCAGATGTCATTAATTCGGTTTTTCTCCGGACTAAATTAATAATAAATAATATTTGAAATACATCTGAACTGGAATTTATGCAATTTTATTTTTGTCGAAATTCGGCTTGATCTAATGAGTTTATTATTGAGTTTTTCTCAGTCTTAAAATTGTCCCACTTTGCGAAAAAACGTCATAAAAATACCGGTGAAATTTTTGATGCACATTTTTTTGTACAAAACATCACCATATTCTTAATTTAACTTTATATTAAAAATACATCTAGAATATATTTCGCAAATATAAAAACATTCACAAATATCTCTTTAACTAACGGAAATATAGATCATTATGTTCGTCTTAAAATTGTCCCACTAACGCGTTTTTCGACGTTTGAACGTCAGGTCAATTTATAAGTATTTTCACAAATATTTCTCGTTCACAGGACTACCCAAAATATTGTGCAAAAGTTTAATTTTCATCCATTCAACCTTGATAAGATTTAAAACCGTTGTTTGATTGGAAACTATTATGGTTTTACATGTAGTTCGAATACAATTCAGTTTCTTTTCGGTTCTGATTCTGCTTCCATAAGCTTACGTTGCACTGCTCTCGCAAATTGATTGTATACAGAAGGTTATATAAATCATATTTCTGTTACATGTAGTCATTTTTTTACTTTGACTAGATTGCATATTATTGTATATTTTACAAATGAGCGACTGAACATAAACTATCTTCGTCGGTTTTCGTCGTAGTTTACTCGAAAATCATCCATTTTACGTTACATTTAAACGGACGTCATTTGTTACAATAGTGACCGTCAACTTTTGCCGTTACGTCATAGACAAATGGGTTGCTTGAAACAATATTCACATTTTTTACTGTTCCAAAAATCTCACTTTTAACAAAATTTTGTAAAATTGGCCCGATGAAATTTTTCATTTTTTTATATAATTTCCTCAATTCTAGTTCGATTAACAGGAAAAGTTTGAAACGCTTTCACCGTTCTGATTTCTATAATCCGGATCTAAAGTTTGTCATTTTGACGTTAAAACTACGACTTTGACGTTTGAATTACAACAAGTATTTTCAAATATGTTTATTTGAATATTTTTGCGATCTATTGGAATAAAAAGATAAAAATTCACAAACATGTTCAAAGGTTTTTGAGGAAAGGACCCTCAAAATTTTATTCCAATACATCGAGAACACGTGAATTTATCTAACACGAGTGTTGCCGATCGGTGACTTCAATAAGTTTTACGTCGACGTCGCTATAAATGAATATTGACTTTTGTAAGTTCAGAAGCTCGACGTTATGATATCACCATATATAAGCACGTTCAAAGACTATTTGAGGGTGCAGTGATAAGATTTCAAATAAAATGGGAAAACCTCTTTGCATTGTTATGAAAAACGAAAAATCTTTTTCACATTTGAAATTTCTATATACAGAAATCAAAAAAATACTTTTTGTGAAATCCGTCAAAAGAGTTTAGCGAATTTTTCGACGTATCGCGTTTGTCTTTTTCAAACTTTCGATATTAGGGTAATACACTGTAGAAATTCCGAACGGCAAACGTCACAAAAAGATGCGAGCATATGAAAAAGAAGCTGGACAAATATATAATAAAATCACCAGGCCTTTTTTTAAAAAAAAAAAAAATAAGTTTAAAGCTTTTTTGGGGGCCGACGAAAATTAAAAAAATAACTTAAATCCAATCTCGTGTATCTATCTTTAGATATTACAATGTTCTAATTCCACGCCAATGTTCCCAATTCATTCAACTTCATTTTAATGGATTTTATTGAATTAAATCACCTAAATTACGATCAGGGTAAGCGTTTAAGAACGCGTTGGGTCATTAGTGAGAAACGCGCGAAACCGTCATTTTAGCGACGTCATGGTTACGTAAATTCTAAATTGAACGTTAAATTAACATATACAATTGAGATCGCTCTTACACAACGTTTCCATAGATACCAATATATGTGCCCTTATCTCAAAAACGCTATTGTCTTCAAATGTTATTTTTTTTATAATTATTTTTTTACTTAGATAATATGTCTTCAAATGTTACTTTTGTAAGTTCAGAAGCTCGACGTTATGACATCACCATATATAAGCACGTTCAAAGACTATTTGAGGGTGCAGTGATAAGATTTCAAATAAAATGGGAAAACCTCTTTGCATTGTTATGAAAAACGAAAAATCTTTTTCACATTTGAAATTTCTATATACAGAAATCAAAAAAATACTTTTTGTGAAATCCGTCAAAAGAGTTTAGCGAATTTTTCGACGTATCGCGTTTGTCTTTTTCAAACTTTCGATATTAGGGTAATACACTGTAGAAATTCCGAACGGCAAACGTCACAAAAAGATGCGAGCATATGAAAAAGAAGCTGGACAAATATATAATAAAATCACCAGGCCTTTTTTTTAAAAAAAAAAAATAAGTTTAAAGCTTTTTTGGGGGCCGACGAAAATTCAAAAAATAACTTAAATCCAATCTCGTGTATCTATCTTTAGATATTACAATGTTCTAATTCCACGCCAATGTTCCCAATTCATTCAACTTCATTTTAATGGATTTTATTGAATTAAATCACCTAAATTACGATCAGGGTAAGCGTTTAAGAACGCGTTGGGTCATTAGTGAGAAACGCGCGAAACCGTCATTTTAGCGACGTCATGGTTACGTAAATTCTAAATTGAACGTTAAAAAAACATATACAATTGAGATCGCTCTAACACAACGTTTCCATAGATACCAATATATGTGCCCTTATCTCAAAAACGCTATTGTCTTCAAATGTTATTTTTTTTATAATTATTTTTTTATTTAGATAATATGTCTTCAAATGTTATTTTTTTTATAATCATTTTTTTATTTAGATAAAAAGAGTTATTCTCCCGCATAGATAAGATCGGGAAAATAATGTTATATCACTGTCTTTTTGTCTGTCTGTTCATCTTCCGGTATGTCTACAAAACTTACTAAGAAAAACTTAACACCGTCATACTTCAAGCCTTATCAAAATAGTACACTGTTCGTATTTAACACGATGATAGATCTCAATGATCCACATCTGCTGTTAGGCTACCTAGGCCAATGCCATTTAAATTAATTAATAGGCAAATATGAAAATAAAAATGTTATCTGCTGCTTCTTTAGGGCTACATAAGTCTTAGATTTATCATAATTATTATCTCTTTTTTAATTTATTTATTTTTTTATTTTTTTTATAGTTTTTCAATTTCATTTTTGTTTATGAACCTATCATTGAATGCAAGCATATTATGAAATATGCATGTTTTTAGGGTCATCGTTACCTTTATAATTGGTCATTGATTGGGCAAGTATTATGAGTTTGATTCTTAGGCGTAGCAATAACTGCTTTCTTCAAGCTCTTGTTGCAACGATTTTGAACTACACTATCAGGATTTGACTCTGGCTCTTGATATGTATGCTGATATTTTATATCGGTTCGTAGATTATATACCCATCTGGTATATACCTTTTGCTAAGTTTTGTCTTGTATGTTTATTGTATATATATTCTTGGTGACAATCCTATTATTGGATTTTTAAAACCAATAAAGGAATTTGAATTTGAATTTGTGAATAGGTCAATGGTCGTCTGTAGAGGTAAAACTGATGTAAATTTTTGCTGTTTCGGGTAAGTTCGCGTTTCACAAGCACATCTTGTTTTTCATTTACATACAGATTAATAAGTTTTAGCGAGTGATCAAAGGTCAATTTTGTCTATCTATGTATAGATATATTTACCTTAACTTACGGTTTAACTTACGGTCTC
Source organism: Fragum whitleyi (assembly GCA_948146395.1). NCBI lineage: Eukaryota > Metazoa > Mollusca > Bivalvia > Cardiida > Cardiidae > Fragum > Fragum whitleyi. The sequence goes on from OX411558.1 coordinate 5,118,531, forward strand.
CGGATCAGCGGTAAGCGTATGGCTTCTCCTCTTTCTTGGTTCTGTTGATTGTTTTGTATTTCGTGCGCATAGCAGCTGGCTGTGAATTTTTGGGGGTGACATTTCCACTGTTTGTTTTAATTGCTCTTTAAGGCATTTATGTTAGGTGACAAGATAACCTGGTTGGGGAGATTGTTCCAAGAGTCAACTACTCTTATGCCAAAACTATTCTTTCTTAGTAATGTACTTGATTGTCGTTTAAATAGTTTTAAGTTGTTTCCTCTGGTTTTTTGGTAACTTGCTAGTTGTAGAACATTTTTGTTTGCTGTTTTGTCATATTCATGAAGTATCTTATAGACTTGAATCATGTCGGATCTTTGGCGTCTGTATTCAAGAGAAGGTAAACCTAGATGTAGTAGTCGTTCTTTGTAGCTTAGATTGCATATGTTTGGCAATATTTTTTTTCTTTAATTACTTTAACTTTTTCATCTATTGTAATCTGTACAGTGGTTTCTAAAGAGCGTTTCTGTAATGTACGATTACTTGCTAATTCTATCTGAAATTTAATGATTTGTCTTACATATTTCAACAGCGCCCGACTACCGCATCTTCAACACATACCTACAGGAACGAAGACCGCGAAAACTTACGCCAGGGAAAAATAGTCCGGGCCAAGTCAGCTGACACGGCTGCTTCCGCCAAGACGATCGCTAAACTACGCAGACCAACCACAGCAACGTTAGCCAAGACCGTCAACACATGTCATCTATGTTATGATCACGATAACCGGAAAAGTACGGAAGAACCCGATGCTTTCGATTTTGAATATGGCGACGAAAAACTACTTCCGGCGGAAGAGATAGATTACATAGTTGGGAGAGTTTCATCAGCAACCATATCGAGTAAAGTGAAACGAGGGGAATTCTGTCAAGAACTTCCTGAATATCTAGATGAAGTGAAAATTAGAAACAATCTACCGCTACTTAGCGGGCTGGAACGTAGTAAAAATGTAAAAGAGATTACGGAAAGACTTCATTACAACCGAAAGCGCAGTCAAGGTCACCATAATCAAGGTCATTTAAGTTACCATGGACACGCGGTACACGCAACTGCCATTACAATATATTGATGACGTATAGTCGAGAAGTTTTATTCTATTTGTTTTTTTCAAATTTGGGTAGATCTACCTGAGAAAATGAAAATTCAGAATCATTCAAAATATACATAACATTGAAAAGAGATTTTTTCCTTGTACTTTCTAGCGCACCCAGATGCTTTTATTATCTTAAATTATGGCTCGCTTGGGCATATGCATCTGAAGTCACATGTATCATCGGACATAGCCTCACTTCAAAGTCGTGACTACAAAACGGACAAGGTATAGCTATGACCTATAGGATACCCAAACTATATTTTCTCTTGTTTCAAGTCCATTACTATATATTTTGCAGTAACAGTTAGACACCGTGACATTGACATTGATAATTTTGGAGTTAAGTTGAACGAGTTCTATGAGTGAGTTTTGAGTGAAATTAAAGGGAGATAATCTAATCACTTATTTTGCTCAACAAAATTAGCTATATTTATTACTTTCCTTTAATGAAATATGCAAACAAGTTCTAAAATTGGCTTCCAAATCCTTCTAGAACCAATAAGACGCTTACACACCAAAATATGTCAGCGAAATCGAGATTTTTTTCTAGTCGTTTTCATTTTGAATGCAGTTGTCAATATTATCTTTTAACGTGATTTTGGAGCGTTTTTTTTTTTTTTTTTTTTTTTTTTTTTTTGAAGATTTTGAACGAGTGTTTGGAATGAATGAATGGGGCGCTGAGTGAGCGATTTAGAATGGTTTTGATTGAGGTAAATGTCAATTTCACGATGTTACTAACAGTTTACTGTTAACAACGTTTAAATATTTGAGGGTGTGTTAAGAGGGAGATATAGGGACGGAGTTAGCAATCCATGAAAACCCGATAGAAGCAAAAAGGTGGAAAATGTTTGAGTACAACGGTCCCTCGGTTTAAATGAACGGTTTTGTTGTGTTTTGGCCAATCAACATGTTGATTGACACCACCGATATAATCAAAAGGCATACGCGCGTATCGGACGCACCGCATAGCGGCGATACAAATCAAGGACTATAACCCAGTTTCTTATCCAGTTGATGGAAATGTTCTCTTTTTTTTCATATTTTTTGCTTAAGCTATTTTAATTATCAAATATTCAAAATTACAACTACAACAACAACAAAATAAAAAATAAACTGTAGACAAAATTATTTGGCGCGTATGCTTTTAAGGTAGTGGGAACCGTAATAGTTCCATAGTATTTCGGAACTCATGATCTTTCACAATGTTGACCGAGGTTTCCTAATGAAAATCAATAAGGAAGCCTCAGTTGAAACTCTTAAAATTCATTACTTCTGAGACGTTGTGAAACTATTAAAGGTTCACTACCTTAATGACCTATCAATGTTAAGCCACAGCAACAGTTCCGCCTACAGGTGCCTATTTTCGACTGTTCAGTGCTTGTTAAAAAATAAAAAATCTAAATCGAATCACAAAAAATGCACCCAGAGTTATCCTCTTAATACGGGGGATAACTGTGGTTATAACTGAAGAGATTCACTTGTAACTTGGCGCATATATCTATTATCAAAAGAGTTGCTCTTTTGATAATAAATATATTTGCCAAGTTAGAAGTGAATCTCTTCAGTTATAACAGAGAAATCACAAAATGTCAACATTTTCGCATGATGACGACGAAAACGACACCAAGGCTATAGCAATACCTCTGGTTTCCCGAAAAAAGCCGAACTTGAAATTGAGCAGAAATATATCAGGAGCCGAGGTAATACAAACTTTATCGGACTCTACTTGTCATTCGCCAATTGACGGAACACTAAAGACATGCCACGATGACTTTAAAACAAGAGCACCGCTTGCTTTTTACATATAGTGGATAAAAAATCTAAGTCGAAAAAGGGTCGTAGTCGCACAAGCCAGATTGGTGTCTAAAATGTGATAGGTCATTGTAACAGGAGGACCAGGATGGCCGCTCACCTGAACTTTATTTTCCAGTTGAACTCATCCAAGTAACTTTCTGACAAAGTTTCATTCACATTTGCCTAATTGATTAAGAGGAGATGTAATCCCAAACATTCAAAGTAAAACTAGACCCTGCCCACCTATTAATTACTGAGAAGACTCAAAATAAGCCCCATCCTGCCACACCCATATTGATGGGCCAATCAAAAATTTGCAAACAAATTTTGAAAAGGGTCATCAAAGGAACACTCTAGTAAAGTTTCATTGAAATCTGCCAAGTAGTACAGGATGAGATGTCTTTCAAAGATTTCGGCCTAAAAATAAGCCCCACCCTGCCACACCCATGTTTATGGGCCAATCAAAATTTTGTGTACAACTTTAGAAAAGGGTCACCCACGAAACTTTCTGGTCAAGTTTCATTGAAATCGGCCCAGTGGTACAGAAGGAGATGTCGTTCAAAGATTTCAGGTCCATAATAAGCCCAACCCTGCCACACCCAAATTAATGGGCCAATCAAAATTTTGTGCACAATTTTAAAAAAAGGTCACCAAAGAAACATTCTAGCGAAGTTTCATTGGAATCAGCCCGGTGGTTAAGGAAGAGATGTCGTTCAAAGATTTCAGGTCCATAATAAGCCCAACCCTGCCACACCCATATTAAAGGGCCAATCAAAATTTTGTGCACAATTTTTAAAAAAGGTCACCAAAGAAACATTCTAGCGAAGTTTCATTGGAATCAGCCCGGTGGTTAAGGAAGAGATGTCGTTCAAAGATTTCAGGTCCATAATAAGCCCAACCCTGCCACACCCATATTAAAGGGCCAATCAAAATTTTGTGCACAATTTTTAAAAAAGGTCACCAAAGAAACATTCTAGCGAAGTTTCATTGGAATCAGCCCGGTGGTTAAGGAAGAGATGTCGTTCAAAGATTTGGGCTCAAATAAGCCTCACTCTGCCATGCCCATATTTATGGGCAAATCAAAATTTTGTGCACAATTTTTAAAAAAGGTCACCCAAAGAGCATTCTGGTAAAGTTTTTATTGAATTCGGCCCAGTGGTTCAGGAGGAGATGTTGTTCTAAGATTTCGGGTTCAAACCAGTATTTATGAGCCTATCATAATTTCATGAGCATTTTTTAAAGGGTCTTCCAAGGAACATTCTGGTAATGTTTCATTTGAATCAAATGGTTCAGGAGATGTTGTTCAAAGATTTCAAAGTGAAAAAATGCCACGCCCTGCCACGCCCATGTTTTTGGACCAATCAAAATTTCTCAAACAATTTTTGAAAAGGGTCACCAAAGTAACATTCTGGTAAAGTTTCATTTCAATCGACACAGTGGTTCAGGAGAAAAAGAAGTGTTTCTAAATTATAGACGACGGACGAGGCACAAAGGACGACGGACTCTGGGTGATCCTAAAAGCTCCCATTGAGCACGTTGTGCTCAGGTGAGCTAAAAATTATAGTAACATTCTGATAAAGTTTCATTTCAATCGACACAGTGGTTCAGGAGAAAAAGAAGTGTTTCTAAATTGTTGACGACAGACGAGGCACGACAGACTCGGGGTGATCCCAAAAGCTCCCCTTGAGCACGATGTGCTCAGGTGAGCTATTTAAAAATTATAGTAAGTAACTACATTTGTTGGCTCCAACTATAGCTTGCGCTGACTCATCACTTTTATATTTAGTAAGATCATGAAAATGGCATTCAGCTCAATCAGCGGTTCATTCAATGCACCCAAGAATTGGTGATGCCGTCAGGAATCAAACCCAGGACCTTTTGAATGATAGTCCAATGCGCTTTCACTGCACTATGACAGCGGCTATCAGGGGGCTGATTCGCTTCCAAATTCGCTATGACGGCATCTCTGCTCTCATATGTTTGTTTAAAATGTGGCTTTAATATATTTTTCAGTCATATTTCTCTGGCAATGTGTTCCTAGTATTTATCACGATCAGTTCTACCATTATTTCCTTTCTATACACTCCAGCTGCTATCCCACATTGAATTGCGATTATTCAACTGTTGGTGGGACACAAATGAGTCTGTGCATCACATTTCCGACTCTTTCTCATGAGCACAAAGCAAAGTCTCTGGCCAGCCTGTTCAGCCTCACAGCCTGCCTTAAGTCTTCACTATGCAAACTAGAACTGTCGCAAAGTGGACATATACCCCCAGCACTTTGCCAAATGTAAGTGTTATTATTGCAGGATGTTTTTGTAACTAGAACTGTCGCAGAGCGGACTTAAACTCCCCACAAGCACTTTGTCAGAATGCAAGTGCTATTAGGGCAGGATGTGTTTGTAACAAATATTGAGGTCATATGCAACATTTGCATATAGTTTCATGATTGTAGGACGCTTGGTTCTCGCGTTTGAGTCAGGAAACGAAAATTGAACATAGGCTGACCATGACCTTGACCTTGGACCTTTGTGACCCAAAATCAATAGGGCACTTCCTTGGGTCATAAACAATATTTGCGTAGTTTCATGATGGAAGGTCGCTTGGTTCTCGAGTGAGAGCCCGGAAACGAAAATTGAACAAAAATTGAGTGACCTTGACCTTTGACCTATGTGACCCCCCAAAAATAGGGCACTTCCTGGGGTCATAAGCAGTATTTGCATGAACTTTCATGATTTTTGGGTCGCTTGGTTCTCGAGTAAGAGTCCGGAAACGAAAATTGAATAAAGGCTGACCATGACCTTGACCTTTGTAACCCTAAAACGAAAGGGCACTTCCTTGGGTCATAAGCAACATTTGTATTACATTTCATGATTCTAGGTCATTTGGTTCTCGTGTTAGAGTCAGGAAACGAAAATTGAACAAAGACTGACCATGACCTTGACCTTCGACCTATGTGACCCAAAAACAACAGGGCACTTCCTTGGGTCATAAGAAATATTTGTGTCAAGTTTCATGATTGTACGTCGCTTGGTTCTCGAATAGGCTTGAAGATATTGGCAAGGTTAAGTTTTCGGGTTAAGTTTTCGAACAGACGGACGGACAGACAGACGGACATGAGTAAAACAATATGCCCCCGATTTCTCGATACGGGGGCATAAAAATAGGGCACTTCCTGGGGTCATCAGCAGTATTTGCATGAACTTTTATGATTCTAGGTCACCTGGTTCTTGAGTTAGAGTCCCGAAATGAAAAGGTCTGCGTACGGACGGACGGACAGACAGGGTGAAACCAATATACCCCCCTCTACTTCATTGGTGAGGGGTATAACAAATGTTGAGGTCATAAGCAGTTTTTGGATGAACTTTCATAATTCTAGGTGGCTTGGTTGTCGATTTGGAGTTGGGAAACGAAAATTTAATAAAAATTGACTGTGACCTCGACATTTGACCTATGTGACCCCCCAAACAATCGGGCACCTTCTGGGGTCATTAGCTCTATTTGAATGTAGCTTCATGATTCTAGGTTATAGGTTAGATTGAGTTAGAGTCCGGAAATGAAAGATGAACAAAGGCTGACCATGACCTTGACCTATGTGACCCAAATACCATAGGGCACCGTCTTGGGTCATAAGCTGTATTTGTATGAAGTTTCATGATTCTAGGTGACTTGGTTCTTAAGATAGTGTCCGAAAACGAACAGGTCTATGGACGGACAGATGGACAGACTGAGGGACGGATGGATGGACAGACAAGGTGAAACCAATATCCCCCCTCTACTTCATAGGTGGGGGGTATAAATATAGGTAGATAATGTTTAAATTCTTCTTCTGGCACTCAGGACATATTCTTGTTGCAATTGTGTTATAGTCTAGACTGCTCCATTTTTATGCTACGCATACAGGTGAAATTGTTGGAAATGTCAAGCACAGGCTCAAATGTTGGAGAGAATATGTGTTGCCAATGGGGATCAAACTTATGATAACCCATTATTGAAGATTAGACATCTGATGCGCTATCAACTGCTTCATCTGTTTGAAATGGGTACACTGCTTTCAACAATGTTTCAATTATATGCCATTTGCAGGAGCACCAAACAATCCTAGTATTTCTAACACCAGTACTTCCATTACATCCTTTCCTTGCCTCCAGCTGCTATTCATAGGTCTATGATTATCAACCCATTTGTGGTTAGACACATATGGGTAAAGGTTGAGTGCTGCCACCTGGGATCAAACCCAGGACCTCTAGATTGACTGTCTGATGCGCTACAGAATGCTGTATTAGGACAGGGTATCATTAAATCCCCGAATTTACTGTACATTTTAGCCTTACACAAAATTTTGAACTGATCCTCCCTTTATTGAAATGTGTCAACATTTTTTGTCTTTCACTACAGAAATAGTGGGTAACATAGTGGGGCCTTAACATAAGAACACAACTCCACATGTGGTTTTTGATAAAGCTGAACATTTATTTATTGTTGATGATATCAATTAACAGTGTCAATCCAAAATGCGGTGAAAGTTACAGCACAATCTGATAAACTTGACTCTTTCTGTAACATTATGTTACAATTCTAACTCTCCGTAACATTACTGTAACATTGCAAGATACAGAAACAATCTAGTTTTTCAGATTGATAAGAGATGTTCATGAGTTATTGAAAAATGAAGTGTATCATAAGAGGAAAGGTTTTAGGAAAACTATCCTTAAATGACTTAAACAGTATGATAAATCAAGAATTGAAGGCAATACAGTAAAACTTGTTTTAAGGTTCATGTAAAGTGTTTGAGACCCAATCTTAGGGGCATTCATTTGCCAAGAAAAAGCAGTATGACCAGAAATATTATATATCAAAATGAAGCTATTTATGAGCACAAGCAGTTGAAAAACATAAGACTGTTATAACTATAGTGGTATAGCCAAAACATTGTGGAAAGGGGTCATTTTGTACAGAACAAGCAACTGCATGACTGTTGGATAAAATCGGCTCATATTTTAACAAAGTCTAGCCTAAAGTACCATCCAGGTAGTGCTACAACCATTGGTATAAAACTCAGCCCCAAAACGTAGTTATGCAAGCAATTTATTTTGACTTATTTTATAAATACATATGTCATATATGTCATTCTAAATTTGTAAACGTGTAGATCTTTTAAGGGTATGGTGTGTTATCACAACATAAATAGACATTAACTGTTTATATACCTGTAAGGTTGTTTAGCAATATATCAATTTCTATTTCACAGAATGATAAATATATAGTAATATTGTACATCATTGAATTAAAAAAAACTATAATTTGAAATAAATCGCAGAAAATATTTCACAATATTATGGTGCGATGTTGCACCATACCTAACATCTATTTTGAAAACAGACCAAACCGGTTTGACATGTATGTTGACAAAATAAATGGAAATTGATTGTTTCAAAAGAGCCTTTTGAGACTGAGTTTTATATCTAAGGTTGTAGCACTACATGGATGGTACTTCAGACTGTACTTTGTTAAAATATAGGGCAATTTTATGCAACCGTCACGCAGTTGCTTGTTCTGTACAAAATGACCCTTTTCCACAATGTTTTGGCTATATCGCTATAGCTATGAAGGTCTTATGTTGCCTAACTGCTTGTACTCACCAATAGCTTCATTTTGATATATAATATTTCTGGTCATACTGCTTTTTCTTGGCTAATGAAGTGCCCTAAATATTGGGTCTCAAACACTTTACATGAACCTTAAGCAACCACTAACAAAACCACCAAAAAGTGGCCATTAAAGAAAATGGCCACTTAATGCACGTTTTGTCCACAAATAAGAAACAAACTTTTTGATTAAATATGCATATTATTGCAAAATTCTCAATAATCCTATTGTGTTAAATCTCAGTAGAATCGCCTCATGGAGACGATTCCTGTGAGTTTTAATAACATAGGATTCATTTTCAATAATTTTTAGACCAACCATACCCTTTTTAAAGATATTTTGATTTAAAGAAGGGGGTTTGGAATAGGGTGGCTAAATAAAGATGGTCACTTAATAAGTGTGGTTGCTTCAGCAAGATCGACTGTACTGTTGTAAGTGCACATATAAATATAGCTCCTTCCAACAGTGCTAGGTTAAGCCCTCTTATTAAGACTGTAGGGCTTAAAGTAATCTACAGGACGACAGATCAGATATAAGGGAGTAGTTACAATCATAATCTGTTATTGTTCCAAAACCTATGCTGTGGGTACTCATTGCAATTGTCTTGAGACAATTCCAATGAGTACCCACAATACAGAATTTGGTGGAAAGATAAAGGATTTTTACTTAATTTTGGAAGAAACATCACATTTCTGAGCACCGTAATGCTGAAATGTCCGACGTGACTCTACATTTATAGAAAATTGCAAACTTGAAATACTTGAATTTTGTTTTAGAAGTTCAACATAAATCATTATTAAAGCTGATCAAAATGAGCACCAGAATTTACTCTCCCAAAAGAAAGTAACTACAGTGAGCAAGCTAAAGGTTACAACTAAAGGTTAGATAAAGCTGCAATTAGGTTTTGATTGCCCATCTACAGTGAACAAATTTTCGCCATTTGGTAAATCAAGCGAATAACCACAATATTGTTTCTATGGCAAGAAAATATAAGTCTCCTCATATCTCAATAACCCATGTACATCTCTGTGAATTTTCTATTCTCTTTTTCTCGATACAGAAAAATATAGGTAAGAAAAAAATATAACATGAAATATACACATTTCCACTGAAAAAAAAAAAGATAATTATGATCAGTTACCATGGAAACCAGACAGGCCATTAACTTCTCTTTCCTCATTAATACTATCTTAGCGTGTGCGTGAAATTTCCAACAATTTCACATGTGCATGATAGACAAACTTTGAGTTGCCTTGACAACCACACAATGCACTTTTGAGAATCTTTTTTCTGTAAGGTTTTCTATTATCATCAATTCAGTTCAAATTATTATAACTGCAGCTGTTATCAAGCTGTAGTAACAATATTCTCAAATTAAATTTTCAGTAAGTATATGTTTAAGCAATACTTTCTACACAAAATTTCTTTTCAAATAAGTCAGAAAATCTAGTATAATGTTGAGAGAGTCTCTGGGAATGGGCTATAAAGCATTGGTTAACATTGCTTTTTTGGCAATCTAAATGTTGAAAATGTAGAAAAATTCCGTCGTGAACCTTTTTAACAAGAGCTGTCGGAGGACAGCGAAGCTCGACTATTCCTAGTGCTGGATAGTAACAGCAAATCAATATCGACATTGGAATTTCAATAAAATGAAAGTCAAGATAAAAGAATCTTTGTCTAGAGGCTGATATTATGGTCACAGAAGCATGTGCAGAGTTTCAAAGCAATAACTTTAGTAGGAACAAATATACAACTAACATAAAATATTTGCACGTAAAAACTTAACCAAAATTTTCTAAGGCCAAAAAGGGTTAAAATTCCACTAAATTAAATATCAGAGTAAAGAATCTTTTTCTGTGGGCTAATACTATGGTCAAAGAAGCATGTGTAAAGTTTCCAAGCAACAGCTGTAGTAGAAATAGAGATATTACACAAATACAACATTTGCACGTAAAAACTTAACCAAGAATTTCTAAGTCCATAAAGGTTTAAAAATCCACTAAATTCTATACCAGAGAATTGAATCTTTATTAAGAGGCTGTTGTTATGAACATTGACGCATGTGCAAAGTTTGAAAGCAATAGCTTTAATAGAATAAGAGATATAACTGATGTACAACATTTGCACGTAAAAACTTAACCAAGAATTTCTGAGTCTGAAAAAGGTTAAAATTCCACTAAATTCAATATCAGAGTAATAAAACACTGTGTCAAGAGGGTGAAATCATGGTAACAGAAGCATGTGTAGAGTTTCCAAGCAAAAGCCTATGTAGAAATAGAGCTATAACTGATGTACAACATTTGCACGTAAAAACTTAACCAAGATTTCTAAGTCCGAAAAGGGTTAAAATTCCACTTAATTCAAAATGAGAGTATTGAATCTTTGTCTAGAGGCAGATATTATGGTCACAGAAGCATGTGCAAAGTTTCAAAGCAATAGCTTTAAGAGAAATAGAGATATTACAGAAATACAACATTTGCACGTAAAAACTGAACCAACATTTTCTAAGTCCGAAAGGGTTAAAATTCCATTAAATTCAATTTCAGAGTAATGAATCTTTGTCAAGAGGCTGATATTATGGTCACAGAAGCATGTATAAAGTTGCAAAGCAATAGCTTTAATAGAAACAGAAATATTACAGATAAACAACATTTGCACGTAAAAACTTAACCAAGATTTCTAAGTCCGAAAAGGGTTAAATTCCACTAAATTCAATATCAGAGTAATGAATCTTTGTCTAGATGCTGATATTATGGTCACAGAAGCATGTGCAAAGTTTCAAAGCAATAGCTTTAATAGAAACAGAGATAAACAACATTTGCACGTAAAAACTTAACCAATGCATTACGCCGACGCCGACGCCCGGGTGACTGGAATAGCCCCCCTATTCTTCGAATAGTCGAGCTAAAAATTTAACAATTTTTTAGTGATCTTCAAAAATTATTGGCCATTCAAAACCCTGGTTGCTTAAGTTAAACCCTGTATCTTCTCAGGATATGCGTATTCTTTTATTTTTCTTAAAAAAATATTTTTGCATTTATTACTAACAGATGATACAATTTGGTTTATACAATTATATTTTATTGCAAAGAGTAATATTTGATCAAACTTATGCTTTAAGATTTAAGTACCAATTTCCATGGAAAATGATCTAAAAAGGTTTATATTTTACAGCTAAATAACCTCAAAACAGAAATCATTGATTTAATCCCTAAAAACTCATAACTACAGTTTGATCAACTCATTACATCATTGACGCTGTAGTTATAATGTTTTGAACAAAATGTCAAATTATTAACCTCTCTCATTTCTGAGAAAACACATTGCATAATAAAGAAACCTCGAAAAAATCTCTAAATTACGCATTTCACAATGACTTTTGTCAATGTTGAATGAAATTTGGCTAAGCCCGAGTTTTAACTCTTGACCTCATAATTGATGGCCGAAGGTGTTACGAAATCAGCTAATCAGACTTGACATGAATAGATGAAAATCCTCAGAAGAGCAGAGGTGGTTCATAATTCAATGGCTCAGCACCAAATCAGTTGTAACGGCCTATAAATATATAGGCAGTTGCAACTGTTTCAAGCTGAGCCATCAAAATTCTTAAATTTTCTGTTTTGAGTGTATCTAACTGAATCCTTTCAACATTTTATACAAAAGAATAAGTCCAATACCCTTATGAAAGAAATTAAAAACCATACCAAAAATATGACTCCTTCCATCCCTCTTTATGAACATACGCAAAATATAAACATTTACATATAAACCACAATCTGCCATACATCTTGCTAATTACAATCTCCACATATAGAAAGCGACTTTATTTCAATGACTATTTCAATGGCTAACTGTAAAACAGTTGAAATATCCTGTAATTATGTTGATAGATCAGTGTGAAACAGATGTAACTGCCTATTAACATATAGGCAGTTATAACTGTTTCATAATGAGCCATCAATATAGGCAATAAAAATGGTTTGGCTACGAGCCATTTTCTAAACTGTACAGTATGTTTGAATTGGATTCTTTGTTGTCAGTGTTCAATAAAAAACGCCTTCACAAGATGATACAATTGAGTAACAACAATATTTTGGTATTGAAAGAAATATACGATCAAGTCATCATCACTTTGCTCTTTATAGAGCCAAGTGTGTAAGAAAATCAAGCAGTGACAAAAGAGAGACATAGAATAATTTCTCCTTTTGCTATCGATTTTTGAGTTTTTCATTTTATCAAACATTCATTCAATGTTTCAAAAGCACATTTAGACAGCACTTTTAATCATTTTTATATGTGATAATTTCTGTTTATTAACTAGAGAGTCGATGATTTGACAAGTTTAATTAGAATTAATTCTTGGGAACCAAAGTCAAACCACAATGTTATTTGACAAAATAACAGTCAAGAGAAAAAGATTTAATCAAAATCATTTCATCTATAACAACACACAAACCAACTTGAATAGTTGCCATAAAGGGCTGTATATCATCCCTCAGAGCCATTTGCATTCTTTATTACAGCGGTAAATCATGTGACACAACTATTTCAGAAAATCTCCAATAATTCTGGGTTTAGTGCAAGACTGTACTAAGTGTATATACATTGTATTTACACTTAGTACAGTCTTGCACTAAACCCTCAAATTGTTTATAAACTTTTAATCTTTGCTTTTTTCGTTAATGTCTTTTAAAAGTAATTAACTTTGACTATGCAATGGCTCGTTAGGGTGCATTATGCCTATACTTCTCTACCTGATCTTGGCTTTAAAATTGTCATCCTTTTGCTGTTTTAGTTTTAAGGTAGTGGACCTATAAGAGTTCAGCAAAATATTCCAGAATCTTTATTTTGATTACAGAAATTTTCACTATTTTTACTTACTACCTTTCCTTTTAGACATCCAAAACTTCCTAAATTATGAAATTCAGTAGTTTTCTAAAACAAGAGCACCGCCTACAGGTGCCTATGCTCAGCTGTCGAGTGCTGGATGGTGAGAAAAAATCTAAGTCGAAAAAGGGGCATAATTTGCACAAAATGTATCTAGAGTTATCCCCCTTGATAGTATAGGTTGCTCTTTTGATGGTGAACATGTGTGCCAAGTTTCAAGTGAATCCCTTCAGTAGAACCAGAGATATAACAAAATGTCAATGTTTTCACACGACGATGACGACGACGACAACACAGAGGCTATAGCAATACCTCGGGTTTTCTCCGAAAACAGCCGAGCTAAAAATCTATCAACTTCATTGAATTTCAGTTGGAGCACAGTTCCTCAAATGTGTTAGGGATTAACCTATTGAAGCAATGACAATTTTAAAGCAAAGACAATCAACGTCAAACTAACCTTTATCTCATTCAATCTTCTATGTTTAAAAAGAGATGGGGGAATTACCACTCATTGTTTGACCCTTAAACTTTTAGAAAAAATACTAAAGGGTTACACAAGATAATCCTACATATAACATTTGAGAAGAAGGAAAATAAATTGATACCAGGGATTGACACCAACACCAGTCCTCATGCCTGAGACCTGTGGACTTTAGGGAGGACTAGCAGATATTACCATGCTGCAAAACTTTGTTTTTCAAATCTGTTGTGTTCTGAAAAATAATTACCATTCCAATGCTCTAATTTGCATTACCAAATGGAAATCATTGTAGAAAATGAAGAAATTGCTTGCCAAGAGCAATGTCTTTTTCCAAACAATGTTTTCCTAGCAATTTATCCCCTAAATTGCTAAATATCAAACATGGTTTACATGCAGGACCTGTAACATTTTGGGAAAACAGTTCCTTCAGGCAAAAAGTTGTTAGTGTCAAACCCTCTTGATACCAGTATTATTTTCTATTAAAGTCTATCAATTTCTTTGTACGGAGTCATTTGGTGACAAAGCTTCATAACTACAGCTTGGATAAGCTGTAGTTATGATGTTTTGCTTACCAAAAACAATAACCATTATGTTACAAATTTTCTTGTCATTTCAACAAATCTCTTATAACAGAAAATTTAGCTGCAATTACAAAGTCTGGAGAAAAGGAGACTTTAAACTCATTTTTCCATTTTTCCCCCCGAAAGCATCGTATACACATAATCGATCACATTTTAACATGGTTTTACACTTTCACCCAAAACAAAACAATCCAAAACATTAACAAAGTGAAACGAAAAATGATTACTTTACATCCTGAATACTGTACAAAATGGTCAATTTTCTGTGCTTTAATCCCAAACAAATGCAATTCTTTAATGCTTTTTGGTGAACTATCGAAAATATAAGTACAATACCACTTGATTGTCTCACAAACAAACCAGTAAACAGCCAAAAATTTAAACCCTGCATTCATTTCGCTTTCATTTGACATAATCTAAGCAGAGCCCAGTAACCCAACGAGCTTGTGCCTGAGATCTCCAACAATTTCAAGTACGCACAAAGCAAAGACTCTGACCAGCCTGTGCTTCTGCACAGTCTGTCCACAGTCTTCACTATGCGTTAAGTAGATAGATAAGGTCTAAAAGTATCTGTAGACCATCAGGTAACTTTATATTTACTGTATGTGGCCGTCAAAGCTACTCAATGTTTCCACCTCACCAACATTTCAAATTGTTGGAAATGTCACGCACAGGCTCAAATAATGTCATGTTGCCTAGTTATAAAGTGCAAAATGGTTCACTAAATGAGAATTTGTTCTGAATATTTTGTCATTCAGATTTTTGCATTGAAAAAGTAAGACTGATTGTTTGTATTTTGTGCAAGATTGATAATTGATTGAATTAGGTTAAACCCTGCTTTCAACAAACTTTCAGCTATATCACGGGAGCTGGAGCACCTAACAATGGATTCCTGGTATTTCTCTCACCAGTATTACCATTATATCCTTTCCTAGCCTCAAGCTGCTATCTCACATATGTCTAGGATTATCAATCCATTGGTGAGAGACAAATAGTCAGAAAGATTGAGTGCTGCCATCGGAGATTGAACCGCAAGATTAATATATCTTTCATTTAGTGAATAATGAAAGCTATATTTTCACTCATTTATATATAACTTTTGTTGTTTATACAATGAAAGATAAATTTATTTACACTGAAACAGTTCTTGGCTGTCCTTTAAAGATATTTGCAAAAAGTAGTCTTGATGATACTGTAATTTTAAATTGCCCTATGGTATGCTTGAAAACAAACAGAAACAATTTCAAAATTTCCAATGCTGTTTCACTTATTAGTTTAAATATTCCAATTGCTTTGTTTCTTTTCTAGGTTGAAAGCTAGTTGAATTATTTTGATTATATAATTCAGGCTGAAGCACAAAAGCATATCAGCGATTCCTGGTATTGCCCACACTATAATTAAGAACACCGCTTACAGTTGGATGCTGGATAGTTGATAAAATATTTAAGTCGAAAAAGATGTGTTTGTTAAACACGAATGCCCCCGTAACGGCATTTTTTTCAAAGTTTGACCTTGACAGATGACCTTGACCTTGTCACATGACCTTGACTTTGGTACCAGCGGATGCGGATCATTGAGATCTATCAACATGCCAAATATTAGTTGAATAGGCTTGAAGATATTGGCAAGGTTAAGTTTTCGGGTTAAGTTTTTTCAAAGTTTGACCTTGACAGATGACCTTGACCTTGTCACATGACCATGACTTTGGTACCAGTGGATGCGGATCATTGAGATCTATCATCATGCCAAATATTAGCTTTGTATCTTGAAAAGGCTTGAAGATTTTGGCAAGGTTAAGTTTTCGGACAGACGGACGGACAGACAGATGGACAGACAGACGTGAGTAAAACAATATGCCCCAAATCTCTTGATACGGGGGCATAAAAAGGAGACTAATTCACACAAAATGCATCTAGAGTTATCCCCATTGATAGCATAGGTTGCTCTTTTTGTGTTTGACATATGTTCCGAGTTTGAAGTGAATGCCTTTAGTAGATCCAGAGATACCACAAAATGTCAAAGTATTGGCATGACAATGACAACCACGGCACCAAGGCTATAGCAATACCTTGGGTTTTCTCTGAAAATGAAGTAAAATCCCCTCTCATGCGACTATTCACCTATTATCACACAAAAGGAATGTTGACTTTAGTGTGGGTCAAACCAGAAATTTGTTTGCTCATTTTTAATTTCTTTCCATTTTTAAATTTATTCTGGGACTAAAGCACAGGAAAATCTTTGACAAACAATACATGATTCAAATTCTTGATCAATGTAATATAAATGTTTATCCATGGCTCAGAATGAAACAGATGTAACTCCCTATATGTTTATAGGGAGGTAAAAACCGTTTTGAATTGAGCCATCTATATCTGACAATTGTTTTCCACACCAGTAAAGCAAACCACATTGTCCATAAGCAAAATAAACATTGTAACTACAGATTTATTAAAGCTGTAGTTAGAAAGTTGTGGTAACAGATTGACACAAGGAGGGCTCAAGAAGGAATTATTAAGATTTGAATTATAATTATATCAGCAAAACAGCTGCATACACAAACCATTTCCAAATTTCCTCAAGTTCAAATATTTTTTTTCTAGTAATCAAAGCTATATATATATATTTTTAACTGTATTTCATCTCTGAACAGAAATGAAGAATCTGGCAGCAGACCCATTAAACTAATGCAGGAGTTAAAAAATTTGGAGGCTAAACATGAATATATACATTCCAATTCATTCTGACTTTGAATCATGTATGATTGTCAAAGAAAATTTAAGACCAATGCCAACAAAGTTTCCATCATCATTATATGCACATTAATGTCTTCAATTATCAAATATTCACAATTCATAATCACATAAGCTCACAAGGTATGCAATGTTAACAATTTTAAGTTATCTATCCCAACTGTTATGTACGAACTGTCTGCAACCTAAGCACACCTAAAAAATATCCGACTGGAGCCGGTGTCAAACCCACGCAGACAAGTAATATTGAAATAAATGGTTTACAAGACCAATGCGCTAACCACTGAGCCAAAGAAGATCTTCTTTGGCTCAGTGGTTAGCGCATTGGACATGTAGACTGATTATTTGAATATTGTTGCCCCCCGTGGGTTCGACATTTGATCACGTCGGATTTTTTTTCATCTATGCTTTGGTTGAGGACAGTTCGTACGTAACACAACATAATCATCAAATCACTATACATACTTAACGCAACTTACTATCATAATTATTACACAAACAATTCATGAAACATTATGGCAAAAGATGAAGTTTTTCATCTTGAATAAACACTTTGAGCTATGCTCTATTGTCTGACAACAACAATATTTCAGACTGGTTTTTAAACATTATGGGGAAAGAATTTAATAATTTCTTCTTTAATCAAACTGTTATAGAAATCTTCATTCAGCTTTGAAACAAACTGGAATCCATGTGTCCATTTAGGAACAATTCCATTTCTAATTTTAATAGCTGAGAAACTTTATGGCAAAAAATTATATATGATTCAATTTAATACTTTTAACACATAAAGCACAACTTGAATGATTTAGACAGAAAAATAATTACTGACTTTTCACAAAAAAAACCAATTTAATCACTCCCCACATAATCCCACCTTTAATTCCCCAAAGGATATTGAAAGCAGTGGTGGCAAACAGTTTTCTAATGAGCAATCTATCTGAAACCCGAGAGACACACTTTCAACAATGGCAGGTCAACCCAGAACTCAAGCCAGCCATACCGTTACAAAACATTACATCTTGGTTTATATAACCAAGTAAAGAATTTTTGTTATTTGTAGTTTCAATTTTTTAAGATCATTTAATTCAAATGCCAAAAGAAAAGCAACAAAAGTCTGTCAAAAAGATTGTCTTTTATTTTTTTCATCATGCAGAACCTGAAATAATTCTGCTTTGGCAGAGGGTATATACAAAGATCAGCCTGCACATATGTGCAGTCTGATCTTTGTAAGTACCACGTACCACTTTGCTTTAAAAATAGTATTTCAAAAACAGATAATTACTCACAACTAATACTACCAGTGCTTTCATTTGATTTCAATGCAGTTTTGCAAAGGTTTTTATTCAGCAAAGGTTGAAACTGTTTTTATTATTTTTATTGAAAATTATATTTGATTTTAAAAGAGGAATAATTGAGTAAATTCAATGGGGGACTTTTGTGTGTTATCTCCCTTGTTTTTCTGTGGATTAAATCAAAGGTGCTCCAAAATCATTAGCGGTCCTTCTAGAAATTTTCCTTGGATTTTATCCATTGTTTCTATGGGGAAGTTGAGAATTTTATTTTTGTAAATGCAAAAGCCTTGTCATGATAAATTCTCCCAACCTCGACCAGATAAAATTGATATTCTAAGACACTACCAATTTATTCCCACCAAAATGGGGTCCCAAAGACTCGGTAGTTTGGATTATAGGTCTCCCTTCAAGGTTTGGGAATCTCTTCTTTAAATGAACACTACTTCTGTTTTATTACAAAATATTAATGTAACTTTTGATAAAATATTGGACATATAAGAAACTAAGGGCTCAACTTCAGAAAAATCGAAGACTGTCAATTTTTTTTCCCTAAAGTTTGTCCCTAGTTAGTCCAAGGGCTCATATCCGATAGTTTTGAAAGTCCTTGCTATTCATTTGTGAGTCTTTAGTCAAATCACAAAACCTCTGTCCCTTCAAACCCTAACATAGATGCGCATTAACCCCTGTTATTTAGCTCCCTAAGGTGAACTAAGGAAATTTGTTTGTCCTCAATGTTTACATTTGATTACCTGTCTTCTTTAACTAGTATATGAGCCTGAGCGCGACATTTCCAAAACTTTGTCATGTGCATGAAGGGCCACTAATTTAACGAACCTCTACTGAATCAAAGTATGATAAGGAGTTTGCCAGACTGTCCTAAGGTAGCGGACCCATAGTAGTTCCGCAACATTTTGGACCAAATGTTCTTTCACAATGATAACCAAGGTTTCCTAATGAAAATCATTAGGAAACCTTGGTCATCACTGTTAAAGATCATTACTACTGAGAAAACTTGCAAAACTATTACAGGTCCACTACCTTAAGACACTTTGAGACCTCATCTTTCTCCAAAGCACAAAGTGAAGACCCTGGTCAGACTGTGCAGATGCACAAATTGATTGAAATGTCACAAACAGGCTCATATTATGGTATTGTGACTCATGATTTCAATACATTAATACAAGAGAATAAGCAGATTCTCCTAGAATATATTTATCTAAAATCACTGCTATTTCAAAGGGATATCATTTACCCATTTTTCCATTTAAACCATTTTTTTGGTTGCCATTCTTATGAAACATGTCATGATTAATCCTAACACAATTCACTTTACAACAACATCTTCTTTGGACATGTGTGTTTGACCATCGAGATGTGTAATATTTTTATCTATAAATTTGCTTCATTTTTTCGACTTTCTTTTCCAACATTTCTTTTTGGACAACATATTTATCCAAATAATATTTATTTTTTCCAATCTTTATTTCACACTTTGCTGTTAACAACTCGGAGACGCAATTTCATTGCAATATCACTCTCTGTGAAACAAGTCGAACTATCAAGGAAATGAAAAGAAGCTTTTGGGTCTGTTTCAGGTTCTGTCCAGTTTTAAATCTGTGTATGTAACAACACCATTGCATTTCCAATTAACAATTTATAAACATGACAATGACTCACTCAGCGCGCTAACGACGTCAAAACAAAAACAAAATTCTCCAATCACAAATGCTGATATGTCATAAATAAGAAATGCAGTTCACAGTTCACAAACAAAATTTTTCCTTAATTTTGCGTGGCACAAAGCTCCTCCTACCTAAAGAATAGTAACCTCCTATTACAACGAAACTCCTCCCTCACTTAGCAACAGCTGTTCTTGTCCCCTCCCTTTCACGAGGAGGCAGACCATCTCTATCTCGTCTATCAATTCTACGTCCGTTATCTCTATCACCGAATCTTCGTTCACGATTTTCTTTCAAACTTCTGCGATTGTTGACCCTCTGTTCACGAGGTTCATCTCTGCGATAATCATTGTCTTTTCTCGTGTCATCGCGATATTCACGATCACTGTCCCTACCGTCTTTACGCGGAAAGTCCTTGGTAGGAGCACGATGAACGCTATTTGATGGCTTGTTGGTGTTACTCGGAACTGATGGTTGATTAGGCTTGTTGGACTGTTGGAGTGGTGTGTCACCACCCTCTGAGTCTGAACTGTCTGATTTGTCGGCGATGGAATTAGCCGACACCTCGGCTACTTTTGTCCGCTGTACCATTTGAGCATAAGAAAGTTTGACTAATGATGAAGGGGTAGATGTTGTAACTTCATCCTGAAATAATTTAACTTGTATTCATCAAGTTTCCAGCAATTTGATTGGATGAAAAATTGGGTCTTTTTCTCAATGAAAACAATTTTGATTATGCAGCTAATTATAAGAATCCAAACAAAGTAGCCCATGTTTCATCTCAGGAGGATAATTACATTTTTTGCTTCTGATATCAAATTTTTTGCCTCTGACATTAAATTTAAAAGATATGAAGAGAGTATTTGTTGATTTCATGGAGGTATTAAACTGAAAGTATAATCACACTATTGTACAAATCTGAAAATTGTTTTAATGCAGTGTGATTAAGTTTTTATACATACCTTCATGAAATCAATAAATACCCTCTCTATCTCTTAAATATACCATTACATGTTAAACCTCATCCTGCTGAATTCAAATGTCCATTTTTCTTGACATTTCAACCAATATACATGTAGCTCAAGTTTTCCACCTAGAAATGTAGATGAAAGGAGCTAGTGGAGGTCAAGATCAACCTTCAAGTTTGTGTAAGCTGATCTTAGTCTATACTAATCTATTCTAACAACAGAGATTCCAAAGCTCTTCCTCTTGTTAGTATGGTTGCTATCAAGATGGTGAAGGAACATGCTAAGTTTCAACGCCTACATCAAAGCCAACACTAACGACGCCAAGGTGATCATATTACCTCAAGTTCTCTCCGAAAACAGCTAATGTTTTCAATAGAAACAGATATCACAAAATGCCAAAGCTTTCACACAACCACACTAAAACGATGATACCAAGGCTATAGCAATATCTTGGGTTTTCATCAAAAACAGACAAGCTAAAAATATTCTAAACATCATGAATTCTGTAATTACCCTTATCCTTATCAGACAAATATATCTAGGTGTATTACTTACTTTACTAGACTGTATTTGCACCATTTGTTGTTCATCAGATAAACATAACTCATCATGTAAATTACTTACTTTACTAGACTGTATTTGCACCGTTTGTTGTTTATCACTAGAAGGCTTGCTATCTGCTGCAGCTGGTTTCTGACCCGTGACAGGTGAACTTCTGAAAAAAGAAATGTAAGGCTGTTAAATGCAAAGGCAATCTGTCCCATTTTTGTCAAGCCATTAAGGTCTTTTTAAGTTATCTGTTTTGGTAAACTCACATACATCAAATTCTTAAGAAAAAATCTTAGGCTTAAAAATATTAATGGAACCACACTCAAGCACGTCATTAAATTAGAAATTGTGACCTGTCATGCAAAAAGGGACTATCTGGGGATTCTGAAAAATAATTTTTTGATAAAGAGACTGGTTAAAGTACATACCAATGAGAGGTAGCATTTTGAAATTTTTTCACAGAAAGGTAGATTAATCATTCTAAATTCAGAAAATTAGCACAATGTGAAATGTTTTGACCCTATGCAGACTGCGCATGGAATTTATACAGTTAATAATATTGTAAAATTGACAAGGTGAATGATTTTGGAGTGAAATTGAATGAGTGTGATGAGCGAGTTTTGGGGGAAATTAAAAGGACGTAATCCAACATTGTTAAATTTGTTCAGGATGAACAAATTTAACAATATTTATTATGTCCCTTAAATACAATATACATTCAAGTTCTATAAATAGCTTCCAAATTCTCCAAGAACCAATCAGACACTAACAGTTTCAATAATGTCAGTGAAATCTGCTTTTTTCCTAGCTACTTTCATTTTGAATGTAGTTCTTGATCTTATCTTTCTTAGTCATTTTGGAGGGTTTATGAATGCTTTGAGTGAGTGTTTGGAATTAATGAATGAATGGAGTGCCAAACGAGCGACTTACAATGGTGTTGATTGAGATGAATGTCAATTTCATGATGAAACTAACTCTGTACTATAACCCCATAATTGAAGAAAGGACTACATTTTATCATGAAATGAAGCCTGTATTGACCTGATATAGCCTGTCTGATAACATAACATGTTATCAAGTAGTCTATCTTTAGAAACAATTTGCACAAACTTTCACCCGTATTGCTTTAATTTTACAGGGTTAATTATATTAAGGTGCTGAAAATAATTGCATGATAAATAGAATAACATGTAAATGTCTTAAAATAACAATGTTATTTGGTCTCGGCTGTGAGAAATCATCATGCTTCGGCAAAGCCTTGTCATGATTAAATCTCCCAACCTCGTCCAAAAAACATTGATACTTTAAGACATTAACCCTTGTCATGCTAAACCCGGAATATTCCTGCTTTGGCAGGAGCTATAGACTAACATCAGCCTGCACATATGTGCAGTCTGATGTTAGTCTAAACCTCCTGTTTCTCACTTTCAAACCAGAATTGTCAATAGATTTAGTTTTTCAAATAAAAATTGACCTACAGATGGTACTTTCAGTGCTTTTTGCCCTTTGATTTTGATACCAATTTTTTGCCAAAATTTATTCAGCATGACAAGGGTTAACATATTATTCTCTATGTACATACCTGACCGGGTTGGAGACAGGTTGAGAGGGTTGTACAGCAGTACCACTAGAAGACTTAGGTTGCTGGGACTCACGAGACACAGGCTTTACGCTCGCTGAACTACCCGCCGGCACCGGCGGTACTGACGAGCTGGAAACACTTGTATTTGAACCGGCGTCCTTCGTCTCTCTCGACGCTGCTGGCGGAGTGACGTGTGTGGACGATGTTACCGTGGTAACGGCTGAGGTCATTGTTGTGGTTGTAGGAGACGTAGATAAGGTACTCGTAGAACGTGGAATTTCTTTTCCTTTTGCTGTACCTTTCACCACATCTGATAACATACTTTCAAACACCTCGCCAGAGGCTGTGTTATTCTGCAATTAACAAAATATCTCCATATCAATAACTGCAAGTCATTTCTACAGTTTTTAAGAAGCATTAGAATTATTGTTGTATGGGGTGATAAACTGTTATAAAAATGTCTAACTTTGCTTATTAACAATAATAGCTATTAGTCTTACCTACACAAGCTTGAGGTGTTCAAAGTAAATTTTGCCCAAAATAGAAATCGGCAAACACAGCAGCTATGCCTATAACTTCATCACCTCTTTTAAAAGGTAATAGACCTGGAACATTTCCACAACATTTCAGAACTCATAATCTTTCACAATATGCTTGTGAAACAAGAATGCCCTCTAAAACAAGCAATTTTTTAAAGTTTTGACTTTGACTTTGACCATGTCACATGACCTTGACCTTAGTATCTGTAGATGCATATTATTGATATCTATCATCATGTAAAATATGAGCATTGTATTTTGAATCACCGTGAAGTAATTTGCCATATTAAGATTTTTGGTTAAGTTTAGCAGACCGACAATGTTAAAACAATATGCCCCTGATCTTTTGATGCGGGGGCATTAAAATTACATTTTCATAAAAGGGCCACCATTCTCTGAAATATCAATGGATCAAGAATTTCACTTGCACATCTCTGCTTGATACAAATCACACCTGTAAAGTTTGAATGAAATCGGCCAATTTGATGCCGAGATATTGAGCAGAGACAAGCTAGAGAGACGCACCAATCAACAGACAAGCGGACTCCTATATACCCCCCAACCATAGTTTTGGGGGTTAGATCATAGCAAAGGCAAACCAATCATAGCACGTGACTTACCCCAGAGCCAGGTAAGGGAGGGAAGCTTGTTGGCTCGTAGTCAAACTGTTTATCCACAGATGAATGTCTACTGTGACCAACTGACTGTTGACCCCCTTCTCTAGGAGCTGACTGGGAAGAATTTGACCGCTGTAAATAAACAGGACAAAGTTAGTATAATGAAAATCAAAGGTGATATCTTTTATTATTTACGAAATTCTCTAATTTGAGATAAACAAGAGCACCGCCTGCAGGTGCCTAAGCTTGGCTCTCGAGTGCTGGATGGTGGGAAAAAATCTAAGTTGAACAAGAGCTGTCACTGTAAGATGACAATGCCCCCGACACCGCTTTGATAGTAATAAGGAAGTTATGGCCAATGTTAAAGTTTTTGGACGGAATGACGGACGGACGGACAGACGGACGGACGGACGGACAAGTCAAATTTATTATGCCTCCCTATCGGGGGCATAAAAAGGGGCATACTTTGCACAAAATGCATCTAGACTTATCCCCCTTCATAGTATAAGTTGCTCTTTTGATGGTTAACAGGTTTGCCAAGTTTCAAGTGAATGCCTTCAGTAGAACCAGAGATATAACAAAATGTCAAAGTTTTTGCATGACCACGACGACGACAACGACATGGAGCCTATAGCAATACCTCAGGTTTTCTCTGAAAACAGCCGAGCTAATAAATTCACTTCAAATCACAGGGTAAAGGGCATTAAAGACATCAATTTTAGTGTTTTTTTTAAATCAGAAAATGCATTCTATATAAAAGCTCCCTGACCAGGTTATGTATAGCTCCCGGGAGCATCAATTAGCGTCAATGAATGATTGTTTAGAGGAATTCATCTCAAATTAAAGAAGAAGTCTCAAAAAGTTCCAAAAAATTTAGGCATTTGAAGTGGGTTTTCTGAGTTAACAAGCGGACCATGATGGTCCTAGATCACTCACCTGCGTCTCTTTGACCCCTGGGACATCACATTAATTAAATAGGCAGATTTCAAAAAGTATATTATTTCTACATAAGATCAATACCATGGAATGTTTCAGCCAAGAGCAAGACATATCTAGATATGCCTTTTTGTCTTTGATTCTATGTAAAACGGGATGCACCTGGGTGGAGCCCAAATGTGACCTCAGGGTCTTGATATAAACAAACTTGGTAGAGGTCCATTAGATGATGCTACAAACTAAATATGAAACCTGTCTGCCATCTGGTGTCAGAGAAAAGATTTTTGAAGGTTTTCCTTTTTTCAACTATCGTGCTCAGATGTGCTAAAAGGGATGCGTCCGGGTGGAGCCCAAATATAACCCATGGGTCTTGATATGAACAAACTTGGTTGAGGTCCACTAGATGACGCTACATACCAAATATGAAAGCTGTCTGCCATCTGGTTTCAGAGAAGAAGATTTTTGAAGATTTCCATATTTTCACCCTTTTTGAGTGGATTTCATTTATTAGGTGGATTTCATTTATCTTAACAACTTTGATAGAGCTTGACCCAAGGAATATCCCTGCAAAGTTTCATCAAGA
This sequence comes from Fragum whitleyi, assembly GCA_948146395.1. Lineage (NCBI taxonomy): Eukaryota > Metazoa > Mollusca > Bivalvia > Cardiida > Cardiidae > Fragum > Fragum whitleyi. The sequence continues at coordinate 5,144,553 of OX411558.1, forward strand.
TTGGCCCACTGGTTTAGGGGGAGAAGATGTTTAAAGAAATTGTGGACGACGGGCAGCAGACGACGCACGAAGCATGACTGACGCTGGACATTGTACAATCACAATATCTCATCTTGAGCACCTCCTGCTCAGGTGAGCTAAAAATGTAGGAGTGCTACTATTAGGGAGGGTGCTATTATAAAAGGAAATAGAGTATTACTTTAATTTATAAGTAAATTTTTTAAATTCCACTTTTCCTGCTTAAATAGAAAATTGAGGAAAAAAAACATACAGGACGAGCCACCGAGAAGAATTTTCATACCCGGCTTAAAGAAATAAAGCTGTTCAATCAAGCTATTTAATCAAGTTGGACTCTACTTACAACAAGTCTAGCACCATCCTCCTCCCTCCTTCTCCTACTCTTGTAACTTCTTCTGTGGGGAACACAAAAATAACATGACAGCATTCTATATCACAGTAATCAAAAGGTTGAATTTTAAGGGTTTAGCGCAAAACTGTACAAAGTGTATATACAATGTTTATACACTTAGTACAGTCTTGATATGATGATTTTAGTTTGATTTGTTTGTGCGCATTAATCAAAAAGTTGACTTTCAAGGGTTTAGAGCAAGACTGTACTAAGTGTAAATAAAATGTTTATTCACTTAGTACAGTCTTGCACTAAGAATTTTATTTTGGTTGTTTGATTGCATTATTCAAAAGGTTAAACCCTTAGGGTTAAGGGCAAAACTGTACCTAGTTTAATCTAATTTAATCTTGCACTAGGGTTCTTTATTGGTTGTTTGTTTGCATTATTCAAATGGCTGAATTTTGAGGGGTTTAACACAGACTGTACTAAGTGTATATAGCCTTAGTTTGATTTGATTGTATGCATTATACAAACGGTTGCCTTTTGAGGGTTTAACACAAGACTGTACTTATAGTATATACATTGTATATACAATGTATATACCCTTAGTACAGTCTTGCACTGATGATTTTAGTTTGATTTGTTTGTGCGCATTAATCAAAAGGTTGAATTTCAAGGGTTTAGAGCAAGACTGTACTAAGTGTATATACAATGTATATACACTTAGTACAGTCTTGCACTAAGGATTTTAGTTTGATTTGTTTGTTTGCATTATTCAAGAGGTTGAATTTCTAGGGTTTTGTGCAACTTTCAACTGATTTTCATGCCATTCACAACTAACTTCCACTATTGACAAAGCTTGGGCAGGCTTACACTGTAGGCCTGCCTTTTAAATAATTACTGAGAGAAAACTTTAGTCAGACTGATTGAATTAACACCAGTTTATTGGAAAGTTCAGGTTAAACTTAGACCTTAAGGCAGAAAAGGGGACTTCTTGTCTCTATGAGACTATTATTATTTAAGAACCCACAAAGCTTAAAATGAATGAGAAATAGCTATGACAAAACACAACAGAAAGATCACTCACCCTACATATCGCTGGGACGGGTCCCCAGGGTGGGGCGGCCGGCTCATCCCTGCACTGTTACCATTATTATAACTGTGGTTGGCATTATAGTCCATATGCTGCGAATGGTGGTGATGGTGGTGGTGGTGTGGGGGCGGGTGGTTGCCATGCGCGCTATGGGAGTGGTTGCTATGACTACCATGGTTGCTATGACTACCGTATCCGCCGGACCCTCCCGACTCCATCCGTCTGCCCTGATATCCAGACATGTGGTTTGAGATCGGAGCGTTGTCTAGGTTACGAGGGCTGGTTTTATGCATGTTGTTGTTGGCGTTATTTTGCATCTGTTGTCGCTCGTGTTGGTTGAGAAAGCGTGGAGGGACGGACTCGTTGGAGTTGAGTCTGTCTCGATGACTATGTTGGTGTTGATGCTGGTTGTTTATGACTTTTTGATTTCTGGAGAGAAAAAGTACAAAATGAAATATTGAATGAGTGGTCATAGTATTCCAAATTTTTTACACAAGTCATCTTTATTAAATTCGGTATTTCATGAGTATTAATTTTTGAGATAAATCATGAAAATTCCAGAAATTTATCAATTCAAATTATTCCGCGAAACATATAATGCTGATTTTTAATTGACATCATCAAATGTATTATAACATCATTTTCACAGCTAAAATATAACATTGCTATATGCTTCTTTCTAATTTGCATTGCTATTCCACTTGTTATAACACCTGTGTTATATCAAAACTATTTAACTGGGTTATTTAGGCTGCAGCTGCTGAATAATACAAAAATTCCCTATGTCAAAAAAGGGATATAACTCTTACAAAAATGCTTACAGAGATATCCCCCTTGCTCTTGTGATGGTGAACACACATGACAAGTTTCATGAAAATATATTCAATAACAGAATCTGATATGACAAAGGTTAAAAAGTGTCACACCAATATCAACACAAATGCAAAACAAATAACACCAAGGTGATCATAATACCTCAGCCAATAAACCTGCTTCTGCTCACTTAGTTATAGATTTATTTATCTACTACAGCTTATGATCGTTTATGAAAACTTGACATGTTTGTTAGATTGGGGGTTATAATGCTACTTCAATCAATTTTATCAGTCATATCACATGGCTCAATTTTTGTTATTGTTGTTGCTGTTGTTTTGAATGGGTTTTTATGCTGCTTTCAACAATCTATGTTATATTGCATTTTCTGAAGCACAAATCAATTGATTTCTCACACTAGTACTACCATCACATCCTTTCCTAGCCTCCAGCTATCCCACATAGGTCACGTGTGAAAGACTAGGATATCTCTGATGGCTGTCAGTTTCAGAAGACAGTAAGAGTTATGTTTAGTTTTAGTTTCAACCTAATTATTTTACATCCATTGGGAAACAAGTTCTTACAACTTAGATTAATGCCTCTTGATTTTGCTTTCTTGGAAATACTCACGCCGAATGTGTGGGCCAATGAAAGAACCAAGACCAATAGCCACTCACAGGAATCGATCTCAGGACCTTTGGGAAAACATACCTGCTATTATTTCTGTTCACATTTGTATAGGGTGTTCTATTGGGTACTGGGTTATTCACTTTTATACTGGTTGCCTGATACCCATTCATCTGTAGAACCTAAAATGAATAAATAAAACTTTAATATATACATTAAATAATGTTTCATTTATTCATTTTCATATATGAGTGACCTAATTCCCATTTATCTGAATAACTTAGAAACGATAAAACTTCCCTCACAGATAATACTTGGATTTCTTATCATTCACTTTTTGTCAGCTTTTACTATAGAAAACTTAAGGTAATGCTATGGAAAGGTACTGTTTTAACTCTTGTTTTCTTGCGAGAAATTTGGCATTTGTGATATATCTTTTAATACAAAATGTAATCAGCTTAAATCTATATATTCACTATCAAAGGAACAGCCTTTGCTTTGAGGGCAGACAATTGTAAATGTATTTTCTGTACAATTGTATTTGTATACCTCTATTTTTGTCAAATGCAATTCTTTATGAGCTACCCTTAGAAATTTGACTGCACCAAAATCATATGAGCCTGTGGGTGACATTTCCAACAATTTGACATGTGTGTGAGGTGAAAACTTTTAACAGCCTAGATACAGTAGCTACATAGTGCAATCAGAAGATTGTCTTACTATCTACAGATACTTTGAGACCTTGTTTAGCTACAAAATGCGAAGTAAAAACTTTGGTCAGACTGTGCAGATGCACAGACTGACCAGAGTCTTTGCTTTACGCACATTTGAAATTGTTGGAAATGTAAGGCAAAAACTCATATGTTAGTTTTGTTAAATTTGTTTCCTTTTATCAATTCATCTCTTAAAACTTTGAGTTATTTTGAGAATGTTTTCATGAATACAAGTCATTTTTTCTAAGTATGAGCAAAAAGTATTCAAAAACCGATGTACTCACCATGCTTGGATCCAACATTGCTGGGTTTGGGGCTGGCCAATTAGGTTGTAATATGTTTGGGGGGTAAAATGGAATTGCCTGCAATTATACAACAGGTGAAACTGTAAGAACCATCATTTATGACAACAAATTGATAGCTCAGCACAAAACATTTGTAACTGCCTTTAAAAATAAAATAAAATATATAAAATATTTTAAAAATTTAACAAAAAAAAACTCAACAAATCAGGTAAATGAATTTCAAACATTTCGATAATATTTTGAACATTATTTGCAAAGTTGTGTTCTGCATCTTTCATATATTAATTCTAACAACTATTTGATAAGTGCAAGGAATTTTGCACTATGTTATATTTGACAGCTTCAAGTAAATAATACATGACATGATGATTATTTCTTGATGGACTAAATGTAGTAGACTCATAATAGTTCTGCAACATTTTGGAAGTCATGGTATTTCAAAATGTTCACCAAAGTTTCCTAATGATTTGGTTAACACTGTTAAAGTTCTAAAATTTTGCGGAACTATTACAGGTCCACTACCTTAAATAGTGTTTTGTAATCTTTTAGTCACAAAGAATCATACTTCTTCTATTTCTTTCCTGGGTATCAATAGTTTGTTTGAATGGGATTTTACCCTGCTTTTAGTATTCTTTCATTAGTCATATCGAGGCAGCTGGAACGTGCAACAATGATTTCCCGGTATTTGGCACACCAATATTACCACTACATCCTTTCCTAGCCTCCAGCTACTATCCCACATAGGTCTATGATTATCAACCCATTGAAGGGAGAAAAATGGTCAGAAAGAACGAGTGATGCAGACAGGAATCGAACCTGTGACTTAAAGCTTGACAATCTGAAATGCTACCAACAGGGTGGATATCAATAGTACAAAACTGGATCTCTGATGTTTTTTTCCCCAAAGACATAACCAATACAACAAGAGCCATGTCGACATGGCCATCCCCAACAATCAAAGCTTGAAAGTGAACTGAAGCCTTATCAAAGAGCAATAACTCCAAAATTATGCAAGGAAGAGCTGTAATTCTTGTGCACTGCATTTCTCCTCCAGGAGATTTATCCACCTATCCATGTAAGTTTCAAAATGATAGCTTTCTTTACTTTAGGAGATATGCTCCAGATAAGTTTAGATAGACGGAGAACAGTAATATATCCCCTTTGCCTAACAGTGGGAGATAATAAATGTATGGCCAGGATTGAAACCCATGATCTTTAATTTCTCTTGCACCACGAGTCAATCCAAACCAGGGTTTTCAATCACTACTTTTTCTTTGATAATGGACTCATGCTTTTTAGGCAATGACACCTACAATTGTGTAAGAAACCATCTTGATCTAGTTGAAAGGGGCTCAAAATATGGCAAAATGATACCAAGTTTTCAAAGCCGAGGGAAAACCTTGCCTTACCTCCGAGTCATAAAAGACTTCTTATGATGTTTAGCAAATTCAACTAAATGCACAGAGCTGTAGGATAATGAAAGTAACATTTTATGTAGACCTACAGATCTTACTAGGTTCAGGTTTCGATAAAGGGGGTGTGTACCACCATTTCAAATTCTGTAGTCATGACTGAATCCTATTGCTATGGATACACATTTGAATACTCTTGATGAAAAAAATTTAATGCAAACCAAGAACAAATGGCTTAAGCGTTATTGAAATACTTTGATATAAAATCCATTACACTTAGTCTGACATAGAAAACAGGAATTAAAGGAACTCAATGATTAGGTATTAGAGGTCCATGAGGAGTCTCTACATTAGAAGAAAACTATTTCATTTGAGGTAGATCCGCAATGTTTCTGAAGTCATGAACTTTAACAGTGTTAACCGAGGTTTCCTAAAGACATATGGTCGGAATTGATGTGGAACTATTACTGGTCCACTACCTTAAACTAATATATTGTGTGTGTGTGTGTGTTTTTCAAAGAGCTCTTCTTTGGTTATAGCTAAAGAAATTGGATACATATGAGTATTTTGGGTACAAATTCTGGACAAATTTGAAGACTGTTTGAAACAGTCATCATTTTTTTCTAAATTGGATCGCAAGAGGTCTCTATATATATGGAACTCTCTTCAGATTTTTTGGAGGACCCCTTGCAACTTCTTTGTCAGTGTCAAGATTCGCAATACATGTGTCCCCTATAACCATAGATATTACAAACATGGTGCTCATTTAGGTGATGTGATATTTGAGGGTTTGGTATCAATGAGAAAGGCGGGCTGGGCTGGGAGTGAATTCCAAAACAGTGTAGGCAGAAGCCAAGGAGCAGGGATAGCAAACTGCTAATTCAATCTAATTGACAGGGACAATCTGTTACTTTACAGAGACTTTCTGTTTATTGGGGTACCTGTTACCCAATCAGGTGATACCAGGGTTTTCCATGATCCCCCCATTTCTTTGAATTTGGAACACCCCCCCCTTTTTTTTAAATGACCCCCAAAATTGTCAAAGAAACATTCTTTAACTTGTTTAAAGGGGGTCATAATGTGGCAAAATGACCCCTAGTTTTGAACATAGAGGGAAAACCCTGTGATACTATAATATTTGAGGGTTTGGTATCAGAGAACAAGGCTAGATTGGAGAGAACTTTGTATGCAGCTGCCAAGAAGGGCCAGCATTCTGCTAATTTGTAGAGCTGCTGAAAGAGGTCGTATCTTGGAATTCAAATATTATTATTTCAACTCTACTTAAACAAATATTATGTTGTGTGTACTCATGTGAATTTCTCATCAATACTATTAAAATTAGTACCAAAAACAAAGTGTTTCAATGGGAAATAAAGATTTTGACTGGCTTAACCCCTCTTATCTGTACCTCTGAATTTGCATATCTAATTGACAATCTATTTATTGCAGAGGTATAGATAAGATTGAGTTTAACACTGTTTTCAACAATTTTTCAGTTATATCACTGAGGCTGGAGCACCTAACAATGGGTTCCTGGTATTTCTCTCGCCAGTGCAACCATCACATCATTTCCTAGCCTCCAGCTGCTATTTCACATAGGTCTATGATTATCAACCCATTGGTGAGAGGGAACAGATAAGAGCGTGTAAAGCTAGTCAAAAATCTTTATTTCTCTATGAAACCCAATGTTGTGGGTACTCATTTGAATTGTCTCGACAAGACAATTCCGATGAGTACCAACAACATTGGGTTTGTACTATCATTATTGAAATCCTTCCATCAAAGATGAATATTCACCCCACCCCACCCATCTTGAGATCTGTAATTGCTAAAGTTTATTAGCATACCTGTTGCCCATTCAGGTGATACTGTGATATTTGAGGGTTTGGCATCAGAGAGAAAGGCGGGCTGGCAGTGAACTGTGGTGGCGGAGCCGATGAGGTAATCACGTCTGACGGAATCTGTCCCGACTGTTGAGGAGGTGGCGCCATTCTCTTGTAGCCATTACGGGGGTCGTAAGTTCGAATCAATGGCTTTGCTTTTATTCTGGCCTGTTGAAAAAGATAAACAATTCATAACGTTATGAAAACTTGTAATAATACAGAAAACAAAAGTTGTAGAAATATATTATTATTGATATCTGGTTTAATATGATGTATTAAACAATTCAACCAAGAGAAAAATATAGTTTTGTTGCTCAAGAAGTGCAATTTATAGAGGATAACTGTCTGTTTCAGTGTGAGATTGATTTATATTTCATTGAGTGAACAACAAAAGCTATATTTTCATGAGTGAAACTATAGGTTTTGTTGTTCACAAAATGAATTGATCCTACTTGAAAAAAAATGATTATTCTATTTCTTTATTTCAAAAATCAGACAAAATGTGAAATTTCTAGGACATTTTCTCGTAAAGCGCGTCATTTTGCATGTGATCTCTATGCAACGTTCATTGTGACGTCACATATTTCACCCTGCATAAATAATGTCAGATAGGGTGACATGCACAAAAGCAGGGTATAAGTTTTTGATAATTTCACTGCTTTTGCGGTGACATTATCAAGTGATAATCTACCGTTATTACTAATCTAATACTGAAACAAAAATTAACCTCTATGTAATTGGTACTTAACCCTTGTCATGCTGAATTAAAAACCTTGGCAAAATTATTTATAATGAATAAAAGTGCTGAAAGCTCTGTATTTCCAAATTGTGAGTCAGCATTTGATTTTGAAAATATAATTTCTGAAACTTTTCTGGTTTAAAAAGGAAAATCAGGATGCACATATGTGCAGGCTGATGTTTGTCCATACCTCCTGCCAAAGCAGGAATATTCTGAATCGGCATGACAAGGGTAAATTTGTCAGAGAAACAGTACCATACATACCATGATTGGTTTCCCCTTGAAAGTTTTCACCTCCTCTCGTAGATATTTATATGCCACCTGAGCGTCAGCGTCGGAGTCAAACGTCACATACCAGTTACTGTTATGTGCGAACTCACAGTTGACAAACTTGGGACAGTTCTGTCCTGAAAACAGCTGCTTCACCTCCTGAAATATTCACGCAATTTAGAGATGAAGAGAGTATCTGTTGATTTCATTGAGGTGAAACTAAAAACCTAATCACACTGTATGAATATGCAAATTCAGATCCTTCTATGGACAGACAAACAGATGAATTGACAGAATGTATGGTAAAAGATGATTGTTTAGAGGTAATTCACTTCAAATTAAAGGGAAAAGAGCCTAAAAAACATAAAATTAAATTTCTATTTTAATCTGAAAATGAATATTAAATAAAGGCCCCCTGTCCATGTTATGTTGGGCTTCCAGGGGCCCGTTTTACAGAACATCTTATGAAAAAATTAATTGTAAGTCAAAATCACAAATTGTATCTGGTGTTTTCATTCTTTGTTAGATTCTGCATTGCAATATCTCATTGGAATCCTCTTTTAGAGACGATTTCAATGAGCTGATGCATGGCAGAATTCCATATTTAGTTCCAACTGTAGAATTGCGGTATTACCTCTACAGGAGTCTCATCTGGAATTTCTCGTAAAATAACGATACAACGATTGTGATTTGGCCGAACTTTCTCTCCCTTCTCATCAACCTGAACATATGTAGATTCTGAAATAAACAAGATGTGTTTCTTCATCACAAATGCAGCAGAAATGGCAATTTTTTTAAAACTTTGACCTTGACAGATGACCTTGTCACATGACCATGACATTGATATTTGTAGATGTGTCCATCTAGATCTATCATCATACGAAATGTGAGCATTATATTTTGAATAGCCTTGAAGTAAATGGTAATGTTAAGTTTTTTGGTTAAGTTTTACAGACAGACATACCGACAGCAGTAAAACAATACCCCCCCCCCCCCCCTCCCCCCAAATCTATCGTTTGCGGGCATAAAAATCATCACATATTTTTACATGTGATGCACAAAACAATGTAGGTAACCTGTATATACCAAATGTACGGACTGGTTTGAAATGAAACATCAAACATAGCCAAACAAGTTCACATTTACAGAAATTCAGATGGAGGAAGGGTTTTATTTTAATGTGGAACGATTGTGTTCAGAATAACAATAAAGCCCCTGTAGCAGTTATTTTCAAAGTTTGACCATGAAAATGGACATAGACAACAAAGAGTTCCAATAAATAAGGTTTTTGTGAAAGCATTTTAGAAATATTTGATTGATTGAATGGCATTTAACGCCGCTTTCAACATTTTATAAGTTTTATTGCAGCGGCTGGAGCACCTAACAATGGATTCCTGGTATTTCTCTCACCAGTACAACCATCACATCCTTTCCCAGTCCCCAGCTGCTCTCTCACATAGGTCTACGATTATCAACCCAGTGGTGAGAGACAAATAGTCGGAAAGAACGAGTGCCGCTGTCGGGGATTGAACCTGAGACATCTAGATTAAAATATTTGAATCCAAAATCTTATATCATTGGTTGTAACAATAATCTTAAACGAATCATTTAGCCGTACTGAGGAGGCATTCATAAGACATTTCGAAGTTACAGACAGAGAGGGTGGGGTATTTTGGATCTTAGATTAAAGTATTTCAATAATCTAGCACAAGCAAATGCTGTTGGTACTCATTAGAGATGTCTTGTCCAGACCATTCAAACGATACCCACAACATAGGGTTTCATAAGTCAAATTAAAATTTTAGACTGGCTTTACCCCCTCTCAGACAATGCAAAATCTGTCTAAAACCTCTATTCCTCAAAATTGTATGTTGTTGGTACTCTATGAATTGACTTGTAGAGATTATCTCAATATGTACCCACACCACATTGCTTGTGAAAGAATGACAATAAAATCTGAATCTACAATCCAACATCTATCTATGGCCCAGATCAAAGCCAGGTTATTACGCCCTCACTAAATGAGGACATTTTTTCTGTGCATTAAATATTAATGCATGTTTTCACGGATACAAGACAGCTAGGTGTGGAAGAATCACAAAACCACAATTAAAGGTCAAACCTTCTCCCAGACAGTTATATAACTGGTTTATGTAACATATTTGCTTTTTTTCATTACACTGTCATGCCCTGTTCAAATGACAATTATTAAACCGCAAAGCTAAACAGCCTGAAATGATATTAGAAGGGAGTGATTTTTAACCCTTGTCATGCTTAATCCAGATTAATTCTATTTTGGCAGGAGCAGGGGTGTGGAATTCCTATGCCCGACTTGTGCGACACAAGCTTTTTCCACTTGTACATTTTTCTAGGCTACTTGTCTGTGGACAAGTAAATACCAAAGTAACTCTTTTAACAGTACTAAAAAGTTCTAGGAGAAAAGTCATCATAAAATTTGTACCAAAGGGTAGAAAAAAATGTCTTTAATGAAGAAAATGCTGCATAACAGCATTTTCTTCATTATAAACAATGTCCTCTCAATATTTACCATTTCATTTTTGGTGGCAAGTTCAATTTGATCCTGGACAAGAGAGGGATCGACTTTTATTTGTCCATGGACGAGCAGATAAAATTCCCCTGAGGAGGTAAAGATACATTTCAGCCGCTTTCAATAATTTTCAGTTAAAATGCGACCCCTGGAGCACCTAAACACCTGTACTACCATTACATCCTTTCCTAGCCTCCATCTGCTATCTCAAATAGGTTTGTGATTATAAACCCATTGGCAACAGACAAATAGTCGGAAAGAATGAGTGCAGCCGTCGGGGATAGAGCCCAGGACCTCTAGATTGACAGTCCAACACACTACCAACTGGTCTATGACAGCAGCCCTTGGAAAAGATGTGTGCTGCCGTTTGAGATTGAACCCAGATCACCAACATTTGAAAACTAACATGCTACAAATTGGGCTCACAGTGTCTTTTGATT